>SJYT01056450.1:25166-59183 GCA_006410635.1 Cephalophus harveyi
ATTTCTTTGGAAGGAATGATGCTAAAGCTGAAACTCCAGTACTTTGGCCACCTCATGCGAAGAGTTGACTCATTGGAAAAGACTCTGATGCTGGGAGGGATTGGGGGCAGGAGGAGAAGGGGACAACCGAGGATGAGATGGCTGGATGGCATCACGGACTCGATGGATGTGAGTCTGAGTGAACTCCGGGAGATGGTGATGAACAGGGAGGCCTGGCGTGCTGTGATTCATGGGGTCGCAAAGAGTCGGACACGACTGGGCAACTGAACTGAACTGAACTCGCTAATACTATACTAATAATTTTCTATCTTCTCAAAATAATCTGTATTTAGAAAGTTTATAGCATCTTGTGCCTCTCACGGTTGGGAGGCTGTGAACAATCACATATGGCCGGATAAACCTGTCAGGCAGGCTAAAGAACCATCAGAGGAGTTTTTGGACTGAAACACTCTTGTTACACCCAGGAGATTTATTAACTGGAGCTCTAAGTTAGCTCCTTTTCAGGGAGAGTTGGTGAGGGATAGCCCCCCATAATGTCAGAAGTGTAGGTGAAAGCATAATGCAGTAAGGTAGGCAGACTCTGGTTTTGGGGGTAGATGCTCGAGAATGTCCAGGGGGACCCCTGAGGCCTGATCCCGCCTTTGCATATGTCAGGCCTCCTTCCTCATGACCTTTGCCACAGGCGGGATTCCTCATGCTGGCTCCCGGCAAATACCCAACCACCTGACTTGCCTCTTGAGAAATCTGCATGCAAGTCAGGAAGCAACAGTGGAACAACAGACTGGTTCCAAATAGGAAAAGGAGTACGTCAAGGCTGTATATTATCACCTTGCTTATTTAACTTATATGCAGAGTATATTATGAGAAATGCTGGACCGGATGAAGCACAAGCTGGAATCAACATTGGAATATCAATAACTTTAGATACACAGATGACATCACCCTTATGGCAGAAAGTGAAGAAGAACTAAAGAGCCTCTTGATTAAAGTGAAAGAGGAGAGTGAAAATGTTGGCTTAAAGCACAACATTCAAAAAACTAAGATCATGGCATCTGGTCCCATCACTTCATGCAAATGGATGGGGAAACAGTGGAATCAGTGGCAGACTTTATTTTGGGGGGCTCCAAAACACTGCAGATGTTGACTGAAGCCATGAAATTAAAAGACACATGCTCCTTGGAAGAAAAGCTATGACCAACACATTACTTTGCCAACAAAGGTCTGTCTAGTCAAAGCTAGATTTTTTTCTAGTCAAAGCTACTAGGTTTTCTAGCGGTCCTGTATGGATGTGAGAGTTGGACTATAAAGAAAGCTGAGCACCTAAAAATTTATTCTTTTGAACTGTGGTGTTGGAGAAGACTCTTGAGAGTGCCTCGAACTGCAAGCAGATCCAACCAATCCATCCTAAAGGCAATCAGTCCTGAATATTCATTCAAGGACTGATGCTGAAGCTGAAACTCCAATACTTTGGCCTCCTGATGCGAAGAACTGACTCATTGGAAAAGACCTTGATGCTGGGAAAAATTGAAGGCAGTAGGAGAAGGGGTTGACAGAGGATGAGATCACTGGATGGCATCACTGACTCAGTGGACATGAGTTTGAGTAAATTCCGGGAGTTGGCATAGGACAGTGAGGCCTGGCGTGCTGCAGCATGGGGTCACAAAGAGTTGGACATGGCTGAGCGACTGAACTGAACTGAAAGTAAAGATAGCAAAATAAAAAAACTAATGGGTCTCTTATAGTTGTAGATCTGGAATATACCTTGGTTGATACAGATGGAAGATCCATAATCTTCCATGATATTGTTGACATGCCAACAAATAATTTGCAGATAATTATAAATTGCTACATTAAGACAAATGATGAGAAAAATACATGTAAGAGGAACACATGAAACATCTCTTATTCATTTCATATGATGCCTATCAGTTCACTGATGTCACAACTCCATGAAGTCTGTTTTTCTTTTTAATCAAGAAACTGGTTATGAGAATGTCACTTATGATTTATTCACTTTAAGGAAAATTTATTGAACTCCATTCTTCTTACATTGAAAATAAGTTAAGAATATCTCAGGCTATTTTCAGCCCTAAAAATCTGTCTTATCATTTTCTCTAATAATATTCCATTTGTTGAAAAAAGAGTATTTTAAACTAATGCACATATAGATAAAATGGTTGTTTTTGAAAGTGATAGAAAATAAAATATTTTTATTATGTATCTTTTTATCTCTTACAAAACTACATAGAATAAATTTCTCAGAAAATTTAACATCTAGAAAATATTTTTTCTTATAAAATCCTAACTTGTTCTTTTTACAAAATGACTCTTCAATTTCATGTGTTTCACTTTTTGTCATCCTTTTCCTTATTCATTCAGTAAACTTTATTGAAAGGCTGAAATGAAGTGAAGTGAAAGTTGCTCAGTCGTGTTCAACTCTTTGCAACCCCAAGGACTATACAGTCCATCGAATTCTCCAGGCCAGATTACTGGAGTGGGTAGCCTTTCCCTTCTCCAGGGGGTCTTTCCAATCCAGGGACTGAACCCAGGTCTCCTGCATTGCAGGTGGATTCTTTACCAGCTGAAAAGTTGTCATTTCAACAGGATATTAAAAGAATCTAAGGAATTTGCCCAGAGACAGAAAACTTAGAGTTAATAAAATATTCACCTATAGTAATTATTTTAGCTTTAGTATTTAAGATTATTTTAAAATTTCACTTATTTTAGTAATTGACATGGTTTATGCATCTTTTATTATAAGTTGCCTATAACATATTTTATAAATTGGTAGAATATAAATTATAATTTATTAGTCATTTATAAAGTGTTAAAAAATATAGAATACTGTTCAGAAAAGCTAAAATCCCTTTCTTTTGAAGTATGTGGCAGTCTTGAGAAAGCAAAGAAATCCCTATCATTCTTATCTATTTTTAGAGAATGAAATTTTTATTTTTCATGAGGAGGGTAGAAAAACACTGATACTTTTAAAAATGTTATGTTAGTTCCTGTGATTATCGCTTATTTTACATTCTCAAAGAACAAATGTTTTCTACTGTTACGTAAGTATCCAATCCCCTTGATATAATAGCTAATATTTAGAGGGAGTGATAGTTCTGCCTTTGAATAAATTAATTGTGTATTTAAAATTACACAATTATAAATAATTGTGTATTTAAAATTACAAACTTAAAAAGTAGAATCGGATCTTAATCGCATTTTGCAGTGTCATGCAAGTGTTCATCATGTGACTTTTTTTTTTCCTAAACAGGATATCATTATTTTCTGGAGGGTTTTTCAGATGCACTACTATGTGGAAATAGCTCAGATGCCGGGTAAGCCAATAATTTGTATGTGTGTATACATATTTTCTCTTTTTTTGTACAAACTGACAGATAACAGCCAGCTAATTTTATTTATAATAATTTGTGATAATTAAGATTTTTTTATTTATAAGATGAGGGATTATTTAAATGTTAGGCAAGCTTTCATGTTTTGTAAAGCAAGAAGAAACACTTTAGCTTTAATGCTATTTCCTTTAGATGAGTATTCGTGAGCTATGAGTCAACTCTGGAGCATCGTGCTAAGAAAATGAACTAAACACATGTTAACACACTAATTACCAACAAAAAATAGTTTTGTAAAATATTACTAGGCATGCTACACAATATTTTAATGCTGACATCAGGTGATTAGTAAAATTATATTAAGTCAAAAGCTGGGAATTATGTTACTTATTTATCATACGTTCATCCCTTGAAATAGCAAATCTTTCTAGCTCAAATGTTAAAAGTATAGTGTGCTACCAGAATAAAAACACAGCAGAACTTCTTATAATACTTTCTTTTGCCACATTTACAGCCAATGTCCAGAAGGATACATGTGTGTGAAAGCTGGTAGAAATCCCAATTATGGCTACACAAGCTTTGATACCTTCAGTTGGGCTTTTTTGTCGCTGTTTCGACTGATGACTCAGGACTTCTGGGAAAATCTTTACCAGCTGGTGAGAACCTGAGGCAACACATATTGTGTTTAATTGGAAGTATATAGGAAAACCAACTTAGTTATGAAATCCAAACCACACCGTAATATAATGGAAAGAGCAGAACTTGAAATCCGAAGACTTGAATTTCTTTATCTTATTGATTATAACACATATTAAGCATAGCAATGTGTTATGAACACAATTCTGTCTCATTTCCCCTTGACCTCAAAACATATTCCCCACCCTTCCCATATACAGATGCTCCTAAATAGAAAAGCACAGCTTCCTCTCAATTCCGTTTACCCCCTCAGGTATTATCCTTCAGGTGGCAGGTGATGAAAATGAATAAACAGATGTAGAAGGATAAGTTTGGTCTCTTCCTGACTTTACTCAAAGGTTCAACTCTTTAATGGAGATCCCCATGGTATTTTATTTGACTCTGCTTTATTCCTGGTAAATCCAGGAATTCCCTCCTACAGATTAGAAGGCTAAATGCATGAGTTAGGGGAGAAGGAAGAGGATGAGGGTAAAGAAACAGATAGTCAACAAGGTAGGAGGGGATGTGACCATCATAATTATTTATATCGAGTCCTACAAGACACAAAGTAAGTTGACAGTTGAAGCCACCAGTTAGTGAAATATCGTAAAAAAATAATTCTGGTATTCTCGTTTACAGACACTACGTGCTGCTGGGAAAACATACATGATATTTTTTGTGCTGGTCATTTTCTTGGGGTCCTTCTATCTAATAAATTTGATCCTGGCTGTGGTGGCCATGGCCTATGAGGAACAGAATCAGGCAACCTTAGAAGAGGCGGAGCAGAAAGAGGCTGAATTTCAGCAGATGCTCGAACAACTTAAAAAGCAACAGGAGGCAGCTCAGGTAAATCCACCAAATCAAGTATGTCCTGTCTCATAGTATGAACCTTTTTTTATTGTTTTGGTTGTTACAACAGCACTGGAGAGAAAGTGAGAAACAGATGATTGTACTCAGGAGAAACGGGTCGTATAGGGAGTTAGTCAATATTTCTACATTATTTTGATCATCTGTAAATCATTTAGTTTCACTACTCTAAGGTGTTTATAATATTGACCACAATATTATAAAATATTGTTTATATATTTAGTATAAAATATTGACCACAATATTATAAAATAGTAATATTCATGCTATTTTAATCATCTTAAAAATTTTAGAATTCAAGGAAAAATGTGATTTTGAGGTCTTCTCTGGTGCGAAACTTTTACTGAATGAGTATACTGGCATTAGAAGAAAACCCTAAGAAATTATCTTTTCTTAGAAAAAAAATGGTTATTACGTAAAAAGATGTTCATGTGGTTCTTACAAGATAGTCTTTACCCAAAAATATGTTGTCTTTTATGTGGTTGCTTGTCTTTCTAAATAAAGAAGTGATCAAATAATGTAATGCTCTCTGATACAGCAGTAGGCATATAAAAGTCACCAATTTTATGGAGATCAGGGAACCTAAGAATTACTTCATCTTATAGTATGATAAAATGCCCTTCCTATCACTTCCATATTTCTTCACTCCTGTTTAGCATCAAGACTCACTGTCTTTACTATTAAAGAAAGTTGATTGGGGAATATTAATTTATTTGCAAGCCTAAATTAAGGGCACTCTTGGAACAATGAAAATCATCAAAAAGTTCCAACAAGCTGTGATAAAGAGCTTTGTTTTCGTCCCATGACCATGTAGCCAGCAAAAACCAGTGCTGACTTGAAGAAACTGGGGATGATCTTTGGAGAACTGAATATCTTGTCTTGCTTAGCAGAAACTATTGACCCTCCGGTCTCTAGTCTTTTGGATAGAGTACTGTAGAGGTGAGATGGGATATTACCTTCTATAAATTTGGTTGATAATATTTTGAGGGTACTGGACAATCCTATTTCAATAGTTAAAAAGAGGCCCTCAGTTCTTTATCTCCTGCCTCCTATCTTTGGATATGACCCCAGGTAACTCATCACCTTTTCTTCCATGCTCTAGTTTTTTTTTTTTTTTTCCCAGTGAAAAAAAGACAGTGCTAATTACTAATTTTTAGAGTAAATCAAATCCCAAAATAAATGTGAATATATGTTCTTGTTGCTGTCTGATTGATCCTTTTGAGTATGTGGTCTGTAAAAATTGCTAGCACAGAGAAAATCAATTTATTTCTAAAAGCCTTTATTAGATAGGAAAAAATGCCCTCATATTTGCAGTTTCTTCAGTGTAAGATTAACTGGAGTCAGCTGAATTTTTTTTCAAACATTTTGCAAATACCTGAGCTATATTTTTAAAAGTAAGTTCTTCTCCACTTCCATGCTGAAACCATGTCTCCTCAATGTAGCAGGCAGCAGCTGTAACTGCCTCAGAGCATTCCAGAGAACCTAGTGCAGGAGGCAGGCTCTCAGACAGCTCATCTGAAACCTCCAAGTTGAGTTCCAAGAGTGCAAAGGAAAGAAGAAATCGGAGAAAGAAAAGAAAACAGAAAGAGCAATCTGGTGGAGAAGAGAAAGATGATGATGAATTCCAGAAATCTGAATCTGAAGACAGCATCAGGAGGAAAGGGTTTCGCTTCTCCATAGAAGGGAATCGGTTGACATACGAAAAGAGGTACTCCTCCCCACACCAGGTATGGCACTGCAGAGTTAAATGATGCCTGGATGGAAGCTGGCAGGGGGAGCAGGGAAGGGGCGGCTGGTGGCTGGGAGGAGAAGTGAATACAACTTAGGAAGTTAAAAAAAAATATATATATATATATATATTTAAATCTATCCTTTCAGTACAGTTTGAAAGAATTTTACTTTGTATATATGTAAACCTGCAGCTTGGTGCTTATGTGTGTGTTAGTCACTCAGTCATATCCTTGCAACCCCATGGACTATGGCCCACCAGGCCCCTCTGTCCTTGGAATTCTCCAGGTAAGAATACTGGAGTGGGTTGACATTCCCTTCTCTTGGGGATTTTCCTGACCCAGGGATCAAACCCAGGTCTCTTGCACTGAAGGAGGATTCTTTACATCTGAATCACAAGTGGAAGCTCTACAGCTTGGTGTATTAATGTAGCAGAGCATCAAAAGTCAGGAGACCTGAATTCTCACCTGAACTTGTCTTCTGGTACTTGTTCTAACTAACATCTTTCTGCTCCACAGCCTTTTTAACAAGAAAAAATGTGGATGACTCATCAGTAATGTCTTTTTGTCTTTTTGGTTATTTTATGTTGTGTTTTTTGTTTGTTTTTGTTTTTTTTTGTTTGTTTGTTTGTTTCTTTTTACAACCCAGACTTCCTTATAAACCATAATGCATGCTTCTGAAAATAGTCACTGTGATATGCTTTATCAAAAAGCACATCACTCTGAATTTCAAAGGTCTTAACTTCAAGCTCCAACAACACTGTGCCTACTAGATCCGATGGGAATAATAATTTAAGTGATATTAGGAGGATGGACTTAAACAATTTGTGCAAAGTGTTGGAATTTCTTGAAGGGAAAGAGCAGTGGAAACAGATATGCCCTTGTTAAGGTCATGCTGTTTATTGAGTGTTTACAGTGTCCACAGTAAGGTGCTAAAGATGTTTGCTTTTGAACTTGAAAAATGTAGTTCAGGGTTTTGTTTTTCAATACCTTTAAGTTGCCGTCTATCTCTCCAGTTATTAATCTCAAGGGCTAGAAACCTTCTCTTATAAACTAATTTAATCTGAATGCACATAAAATGAGAATGTTAATCAAGGAATGAGTCACATTCTGTTAAGAATGCTGAAATCCCCTTCAACTTAATCTTACAAAATAAAAGCACATTCCAAATGACCATACTAATATGAGTTTAATTTTTTTTCGGTTTCAAACTTATAGTCTTTGTTGAGCATCCGTGGCTCCTTATTTTCTCCAAGGCGAAATAGCAGAACAAGCCTTTTCAGCTTCAGAGGGCGAGCAAAGGATGTAGGATCAGAGAACGACTTTGCTGATGATGAGCACAGCACGTTCGAGGATAACGAGAGCCGCAGAGACTCCTTATTTGTGCCCCGAAGGCATGGAGAGCGACGCAACAGTAACTTGAGTCAGACCAGTAGGTCGTCCCGGATGCTGGCCGCGTTTCCAGCCAATGGAAAGATGCACAGCACTGTGGATTGCAATGGTGTGGTTTCCTTGGTTGGTGGACCTTCGGTTCCTACATCGCCTGTTGGACAGCTTCTGCCAGAGGTGATAATAGATAAGCCAGCTACTGATGACAATGTAAGGAAGTTTTAAATAGTTCAGGCATGGCAGGCCCATGATTGCTGTACCAGCCAGTGTTTCTACAGAATGGAACCCCTTGAGAATGATTCCTGGTTGGTCAAGCTGTGAATGCACCTGCATCTTGTAATACCTTTAAAAGACTAACCAACTAAAACTTAAGGCCTCAACACTCCCTTGCATAATACCTGAATGCATTTATTTATTAAATGTGCTAAGGATAAATTATACACAGTAATAAATGACTGCCTCCAGTTGGAGGATTTGCTATATACCCATGCTGAACTATCTTTAGCTAGCAGGCCATCCACTAAAGACCTGGTATAAGAATAAATGAACGATTCCTATATTTAAGTGTAAAGGGTGTATAATAAATCTTTCCAACAGATTCTTCGATATAGCTTGCTTTAGTATAGAAGATTTCAAAAACACTGTGCCTAAATAGATAGCTTACTCATACTTGTCTTACTAAAAAATAATGCTGATATAGGTCTTCTCAAAACTAATCTAAATGAAGAGACACAAAAAATTATTAATACAGACAGTTAAAAGAATTCTCTGTGTACAAAGGTATGTGTTTGTGAATATATACCCAGATAAGGAATTTCTAAACACGTGCTGCCTCTGATTAGACCTGGAAATATATCAGCATGAATGAGGCATGATCAAGTCAGAACTAGATGACTTATTGCTTTGGTACCCTGGATGAAACTGTTGTCCACGCAGCATGTATTGTTTTTTTTAACATACAGCTTGTGTTGTCAATGACCACCTTTGTCTTGTGTCCAGAAAATGAGATGGCAGCTACATGTGTTCTAATTATTTGTATTCCTTTAAAAATAAAGGGCTACCTTCTCAAAATAAAATGCTCTGATCATTTAGGTGACTTTTCAAGTTATTACTTTTTGCTGTTAGTTCTGAAATAAGCAAATTGCTAAATATGTCACTCACAAGGTTTATCAAGGATATCAAAATTATGTCACCTAAAACTATAAAATCAGCGGGTAAAAAGAAAACCCTCAGTTTTGGAGTATGAATAAATGGCTAACAGTTTGGACAGTCCAGGTTAATGCTACAATAAGTCAGCAATATCTGCCATCACCAATTAAATATGAACGTGCATGATGCATGTATTTCATGAATTTCACTGTGTCACGATGGTTGTTTGCTTATCATATTGCCCAAGTTAAGCATTGACTACATTAACATTTTCTTTACAGGGAACAACCACTGAAACTGAAATGAGAAAGAGAAGGTCAAGTTCTTTTCATGTTTCCATGGACTTTCTAGAAGATCCATCTCAAAGGCAAAGAGCAATGAGCATAGCCAGCATTTTAACAAATACAGTAGAAGGTTTGTAACAAATTCCGTTTCCATTTCAGTTGTTTTCACTGAATTTATATTGTCTTACTTGAAACACATGTCAGTAAGTTGGAAGTAGCGTATTCCAAAGAAAACATCATAGGTTTTATTTGAGTTATTTGTTATATATTTCTATATTCTAGAAACTTTTTAAAAAGTTACTTAAACTCCATGGTTTTTGCAACTCTAAAGAATGTATCCTGTATGTTTTCGTTGGGGAGTCTCTCAGTAAAGACCGACTCTTTGCCACCCCATGTACTGCACTACACCAGGCTTCCCCGTCCTTCACCATTTTCCGGAGCTTGCTCAAACTCATGTGCATTGACTTGGTGATGCCATCCAACCATCTTGTGCTCTGTCATCCCCTTCTCCTCCTGCCTTCTATCTTTCCCAGCATCAGGGTCTTTTCTAATCAGTCCATTCTTTGCATCAGGTAGCCAAAGTATTGGAATTTCAGCTTCAGCATCAGTCTCTCCAATGAATATTCAGGATTGATTTTCTTTAGAATTGACTGGTTTGATCTCCTTGCAGTCCAAGGGACTCTCAAGAGTCTACTCCAACACCACAGTTGAAGAGTTGAAAAGCATCAAGTCTTTGATGCTCAGCCTTCTTTATGGTCCAACCCTCACATCGATACATGACTAGTGGAAAGACCATAGCTTTGACTATATGGACCTTTGTCAGCACAGTAATGTCTCTGCTTTTTAATATGCTGCCTAGGTTACTTATAGCTTTTCTTCCAAGGAACAGGCATCTTTTAATTTCATGGCTGCAGTCATCATCTGCAGTGATTTTGGAGCCCAGGAAAATAGTCTGTTACTGTTTCCATTGTTTCCCCATCTGTTTGCCATGAAGTGATGGGACCGGATAGCATGAACTTCATTTTTTGAATTTTGAGTTTTAAGCCAACTTTTTTACTCTCCTCTTTCACCTTCATTAAGAGACTCTTCAGTTCCTCTTTGCTTTCTGCTGTTCAGTTCAGTTGCTCAGTTGTGTCCAACTCTTTGTGACCCCATGAATCACAGCACGCCAGGCCTCCCTGTCCATCACCAACTCCCAGAGTTCACTCAGACTTAAGTCCATCGAGTCAGTGATGCCATCCAGACATCTCATCCTCTGTCGTCCCCTTCTCCTCCTGCCCCCAATCCCTCCCAGCATCAGAGTCTTTTCCAATGAATCAACTCTTCTCATGAGGCGGCCAAAGTACTAGAGTTTCAGCTTTAGCATCATTCCTTCCAAAGAAATCCCAGGGCTGATCTCCTTCAGAATGGACTGGTTGGATCTCCTTGTAGTCCAAGGGACTCTCAAGAGTCTTCTCCAACACCACAGTTCAAAAGCATCAACTCTTTTGTGCTCAGCTTTCTTCACAGTCCAAATCTCACATCCATACATGACCACTGGAAAAACCATAGCCTTGACTAGATGGACCTTTGTTGGCAAAGTAATGTCTCTGCTTTTAATTATGCTATCTAGGTCGGTCATAACTTTTCTTTTTTTTTTTTTTTTAGCTTGTATATAAACATATTTTTAAATTTTTTTTTTTTTTTTTTTACTTTACAATACTGTATTGGTTTTGCCATACATTGACATGAATCCACCACAGGTGTACATGAGTTCCCAACCCTGAACCCCCCCTCCCACCACCCTCCCCATATCATCTCTCTGGGTCATCTCAGTACACCAGCCCCAAGCACCCTGTATTTTCTTCCAAGGAGTAAGCGTCTTTTAATTTCATGGCTGCCGTCACCATCTGCAGTGATTTTGGAGCCCCCCAAAATAAAGTCTAATACTGTTTCCATTGTTTCCCCATTTGTTTCCCATGAATTGATGGGACCAGAGTTAAGGTGGTGTTATCTGCATATCTGAGGTTATTGATATTTCTTCTAGCAATCTTGATTCCAGCTTGCACTTCTTCCAACCCAGAATTTTGCATGATGTATTCTGCATATAAGTTAAATAAGCAGGGTGACATTATACAACCTTGACGTACCCCTTTCCCAATTTTGAACCAGTCCATTGTTCTATGTCCAGTTCTAGCTGTTGCTTCTTGACCTGCATACAGATTTCTCAGGAAGCAGGTAAAGTGGTCTAGTATTCCCATCTCTTAAAGAATTTTCCACAGCTTGTTGTGATCCATACTGTCAAAGGCTTTATTATAGTCAATGAAATGGAAGTAGATGTTTTTCTGGAATTCTCTTGGTTTTTCTATGATCCAATGGATGTTCACAATTTGCTCTCTGATTTCTCTGCCTTTTCTAAATCCAGCTTGAACATCTAGAAGTTCTTGGTTCAAGTTCTCAATTCTCTTGACAGAGAATTTTCAGCATTACTTTGCTAGCATGTGAAATGAGTGCAATTGTATGGTAGTATGGACATTCTTTGGCATTGCCCTTCTTTGGGATTGGAATGAAAACTGACCTTTTCCAGTCTGGTAGCTATTACTGAGTTTTCCAAACTTGCTGGCATATTGAGTGCGGCATTTTAACAGCATCATCTTTTCAGATTTGAAATAACTCAGCTGGAATTCCATCACCTCTACTAGCTTTATTAGTAGTCATGCTTCCTAAGGCCCACTTGACTTCACACTCCAAGATGTCTGACGCTAGGTGAGTGATCACACCATCATGGTTTTCTGTGTCATTAAGATCTTTTTTGTATAGTTCTTCTGTGTATTCTTGCCACCTATTTTAATACCTTCTGCTTCTGTTAGGTCCATACCATTTCTGTCCTTTATTGTGCCCATCTTTGCATGAAATGTTCCCTTGGTATCTCTAATTTTCTTGAAGAGATCTTTAGTCTTTCCCATTGTTTGTTTGCCTCTATTTCTTTGCATTGTTCACTGATGAAGGCTTTCTTATCTCTCCTTGTTATTCTTTGAAACTCTGCATTCAATAGGTATATCTTTCCTTTTCTCCTTTGCCTTTATCTTCTCTTATTTTCTCAGCTATTTGCAAAGCCTCCTCAGACCACCATTTTGTCGGTTTGCATTTCTTTTTCTTGGGGATGGTTTTGGTCAATGCCTTTTATATAGCATTATGAATTTATGAACCTCTGTCCATAGTTCTTCAGGCCCTCTGTCTATCAGATCTAATCCCTTGAATCTATTTGTCACTTTCACTGTATAATCATAAGGGATTTTATTCAGGTCATACCTGAATGACCTAATGGTTTTCTCTATTTTCTTCAATTTAAGTCTGAATTTGGCAATAAGAAGTTCACGATTTGAGCCACAGCCAGCTCCTGGTCTTGTTTTTGCTGACAGTATAGAGCTCTCTATCTTCAGCTGCAAAGAATATAATCAATCTGATTTTGGTGTTGACATCTGGTGATGTCCATGTGTGGAGTCATCTCTTGTGTTGTTGAAAGAGGGTGTTTTCTATGACTAGTGTGTTCTCTTGGAAAAACTCTGTTAGCCTTTGTCCTGCTTCATTTTGTACTCCAAGGCAAAATTTGCCTGTTACTCCAGGAATCTCTTGACTTCCTAATTTTGCTCTCCAGCCCCCTATAATGAAAAGGACAACTTTTTTTGTTGTTAGTTCTAGAAGGTCTTGTAAGTCTTCATAAAACCATTCAACTTCAGCTTCTTTGGTATCAGTGGTTGGGACATTGACCTGGATTACTGTGATATTGAATGATTTGCCTTGGAAGCTACTGAGATCATTCTATCTTAGACCAAACTACAGGGAGAGAACACAGTCCCACCCATCAACAGAAAATTGGATTAAAGATTTGCTGAGCATGGCCTTGCCCACAGAACAAGAGCAAAACAGAGCAAGACACAGCCAGTCCCTCCTATCAGGAAGCTTCCACAAGCCTCTTATTCTCATCCAGCAGAGGGCAGACAGAATGAAAACCACAATCACAGAAAACTAACCAAACTGATTGCATGGATCACAGCCTTGTCTAACTAAGTGAAACTATGACCCAAGCCATGTAGGGCCACCCAAGATGGACAAGTCATGGTGGAGAGTTTAGACAAACATGGTCCACTGGAGAAGAGAATGGCAAACCACTTCAGCCTTCTTGCCTTGAGAACCCCATGAACAATATGAAAAGGTAAAAGATGTGACACTGATAGATGAACTCCCCAGGTTGATAGACATCTAATATGCTACTGGAGAAGACCAAATAAATAGCTCCAGAAGAAATGAAGAGATTGAATCAAAGCAGAAACAGCACCCAGTTGTTAATGTGTCTGGTGATGAAATAAAGTCTAATGCTGTAAAGAACAATATTTCATAGGAACCTGCAATGTTAGGTCCAAGCATCAGGGTAAATTGGAAGTGGTCAAACAGGAGATGGCAAGAATGAACATCGACATTTTAGGAATCAGTGAACTAAAATGGACCAGAAGGGTGAAATTAATTCAGACGACCATTATATGTACTACTGTGGGCAAGAATCCCTTAGAAGAAATGGAGTAACCCTCACAGTCAATAGAAGATTCTGAAATGCAGTACTTGGGTGCAGTCTCAAAAATGACAGAATCCTGTGTGTGACAACTCCTTAAAAATGCACAATAAAGTATTTCTGTAAAGGGTTTCTAATCTTATTAGTCATAGTGACTGTATCTTCTGTTCCATTTAGTTTAGGACTTCTGATGCCATCCTAAACACTCTCAAGATTGGAGGGGAAAAATGGGTTATTCTCACAAGATAAAAACAAACAGCTGATTCTTGACTCTCTTATAGCCTGAGGATGACAGCATAGCCAGACATTAACATAGGATTACACACAGTATCTCTGTTAAAAAGACAATCCACATAACTTAGAGCCAAATATGGAACCACAATATCAATGCATAAGAGAAGAAAATCATTCTTTGATACCCCTGTTCTATGTTTATGTCTGAAGAAATTTTGGGGAGGAATCTAAAGAGTAAATTAAATTCTATTTTTAAAATCACATTTTTTAAATAATGAAGTACAAAAATAGGTTGACTATAGCAAATGAGAATGTTTGGTTAGTGAAATCTATTGGATCTGAGAAGAATATATATGTTTAAAAATCTCTTTTGGTGGTTTTTTTTTTTTTTTTTTTTTTTAATTTAGAACTTGAAGAATCCAGGCAGAAATGCCCACCCTGTTGGTATAAATTTTCCAACATATTCTTAATCTGGGACTGTTCGCCATATTGGTTAAAAGTGAAACATATTGTCAACCTGGTTGTGATGGACCCTTTTGTTGACCTGGCCATCACCATCTGCATTGTCTTAAATACGCTCTTCATGGCCATGGAGCACTATCCCATGACAGACCATTTCAATAATGTGCTTACAGTAGGAAACTTGGTAAGCATATTGGAAGGTAAATGTGTTCAGTCTTCAAATTTTCTGTTTGAGAAACTGTTTGCATTTAATGTCTTATAGCAGTCTTACCACCACCCTTTCTACTTCCTTGCTTTCAAAAGGTGGGAACTATATCTAGCTGGCTATACCCTACTCTTTGCCAAAAGTAGCCCTTAACAGCCCTTAATATCCACGCTGAAACTGAGAAAGACAGCAATATAAAAACAGGCCTACATTGCTACTTGAAAAAGTCAATACTGATATTTATAAGTAACACAAGGCACAGAAGCAGTTCATAGTTGAAGGACACACTTTTTGAAATGATGTTATCACAGTTTGAAGGCTAAAATTACAGATCTTTTTATCTTGCTTAGTCATTCATCTTCACTATAAGCCACAACTTATTTAACAACTCACAAATGGCTCCAGCTTTTCTACCTTCAAGATCTAGGTAGGGCCTGTATTATTTAATCCATCTAGTCTAAATCAAAGCCATAAAATAATAAAAAACATCCAGTACATTTTTTGCATTATATGATTAATAAGGCCATTTTTGGTGAAGGTTTCCACCTAATTCTTTCTCTTCTTAGCTTAAAAAAAAAACAAATTGTTAAAGTGTTTGTTGTCTCAATTTAGGAATATTAGCTTTCATTTGCTGAAATAAAGGGATAATATTTGTTTTGAGGTTTTAAGTTTTTGATGTTAGAAGAAAAATATGTAAAGCATCCTGAATTATAGTATTCCTATTTTTAAAGTTCTAGTATTTACTGTTGAAGTAATTTTTTCATGTGCATAATAATGATAATAATGCACATATTATAATCTAGGTATGCATGTAAAATAGCTGTCTGAGTAGAGGGAAATGGGAATAAGCTTATATATAAAACTGTTTATGGGAAAAATCTTGTCAGTACCTGTGCTGTATGAAGTCTGGAGGAAAACGCAGTGATGTAATGGAAAGAACACTGATTAAAAATAGATTTGCTCTCAAATCCTAGTTTTTCTAACTTTCTATTTGATGTTGGGCAAGCCACTGAACCCATCTGAAGACATGTTTCCTAATTGGT
Organism: Cephalophus harveyi; assembly: GCA_006410635.1. Classification (NCBI taxonomy): domain Eukaryota; kingdom Metazoa; phylum Chordata; class Mammalia; order Artiodactyla; family Bovidae; genus Cephalophus; species Cephalophus harveyi. Next base: position 41,095 of record SJYT01056450.1, read on the forward strand.
AAAGTAAGAGTTATAATACTCACATTATGTGTTTATCAGTGTTTCGTTTGAGGATAAAATTAAATAACATATATGAGAGCTTTTTAACAACTATAAATTATTGTGAAAATGTAAGCATGTAATAGAATAATTACTAGTATAAACATTTTGTTCTAGGAGCAAATATTATGGCATGCTACTTTATCATTATCTGATGGAATTAGAGTAACTTTGTTTTGATCTTAGGTTTTCACTGGGATCTTTACAGCAGAAATGTTTCTGAAAATTATTGCCATGGATCCTTACTATTATTTCCAAGAAGGCTGGAATATCTTTGATGGTTTTATTGTAACGCTTAGCCTGGTAGAACTTGGCCTGGCCAACGTGGAAGGATTATCAGTTCTCCGTTCATTCCGTTTGGTAAAAAACAAAGACAAAAACCTTTCCAACAATCAGGGTTCTTGCATCATAGATTTTACCACACACCATTAACATTTTAAGTTTTTTGTGTAACATTTGCATTGTTCAAAACAGTCCCTAAGTGGAAAAAAATATTCCCACATATTTAGGAAAAAGCTTTATTGTAAAAATCCTGGTCATATAAAGTTGAATACGATACTCAGTTACCATTCCAACCAATTATTGTTTCTAGAGATGACTGCAGTTAATATTTTTGCATCTAAGGAAATGGCAACCCACTCCAGTGTTCTTGCCTGGAGAATCCCAGGGATGGCAGAGCCCAATGGGCTGCCATCTGCGGGGTCGCACAGAGTCAGACACGACTGAAGCGACTTAGCAGCAGCAGCAAGAAAATATTTTAATGAAAATGTATTTTAATAGTACTTTGAAAATATCAGTACCCTTTTACATTGGTGAGTAACAATCAGATAAGGATGTGCATGTAGAAACCATTTCTAACTGTATCTCTGGAAAATATTCTCCTTCCCAAAATCAGAGGAGAGAAATCAGAAGAATTATTTACTTAGTCCACTGATTCACATTTATGTGCATGCAAATAAGGAAAGAATTATGAAGTCATGGGAAGTATTCCAAGTTCTTAAATGCATGTGCATCTAGCTATGTCAGTGCAGCAGAGGAGCATTATGAATAATAAACACTTATAGCAGGTCTCTATGTGCTGTTACTTTGCCTGCTATTGACAAATGAGTATCTTTGAGCAGAAATCATTGAGATCAAATATTAATATTAGTGTTAGTCCAGGTATGCCTTACATCCACCTTTACAAAACAAATGAGGGACAGTATGTCCCCAAGTCATAATTAAAAATTCACTCTCAGGGAAAATTATCTACATAAAACATGGAAGGATCAGATTCTTCCTGGGTGGGAGGGAGGGGTCTAAAAATTAGCCATGAGACTGGCCATGGTCAAGGATAGGACAGATGTTGTAAGAGAGTTTTTTTGGTTGTTGTTGTTGTTTTTAAGATAAGAAGCTCCTTACAGGAAGACCTTTGCTTCTTGTTTGGTGAAGTGAGACATTTACTCACAAGTCTCTGTTTCTGATAGATTAGAAATATGTCTTGGAATAAAGCCAAACACTGACACAAAGACATCCAGACAGCCTGCTCTTCACATCTTTTGCTTAGGAGGGTGGTGCTATGACAGTGCAGTGGCACAGGTCATTTCTCACTGGTTACGGTCCAAAGGTAGATGGATTTAAAAGTCTGGAAAGCAAAGTGTAAGAATGCAAGGTGGCTCTTACCTATTTCCCCAATCAAGATTGTAAGTTTTGCAACCAGTAGTGGCCCAGAACATCCACTAACTCTCTTTAAAAATGTCTTTTGTTATATACTTCAATATCTTTCTTAGTAAGTTATTATTGATATAATATAACACTATATTTCAGGTTTACAACATATGATGCAATATTTGTATATACTGCAAAATGATCACCACAATAAGCTCAGTTAACATCCATCACCATTATAACATCTGTAGAGCAAAGGTTGTTAGAGATTCAATTTTAATCATTTCTTGGTAAACCTCACATGTAATGCTTTCAAAGATTGATCATAATAACATATATATATTTTTTATTTTCCAGCTCCGAGTTTTCAAGTTGGCAAAATCTTGGCCAACATTAAATATGCTAATAAAGATCATCGGCAATTCAGTGGGGGCTCTGGGAAATCTGACCCTGGTGTTGGCCATCATCGTCTTCATTTTTGCCGTGGTCGGCATGCAGCTCTTTGGTAAAAGTTACAAAGATTGTGTCTGCAAGATCAACAGTGAGTGTAAGCTCCCTCGCTGGCACATGAATGACTTCTTCCACTCCTTCCTGATTGTGTTCCGGGTGCTGTGTGGAGAGTGGATAGAGACCATGTGGGACTGCATGGAGGTCGCCGGTCAAGCCATGTGCCTGACTGTCTTCATGATGGTCATGGTCATTGGAAACCTGGTGGTATGTGCCCGTTTAAGATATGAGTTTCAGAAATGCATTAAGAGCACGATAAAATGATGACCATTTTGTCTAAACAAAATTATGATTATTAATTTCAAAAATCTCTTACCTTGGATACACTTATAATCTTACTTTGACAACACAGCCAGTGACCCTACAATGTTTATTCTCAACTATTTTGCCAGTCATTTCATCACACTTATTATGTGAACTCCTATGGAGTATAATAGTAAAGACAGGTTTAGAAGGATATGTTGAAAGCATTTTAAAAATTCAGATCTAAGGAAGGGAAAAGTCTGAAAAAAAAAAAAATTTAGAGAAAACCCAAACTTACTTGCCAGTATAGGACTAAAAAGTGGTACTTCCCATTGTTCCTAGCTATTTCAACTTTTCTTTGCCCATTCATTGTAGATAGTATTCAATCACTCTTATGTCATAGGGCAGATGCATGAACAAACCTGGGTTAGTCAACCCTTACATCAAAACAGAGGTTGGCTAAGGATTCCTAACCCACATGGAGTAACTAATCCGTCCTCTTTTAGGTTTGGTACCTTACTGTTACCATATAAAAATATGTAATATACTCCAAAGAATATGTACATTAATATGCCAGTCTCATGGAAATATTAGTGATTGTTTATAAATAGTTGTCCTAATTAGTCAACAGTGGGGTATGAGAAAAATAGTAGATCAAGAAAATATATGTTGATGCCTATGTTAAGCCCATAATTCTCATTCTGGATCATAATGATTTTCTTTCAATTAATACTCAGCTTAATATCTCTTCATCAAAAAAGAAACTATAATATGCAATTAAATGCATAGTTTTAAAAACTAAGAAATTTTAAGTTTAAAACTCTTATACAGAGCCCATACAAATTTATTTCTTACAATCACATAATTTTAAGTTCAGTAAAACCTTAGGTCAGCTCATTCAGTGTCTTCATTTTATAAATAGAGGAACTAGAGACCAATGGAAATCATGTCTTTGCCCATGGATGAATTGTGGCATAGCTGTTAAGCCAGATCACAAATTTAGATCTCTGAATTTCTAGTCACTATGCTGTGATGTTTCTTTCACCTCATTGTTAGAACTTATAGTTTCCTCAGCAAGGAATAAGTGATCTCAATCTGCTCTTCTTCACATTGGGGTGAAATTATAATGATGTTTGTGTTATTTTTAAGGTCCTGAACCTCTTTTTGGCCTTGCTTCTGAGCTCATTTAGTGCAGACAACCTTGCGGCCACTGACGATGATAACGAAATGAACAATCTCCAAATTGCTGTGGATAGGATGCACAAGGGAATAGCTTATGTGAAGAGAAAAATATATGAATTTATTCAACAGTCCTTTGTTAGAAAACAAAAGATTTTGGATGAAATTAAACCACTTGACGATCTAAACAACAGGAAAGACAATTGTATGTCCAATCATACAACAGAGATTGGGAAAGATCTTGACTATCTTAAAGACGTAAATGGAACCACAAGTGGGATAGGAACCGGCAGCAGTGTTGAAAAGTACATCATTGATGAAAGTGATTACATGTCCTTCATAAACAACCCCAGTCTTACTGTGACTGTACCAATTGCTGTAGGAGAATCTGACTTTGAAAATTTAAACACAGAGGACTTCAGTAGTGAATCAGATCTGGAAGAAAGCAAAGAGGTAAGATTTTATAGATGTGGTTGGGTATAAATGTATATGTATATACATGTATTATATTGCCTGTATTTATGATTATATATTCTCCATGTAGGATATTTTTGCCATAATATAAAATATTATTTCATTGAAGAACCAAAGATTTAAGCTCAGGGAGATGATTAATAAGTTAAAGAATAATATATGTGTATGTTTTCTCATCCTAATAGTATATGTATAAGTTTTCTCATCCTAAATAATGGGTATTTGTTAGATATGAATGAATGAATGATTCAGGGAATGAACAAGCATCATTGGATTTAATCTTTGTAATAACCTCAGGAAGATTTGTTGTTATTCTAACCTGTCAGATAAGAAAATTAGCTTAGAAAATTTAGAAGCCCATATTATAATGAGGAGGTATAGCTGAGAATTGAACTACAGTCTTTATGAGCTCTGTATATCTTACACTGCATTGCACTAATTCACATACATGGAAGAGAATTTAACAACAAGAAATAATCTATGTCTTTCTATTAAGATGACTTAAATGGTAAAAAATCTGCCAGCAATGCAGGAGATGCAGGTTCAATCCCTTGGTTAGGAAAATTCCCTGGAGAAAGGAATGGCTACCCACTCCTGTATTCTTTCCTGGAGAATTCTATGGTCAGAGGAGCCTGGTGGGCTACAGTCCTTGGGGTTGCAAAGAGCTGGACATGACTGAGCAACTAACACTTTCTTCTAAAGTTCATGTTAATCTTCCAGGCTGCCATAGCAATGCTCCACACACTGGGTGGCTTAAACAATCAAAATGTATTTTCTCACATTTCTGGGGAGTGGAAAGGGCAAGGTCAAGGTGGGTCAGGGCGAGTAGGAGGGTCAGGGTCTGGGGAGAGCTTTCTCTGTGTTGCAGATAGCTGTCTTATCACTGTGTCCTCACATGGTCCGTCCTCAGCATGTGGGTGTGAGCTCTGGTCTCTCTTCTTATAAGAGCACCATCCCTGTTGGATTAGAGGTTGGATCAAGACCTCACTTAACCTTTATCACTACTTCACAAGCCCTGTCTCCAAATAGAGTCACACTGGGAGTTACGGCTTCAAAATACTAATTTTGAGGGAACACAATTCAGTCCATAGCAACTGACTTAGAAATATTAATCTGAAATTTTAACGGATTTAAAAGATAATTCCAAAGAAACATAAAACACCTTCACTTCCCATTTATTGTGTGGAAGTCTCAAAAATGGTAAGATGGCTTAGGTTACATAGTCCAAATTTTTAAACAATTTATTTTTAAAAAACAGCTTCACAGAAAAATTGAGAGGAAGACAGCAAAATTTCCACATACTCAATTTGTCTTATTTGTTGAAGCTACATTGATGTGTCATTATCACCCAAAGTCCATAGGTAACATTTGGATTCATTCTTGGTATTATCCATTTTAGTCAGTTCAGTCATTCAGTCATGTCCAATTCTTTGCAACCCCATAGACTACAGCAGGCCAGGCTTCCCTGTCCATCACCAACTCGCAGAAATTGCTGAAACTCATGCCCATGGAGTCGGTGATGCCACCCAGCCATCTTATCCTCAGTCATCCCCTTCTCCTCCTACCCTCAATCTTTCCCAGCAACAGAATCTTTTCAAATGAGTCAGTTCTTCACATCCGGTGGCCAAAGTATTGGAGTTTCAGCTTCAGCATCAGTCTTTCCAATGAATATTCAGGACTGATTTCCTTTAGGATTGACTGGTTGGATCTCCTTGCAGTCCAAGGGACTCTCAAGAGTCTTTCCCCACACCACAGTTCAAAAGCATCAATTTTTCAATGCTCAGCCTTCTTTATAGTCCAACTCTCACATCCATACATGACTACTGGAAAAACCATAGCTTTGACTAAACAGAACTTTGTTGGCAAAGTAATGTCTCTGCTTTTTTATATGTTGTCTAGGTGGGTCATAGCTTTTCTTCCAAGGGGCAAGCATCTTTTAATTTCATGGCTGCAGTCACCATCTGCATTTATTTTGGAACTCAAGAAAATAAAGTCTGTCACTGTTTCCGTTGTTTCCCCATCTATTTGCCATGAAGTGATGGGACCAGATGCCATGATCTTTGTTTTATGAATGTTGAGTTTTAAGCCAGCTTTTCCACTCTCCTCTTTTGTACAAATGTCTGAAGGCATTTACTGACTGTTATTGAATCACACAGAGCCATTTCTATGGGTCTAAAAATCCTCTGTACTCTATTCATCCATCCCTCTGTACTAACCTCTGGCACTGATCTGTAACTGTTTCTACCCTTTTCAGAATGTCATACACTTGGAGTCATATAATATGTAGCCTTTTCAGACTGGCTTCCTTTACTTAGTTATCTGCATTTAAGACTCTTCCATGTCTTTTCATGGCTTGATAGTTCATTTCTTTTAGTGCTAAGTACTATTTTGTTGTCTGGATATTTATTTATTCATTCACTTACTGAAGGACATCTTGGTTATTCCAAGTTTTGGCCATTATGAATAAAGCTACTATAAACAGAGTCGTGTGCAGGCTTTTGTGTGGACATAAGATTTCAACTCATTTGTTACATACCAAGAATGGTGATTGCTGGTGGTATGCTAAGTGTAAGTTTTATTTTGTAAGAATTTACAACCTGGTTTCAAAGTGGCTGTGCGTTATTCATAGCCACTAGCAATGAAGGAGAGCTCCTGTTGCCCCACAGCATTTGGCGTTGTCAGTGTTCAGGATTTTGGCCATTCTAGTAGATGTGTTGTTGTTCAGCGGCTCAGTTGCATCCAACTCTTTGTGACCCCATGGACTGCAGCACACCAGGCTTCCCTGTCCTTCACCATCTCCTAGAGTTTGCTCAAACTCATGTCCATTGAGTCAGTGATGCTCAATAGATGTGTAGTGGTACCACATTGGTTTTCTTTATTTATTTTTCATTGAAGGATAATTATAATATTGTGCTGATTTCTGCTATATAACAACATGAATCAGCCATAGGTATGCATATGTCCCCTCCCTTTAAACCTCCCTTCCCGACCCATCCCACTCCTCTAGGTTGTCAGAGACTTGGTTTGAACTCCCGAGTCATACAGCAAATCCCCACTCGCTGTCTATTTTACATATGGCAGTGTATATATTTCCATGCTGCTTTCCCCATTCATCTCACCCTCTCCTTCCCCCGGCCCCCGTGTCCACAAGTCAGTTCCCTATGTCTGCATCTCCACTGCTCCCCTGCGATAGGTTCATCAGTCCCAGATTTCTAGATACCATATAAATATACAATATCTGTTTTTTCTCTTTCTGACTTACTTTACTCTGTAGGCTGAAATTCATCCACCTCATTAGAACTGAATCAATGCATTCCTTTTAATGACTATTATTCCAGTGTATATATGTACCACAGCTTCCATTGTATATATGTACCATTACTTTGCCAACAAAGGTCCATCTACTCAAAGCTATGGTTTTTCCAGTAGTCTTGTATAGATGTGAAAGTTAGACTACAAAGAAAGCCGAGTGCCGAAGAATTAATGCTCTTGAACTGTGGTGTTGGAGAAGACTCTTGAGAGTCCCTTGAACAGCAAGGAGAGTCAACCAGTCCATCCAAAAGGAAATCAGTCCTGAATATTCATTGGAAGGACTTATGCTGAAGCTGAAATTCCAATACTTTGGCCACCTGATGTGAAGAACTGACTCACTGGAAAAGACCCTAATGCTGGAAAAGATTGAAGGCAGGAGGAGAAGGGGACAACAGAAGATGAGATGGTTGGATGGTATCACCGACTCAATGGACATGAATTTGAGTAAGCTCCAGGAGTTGGTGGTAGACAAGTATGCCTGGAGTGCTGCAGTTCATGGGGTCACAGAGTCGGACCTGACTGAGCAACTGAACTGAACTGACTGACCACAGCTTCTTTATCCATTCATATGCTGATGGACATCTCGGGCGGTTCCATGTCCTAGCTACTGTGAATAGTCCTGCATTGAACATTGTTTTTTAATTTACATTTTATGAAGACATATGATGTGGAGGATCTTTTCATATAATGCTTTGTCATATGTTTGTTTTCTTTGATGAGGTATCTGTTGAAAGCTTTGACCTGTTTTCGTTTTTTTTTTTTAATCAAGTTGTTTTCTTGTTGTTGAGTTTTGAGAATTCTTTGTGCATTGTGAATAGCAGTCTTTTACCAGCTTCATTTTTGCAAAGGTTTTCTCCTAATCTATGGCTTCTCTTCTCACTCTCTTGATGATGCCTTTCACAGAGCAGATATTTTTCATTTTAATGAAGTCTAGTTTATCAATTCTCTTTTTCATGGATTGTGCCTTGACAGATTTCTGAAATCTGGGCAAAATCGCTGAGACAATGCAAAAGACAAATAAAATCATATCTCCCCAATTAGACAGTAATTCCTTTGGCAATGGATTGTGTTTTATATAATTTTAATCCTCCGAAGCACTTAGTACAATGTTGTATACATAATAAGGGCTCAATATCTTTTTGAGTTTAGGTTGATTTATATGGATACTAAAGTTAGAGTGTGTTGGTCTTAACTCTATTATGGGCAATCACTGATTGTATATTATCCAATTTCCTAGTTATGAGTATATCTGTCCTGTAGTGCTTATAGGAACCTTATGAGAATCTAAAAGCTGTTCAGAAGTTAAAAGGACTCAAAAGCAAAAGGTAGTGATTGTGCAATTACTACCCTAACTCTACTTAAATAAATACTTTTAAAATCAATTGAGTTATTAAACATATATCTTTGGAATAAAAGCAACATATTAGTAGCATAGTTAGGGGAAAGTACCCTTATTTTAGCAATGAATGCATGCCAGAATGAAGTAAAACTGTCATTTGAGTCTTTGTAATTCAGATCATTTTAATAACATGTCATTTGTTGTTTGCTCACCATGGACAAAGCACTGTTTATAAGGCTTTACACATAGCATTATCTCATTCAGTCTTCACACCATGAGATAGATACTATTATTCTAATCTACAAATAAGAAAATTGAACACAAAGAGTTTAAGTAATTTGCCAAGGTCATACAAGTAGTAAAGATTGATCCTGGCCTAGAATCCAGGAAGTGAGCTTATATTTTGAACCATTACCTTAAATTTCCTTAACAATGTCTAAAAGTATACTATCTCTGATATCTCCTTGAATTGAATAATACTGTTTACTGACAAACTAAGTGTTCACTATAGAGCTGGTATTGAATACCAAGTCCTTGTCACCTGGCACAGGTTAATGATATAGCCAGGAGAATCTGACTCTCCATCAGTCCTGGAGGGTCCTCTTCCTCCTTTGCTGGCCTATAATTTAGATTGATCTACTTCTGCATACCACACTAATCTGTAGCAATCTGCTAACTACGGAGCTCTTATTCTCCCAAATTATAGGTACTCAAAGTTGTGCTTTAGGAATATACCTTTCTGCATTTAATCCCACCTGCAAGAATCCTCCAAATAATTAAGAAGCACTTCTGTGGTTGCATTGTTAGTTTATGAAGCCTTTGAGAACAGGGAAAACACCAACCATGTCTTATCTTAAGTTCGCAGCGTATACAAAATGTTTATTAAATGAATGAATAAATGAGTAGTGAACAGTTCATTGATCCCAATGAACAAGTAGATCCCACTTGTCCTCCCAGTGATAAATATTTCCTTACTGTTTTGCTGATATTTCCTCATTTAATACTTTTATCTTTATTATGCATGATAATTTTCACACGATCATTTTCAATCTGTTACATACTGCTGAATATCAGCAAGTTAAATTTGTGCTACCACATAAAGGTCTACAGGGAATGCCTTATGTGGACAGTAATCAGTTTTCAAATGTGTCTAAGAACAAGGATTAAGCTCATTTCATTTAACATAATATGCCCCACATTTATCCTAGTCTCTAGCATACAGTAAGTATCCAGTAAATGCATGTTAAATTAAGAATAGGAAGTCTTTGGTTAATCTTGAATCAAATGGATATATACCAAGACTTCTGCAAATATCCAAATTTATGAACACCATGATAACATAATTTTCCCCAATAGAAAAATAGCAGACAATATAGCTGGAGATATTAAGAATCTACTGGAAGATAGGTATATATGCCTCCAGCTTTTTTGTGTAGACCATCTCTTTACCTCATGTCTCTACAGCAAGGATTGCCTCCATTTTACTAGTCTGACATGCTTTAAAGCAGAATTCAGAGTATGTGTGTATGTTCAGTCGTTGAGTCATGCCCAACTCCTTACAAGCCCATGGAAGGTAGCCTTCCAGGCTCCTCTTGTCCATGAAATTTTTCAGGCAAGAATACTGGAGTGGGTTGCCATTTTTCTCCTTCTGGGGATCTTCCACCCAGGGATTAAATCTGTCTCTTGCTTCACCTGCTTTGGCAGGCAGATTCTTCACCACTAGCGCCGCCCAGGAAGCCCAATTTAAAGCATATTTGAATGATGATTCTTCACCTTGCTGCTGCTGCTGCTAAGTCGCTTCAGTCACTTCAGTCGTGTCCGACTCTGTGCGACCCCATAGACGGCAGCCCACCAGGCTCCGCCATCCCTGGGATTTTCCAGGCAAGAACACTGGAGAGGGTTGCCATTTCCTTCTCCAGTGCATGAAAGTGAAAAGTGAAAGTGAAGTTGCTCAGCGGTGTCCAACTCTTAGCGACCCCATGGACTGCAGCCCACCAGGCTCCTCCATGCATGGGATTTTCCAGGCAAGCGTACAGGAGTGGGGTGCCATTCTTCACCTTAACCCCTACATAAGGCAAATGTTTGACTAACAGAAGGTTTCACAATTAATAATAAAATTTCATATGTATTGAATATAAATAATCAACTGAAGACTGTCATTACAACATAAATCTTGATGAAGAAATCATCTGAGTTTAGGGATGATTAAGGAAATTAGAGTTAGTATTTGATTTTTCCATAGCTTCCCTATGGAAATTCTAAATCTCAGTACAGAATCTGTTCCTTTTTCACTGTTGCTTTGCTGGAAGTTTTTAGTAGAAGTCACTTTAATTTTTAATATGGTTAGTATATACTAGAGATATTTACTGATGTACAATGTACACAATGAAATATCAATACTGATATTTTTGGTGTTGAGCATCTCAACTATGTATGATTTAGGATATATATCTTAAATATATATGTCAATATGAATACATATAATAACAGTAAAATTCTCACCTTTAAAATAGTATATGCCAGCTTTTAAAAATTTTTTCAAAAATAAAAAATACATGTATTATATACATATTCTGTATCCTTTTGACCCTTAAATTCCAGATTTATTTTTAAAATATTTTATCATATTATAAATTGAAATTCTATAACACCCTATAAATAAGCTCCCTGTAACGAACCAAGTCTAAAATAACAGTATAAACATCCTAAGATCGAGTAAGAGAACAATAACCAAAAAAAATGTGATCACTTACTCAAAGAAATATTGTGGAGAGTACTATTTGCTTTGCTTTGTTTTGCTTCACCCTCAAGGTCAAAATCGTTTGCTACAGTAGAAAATATTTTTTAAAAAGCAAGAAATGTTGCATAAATCCACTGAGAAGGAAAAATGCTCTTCCCATCAGGATTGTAGTTATTAAGTGGTTATTGAATGCACTTGTGTATAAGGCAAAGTGGATGCTTCAGATGCGATGTAGTTCTTTCATTCTCTCTGTTCACTTATTGTCATCCTGCCAAACATACGTGGACAATAAGTCAGTATAGAATTGAGCCATTGAGAGCTACATGTGAAAAAATGAACTAGCACAATTGGAAATGAGTAAATTAAAGGTCAATTAATGGCTTAATAAACATAAAACTCAATACTTAAAATAGTCTATTAATCCCAAAGACCATGAGAACCAATTGCTTTATTATGTGAATGATGAATTGCAAAATAAAAGTGAACTTCAATGTAAGAACCAAAAAGGAAAAATTAATTGTTTTATTGGTTTTTAAATCAATACAAGTACTTATTTGAAAATTTTCTTTTTGTTGTTATCCAACTTGTTTAGTAGTTTATCTGAATTCATATCTAATGTTTAATCTAATCACAATGCAGTTAAACTAGAAATTAATAATAAAATAACAGAAAAAATATAACCATTTGAGAATTTAAGAGTTTCCTCCCAAGCAAATGTTGGGTTAAGTAGAAAATAAAATATATAAATAACTGTTTAGAAAATAAGAACTTTTTCTCTCAAAAATCTATGAAATTGGACCAAACACCCTCTGATTATCTCACTGTTAGCAAAGATGACCAAGAAAGGATGAAAGAACATGACATAGAACTTAATTTGAGAAATTAGAAATAGACCAACAAAACAAAGGGTACATGAATAAAGAGAAATTAATATAGCAGATGATATTAGTGTAGTAGGTGGTTCTTAGGGAAAAAAAATCAATAAAACATATGAACTTTAGTATTATCAGCAGGATCCTAAGATGATGCCAAGGACTCAACAAGCTTGGGTTCAATTTATTAATGTTATTTAATTATTTTTGTTTAACACATTTATTACTTATTTTTTAGTTTCAAATTTACCTACTAATGTTCTTTGTTTAGCTTATCAGCAAAGCCCTTGCTACCTCCTCTGTATTGTCTAGGCACGCTTCTCAGCTCAGTCTCTTCTGTATCAGCTTTGTTTGTCTTTCTTTTCTTTTTCACACTAATTCTATTTATTTCCATTATGTACAAACTTAAAACACACTAAGATTTTTCTTGTGGTAGCATAGTTTATCTAGAGTAGATTAGCTGGCCTGAGTCCACTTGCCTGTGGTTGGTTTTTTCTAACATTCACATGTCACTTTATCTGATGTCAGAATGATTTAAAGTTGGGGCAAGTTTCCCTCACTAGTGTGAGAATCAGGGTCTATCAAAGGGGAAAGGGGTCAGCCAGGATGTGGCTTACCAGGCTTCTTTTGCAAAATGTTGTTTTAGGGACATATTTAAACCATATATGAATACTAAATTTAAAAATCTAATTTGTAATCATGTCCCATTCCTGAAATGCATACAAACTCCTTCTGGATCCCAAATATTAAACTGCTTCATTTTGAAAAATGATACATACTTACATTAAAATATCTCTTTGGGCCTCTTGTTCTAGCCTGGGTTCATTGTTTCAAGTTCTACATCATTGCTTATTATGAGCTACATCTGTAATTCATCATCTATGATTCTAGTTTAGGTTTTTTCAGAAGATAAAGATTATAAAGAACTTTATAAAGCAACATGAATTTAGCATCATTCCAGAAATTTATACCCCATATATTACAATGGTGTGGTTAGTCATCCAAAGCCAGACATTCTATCTAGAGTGCAAAGTCAAGTGGACCTTAAGAAGCACTGTTGTTAATCAAACTAGTGGATGCAATGAAATTCCAGTGGAGCTATTCAGATCCCTAAAGGATGACGTCATAAAGATTTTGCATTCATTATATCAGCAAATCTGGAAGACCCAGCAGTGGCTACAGGACTGGAAAAAGTCAATCCTCATCACTCATCACCCATGCTAGTAAGGACATACTTAAAATCTTGCATGCTAGGCATCAGCATTATGGGAACCAAGAACTTCCAGATATCCAAGCTGGGTTTAAAAAAGGAAGAGGAACTAGAAATCAAATTGTCAGCATTTGTTAGATTATAGAGAAAGCAAGGTAATTTCAGAAAAAACATCTCTCTCTCTTTCATCAACTATGCTGAAGCCTTTGACTGTGTGGATCATGACAAACTGTGGAAAGCTCTTAGAGAGATGCGAATACCAGACCATCTTACTTGTCTTCTGAGAAACCTGTATTTGGGCCAAGAAGCAACAGTTAGAACCTTGTATAGAACAGCTCATTGGTTTACAACCGAGAAAGGTGTATGACAGGGCTGCATGCTGTTACCCTGTTTATTTAACTTATTATGTTGGGCACATCATGAGATGCCAGGCTGCGTGAGTTACCAGCTGGAATCAAGATAGACAGGAGAAACATCAACAACCTCAAATATGCAAATGATACCACTCTAATGGCAGAAAGGGAAGAGGAACTAAAGAGACTCATGAGGAGTGTGAAGGAGGAGAGTGAAAAACTTACTTAAGACTAAATATTAGAAAAACTAAGATCATGGGATCCACCCCCATTACTTCATGGCAAATAAAAGGGGAAAAGGTAGAAGTTGTAACAGATTTCCTCTTTCTTGGGCTCCAGAATCACTGCGGATGGTGACTGCAGCCATGAAATCAGATTATTGCTTCTTGGCAGAAAGTGAAGACAAACCTAGACATTGTGTTGAAAAGCAGAGACATTACTCTGCTGACAAAGATCCATATCATTAGGGCTATGGTCTTCCCAGTGGTCATGTATGGTTGTGAGAGCTGGACTGTAAAGAAGGCAGAATGCCAAAGAATTGATGCTTTCACACTGTGGTGCTGGAGAAGACTCCTGAAAGTCCTGTGGACAGCAAGGAGGTCAAACCAGTCAATCTTAAGGGAAATCAACCCTAAATATTCACTGGAAAGACTGATGCTGAAGCTGAAACTCCAGTATTTTTGTCATCTGATGCGAACAGATGACTCATTGGAAAAGTCCCTGATGCAGGGAAGGGTTGAGGGCAGAAGGTGAAGAGGGCATCAGAGGATGAGATGGCTGGATGGCACCACCAATGCAATGAACATGAACTTGGGCAAACTCCAGGAGATGGTGAGGGACAGAGAGGCCTGACGTGCTGCAGTCCATGGGGTTGCAAAGAATTGGACATGACTGGGCAACTGAACAACAACAGCATACCCTTTTTAAAAATAACCTGTTCACACCTAATTGTACAACAAGCTATGTTTTAATTTGTTTTTTAATTGGAAGAAAATTGTTTTACAATGTTGTTGGTTTCTGCTATACAACAATGTGAATCAGCCATAATTATACATGTATCCCTCCTTCTTGAACCCCCCTCCTTACCCCCATCCCACCACTCTAGGTCATCACAGAGCACCAGGTTGGGTTCTCTGTGTTATACAGCAACTTCAACAAGCTTTTCTTTATGTGTTTGTATATGTTTGAGGGATTTGCCTTTATTAATTTTATGCAACTGTTCTTCACTAACTCCCAGTTTGCTCAAACTTATATCCATTGAGTCAGTGATGCCATCCAACCAACTCATCCTCTGTGGCCCACTTCTTCTGCCCTCAATTATTCCCAGCATCAGAGTCTTTTCCAGTGAATCAGCATTTTGCATCAGGTGGTCAGAATATTGAAGCTTCAATTTCAGCATCAGTCCTTCAAATGAATATTCAGGGTTGATTTCTTTTAGGATTAACTGGTTTGATCTCCTTGCTGTCCAAAGGACTCTCAAGAGTCTTCTCCAACAGCACAGTTCAAAAACATCAATCCTTCAGTGTTCAGCCTTCTTTATGGTTCAACTCTCACCTTTGTACATGACTACTGGAAAAACCATAGCTGTGACTAGACAGACATTTGTCTGCAAAGTGATGTCTCTGCTTTTTAATATACTTCCTAGGTTTGTCATAGATTTTCTTCCAAGGAGCAAGAGTCTTTTAATTTCATGGCTGCAGTCACTGTCTGCAGTGATTTTTGGAGCCCAAGAAAATAAAGTCTGTCACAGTTTCCATTGTTTCCTCCTCTATTTGCCATGAATTGATAGGGGACCAGATGCCATGATCTTGGTTTTTTGAATGCTGAATTTTAAGCCAACTTTTCCACTCTTCTCTTTCACATTCATCAAGAGGCTCTTTAGTAACTCTTTGCTTTTTGCCATAAGGGTGGTGTCATCTGCATATCTGAGATTATTGATACTTCTAGCAAGCTTGATTCAGCTTGTGCTTCATTCAGCCCAGCATTTTGCATGATGTATTCTGCATAGAAGTTAAATAAGCAGGGTGACAATATTCAGCCTTGATATACTACTTTTCCAATTTGGAACCAGTCTATTGTTCCATGTCCTGTTCTCAGTGTTGCTTCTTGACCCGCATACAGATTTCTCAGGAGGAAGGTAAGGTGGTCTGGTATTCCTATCTCTTTCAGAATTTTCCACAGTATGTTGTTATTCACATAGTTAAAGGCTTCAACATAGTCAATGAAGCAGATGTTTTTCTGGAATTCCCTTGCTTTTCTATGATCCAGCGAATGTTGGCAATTTGATCTCTGGTTCCTCTGCCTTTCCCAAATTCAGCTAGTACATCTGAAAGTTTTTGGTTCATGTACTGTTAAAGCCTAGCTTGAAGAATTTTGAGCATTACTTTGTGAGCATGTGAGATGAGCACAATTGTGTGGTAGTTTGAACACTCTTTGGCATTGCCTTTCTTTGGGATTGGAATGAAAACTGACATTTTCCAGTCCTATGGTCACTACTGAGTTTTCCAAATTTGCTGGCATATTGACTGCAGCACTTTCATAGCATCATCTTTTAGATTTGAAATAGCTCAGCTGGAATTCCATCACCTCCACTAGCTTTATTCATCATGATGCTTCCTCGGGCCCACTTGACTTCACACTCCAGAATGTCTGGCTCTAGGTGAATGATCATACAATTGTGGTTATCTGGGTCATTAAGACCGTTTTTTTGTACATTTCTTCTCTGTCTTCTTGCCACCTCTTCTTAATATCTTCTGCTTCTGTTATGTCCATACCATTCTGTCCTTTATTTTGCCCATCTTAAGAATAAAGATGAATATACTGGCAACAGCTCTCATCTGAAGAAAGTATGACCCAGTAAGACCTGGAGTAAACTATACACCAAGGAAAAAAGTATCAATTTATTTTATCATCATCTAGGCAAGACACAGCATATTAAAAAGCAGAGACATCACTTTGCCAACAGTCTATATAGTCAAAGCTATGATTTTTCTAGTAGTCATGTATGAATGTGAGAGATGGACCATAAAGAAGTCTGAGCTCTGAAGAATTGATGCTTTTTAAATTTGGTGCTGAAGACTCTCTTTGAGAGTCCCTTGAACTGCAAGGAGATCAAACCAATCGGTCCTAAAGGAAATCAACCCTGAATATTCATTTGAAAGACTGATGCTGAAGCTGAAGCTCCAATACTTTGGTCACCTGATGCTAAGAACTGACTCATTGGAAAAGACCCTGATGCTGGGAAAGGTTGAGGGCAGGAGGAGAAGGGGACGAGAGAGGATGAGATGATTGGATGGCATCACCAGCTCTATGGACATGAGTTTAAGCAAGCTCTGGGAGTTGGTGATGGACAGGGAAGCCTGGCGTGCTGCAGTTCATGGGGTTGCAAAGAGTCAGACATGACTTAGCAATTGAACTGTTTGGACACAAGCAGGACACAACACAGGAGGATATTTAGTGTGGCAATCAATAGACATAAACAAATTGATTTTATATTATTTTAGGTTCACATCTTTTCATCTTAGTACTCACAGTTGCTAATTGAAAAACTGAAATCTGGGTGACCAATAATGATATTTACTAATAGATACAAAGTTTGATATGGAGTCTGATATTTGGCACTGTGTGTGAAGAACTATGATAAGCAAGAACAGGATTTGCCTCAAAATTTTAAAGACTTTACAAGTAGTACTTGTAAAAAATTTCTATGAGTTAAAATAATATTATACCAAAATGTTTTATTATTGCTTGTGCTTAAGTTACTATTATGCCATTTGTTTTCTAACAAGTGTTTAATTCATTTGGAAGAATTACTGTAAACAAAGATTAAACAGGAACTCATGTCTACAACTACCCAAAGGTTAGTTTTTTTGCATCTGATGAAACAATTTCCATGAAGATACTGAATATTTGTATCATTGTAAAATTCCATTATTGGTTTACATTATGGATAGATGTTTTTGTTTTTGTGTCACTTCAAGATTGAATTATAGATTCTCTTCATCTGTTAGACTCACCTTGGGATTTTTCCTATGGATTATTTTCACTTTTAAATGGATAGAATTATCGGCACATGAATACACTGTTTCTCTTATTTCAGAAACAGTGTAGTTGTACAGAAGACAGGGGATGGACATTGGGGTCAGGAATAATTCAAATCTTGGTTTTCTCATTT
>SJYT01056450.1:60099-74650 GCA_006410635.1 Cephalophus harveyi
GGAAATCAACCCTGAATATTCATTTGAAAGACTGATGCTGAAGCTGAAGCTCCAATACTTTGGTCACCTGATGCTAAGAACTGACTCATTGGAAAAGACCCTGATGCTGGGAAAGGTTGAGGGCAGGAGGAGAAGGGGACGAGAGAGGATGAGATGATTGGATGGCATCACCAGCTCTATGGACATGAGTTTAAGCAAGCTCTGGGAGTTGGTGATGGACAGGGAAGCCTGGCGTGCTGCAGTTCATGGGGTTGCAAAGAGTCAGACATGACTTAGCAATTGAACAACAACACAAGCAGGACACAACAGAGGAGGATATTTAGTGTGGCAATCAATAGACATAAACAAATTGATTTTATATTATTTTAGGTTCACATCTTTTCATCTTAGTACTCACAGTTGCTAATTGAAAAACTGAAATCTGGGTGACCAATAATGATATTTACTAATAGATACAAAGTTTGATATGGAGTCTGATATTTGGCACTGTGTGTGAAGAACTATGATAAGCAAGAACAGGATTTGCCTCAAAATTTTAAAGACTTTACAAGTAGTACTTGTAAAAAATTTCTATGAGTTAAAATAATATTATACCAAAATGTTTTATTATTGCTTGTGCTTAAGTTACTATTATGCCATTTGTTTTCTAACAAGTGTTTAATTCATTTGGAAGAATTACTGTAAACAAAGATTAAACAGGAACTCATGTCTACAACTACCCAAAGGTTAGTTTTTTTGCATCTGATGAAACAATTTCCATGAAGATACTGAATATTTGTATCATTGTAAAATTCCATTATTGGTTTACATTATGGATAGATGTTTTTGTTTTTGTGTCACTTCAAGATTGAATTATAGATTCTCTTCATCTGTTAGACTCACCTTGGGATTTTTCCTATGGATTATTTTCACTTTTAAATGGATAGAATTATAGGCACATGAATACACTGTTTCTCTTATTTCAGAAACAGTGTAGTTGTACAGAAGACAGGGGATGGACATTGGGGTCAGGAATAATTCAAATCTTGGTTTTCTCATTTGCTGGTTATATAACATTAGACAAGATACTCAACCTGTCTAAGCCTTAATTTTATCATCTCTAAAATGATAGCAATTATACTAAATCCTCTTCCCTCAACCTTCCTTTTGGCTCTTTTCTAATTCATAAAACAGTGGTTTGCTTAGTACATATTTTCAATAGCCATTTGTAACTTCAAAATATAGAAGTCTGATTTCATACACTGCAAATTATGGTGAATGATTATTTTCTTATGCCTTAATATATATACCTTATATAATTTTATATATTTTATATATAAGATATATAAAAATCTTAATATACCTTATATAATCTGATTACCATAGATTATTTTCTTATTTCCTCCTCTTATTCAATCACTCTTTTGCTCTAATCTTAAAAATCTCTTTATTTCAAGGAGAATCCAAAATCAGTTCATAATATTCTTGCTAGACTATTTCTTAGTGACCAAATTAAAGTGACTTCCTTTTTGTCCATCTCACGGTCAGAAGCTTAATGAAAGCAGTAGTTCATCTGAAGGTAGCACTGTAGACATTGGAGCCCCTGCCGAGGAACAGCCTGTAGTGGAACCCGAGGAAACCCTTGAGCCTGAAGCCTGTTTCACTGAAGGTAAAAAAATAGCCTTCATGTTAATCTTACATTTATAGAGTGAAGTTGTTTTTTTTTTTCTTTTTTTAAAGCTGTTGATCATCCAAAATGGACAACTCAGAGCAGTACATTGTGGTCAATCTATTTTAATTACTTCTAATAAGCTAACATATGTAAAATCTCTCATTATATTTTGGTTATACCTGCCATGTGTAAGGAACCATGAACATGGAGAAAAGATCATTTAATGTAGTCAGAATGAATGACTAATTTATAATTTTTCAGATAAAATGGTGATTGTGCAAGAAGTCGGCATCTTAAACATTAGTCAAAATTCTCATACACATCATTTGCTTTAAAAATAATTTTTATATTATTATCAAATGAATTGCAAGCATATTTTTCCCATGAAAACAGCAGTTTCCAATACTTGGGTGGAACAGGAAATAAGCAGTGCCCTATTCCTGATCCCTGCACAGTGCCTAGTTGAGTATGTACAATAAACCCATACTTATTGCTTTGTTTTCTCCATGATTAGTATTTCCCATGGAAATAAGGGGCTGAATAGTTTTGACAATTTCACATCGCTAATGCGTGTGTTCCTACTACCCTAGGCTTACAGAGTTAGCCCAGCAAGATGGAGATGACAATAGTCATGAAAATGAATCCAGAACATGCCAAAGGGTATCACTGAAACAGGAGAAGTTACTTATCTGCTCCTGTTTGAACATTATATTTGCAGGCTGTGTGCAAAGATTCAAATGTTGTCAAATCAGTGTGGAAGAAGGGAGAGGAAAACAGTGGTGGAATCTGAGAAGAACGTGTTTCCGAATAGTTGAACATAACTGGTTTGAGACCTTCATTGTTTTCATGATTCTCCTTAGTAGTGGTGCACTGGTGAGTGAATACTAAGCAAAAGCGCCATAAGACTAAGTTTTAGAATCACCTAATACTAATGACTTATTGATTCTTTCTGTTGCATTCTTTTACTATCCAATGCATTATTTTTCCTGAACCCTCATTGTATAGCTATTTCCATTTCCATGGAATCAGCCGTTAATCTCTGTTTGATAACCCCAGAACTTTTATCTCTATTTATGACTTCTTCCTTAAACATGCATACATCACTATATCCATCCATCCACCCACCCATCCACTCATATCTTTCTACCTATCTCCAGGACATTTTTAGTAACACCACTTCATGTCTTCCAGACTATAGACAATATATAACTATGCAGCTCTGCATTTACTTTTATTATGTATACACACATTTCTAATTAACTAGTTATTAATTTTCATTTTATTATTAAGTAATCCAGAAAATCTGTCTAATTTATTCATGATAACCAAAGGACATGAGTATTTAATTACTCATATTTTAACAACAAAGTAAGCATGATAATACAGAGTAGTTAAAGTCCTGTGGTTGGGTATATATATTAATATAATTTCTATGTTCTGATGAATTTTGTTCATGAATTATATTATTGTTATCTCCTTATGGACAGTTGATAAGTCCTTAGGGACCACTTCTCTGTCCTTTTTGAAATGCATCCAGTGTTCTCTTGTTACTCCAAAACCAGTGAATATTGGTAACAGTAAATACTGGGCAGTGTGCCTAAGTAATCATTCAAGGATTGGTTTCTCTCTGTATAAAAGTGTTCATTTTATCAGAATCAATTTCTATTTATATAAAAGTCATTTACAAAAATATAAAGTATAGATAGAACTTTAGGAAAATGCTAACACAGATAGACTAAGCCATAAAATAGATGTAGACAGACAGAGATGGAAAGATGATACAGTACTTAACTGAAACACAATAACTTAGGTTTGTTTAACTTAAAAATGCATGATTCTAACACAGACCCATATTTTTCTGCATATTTCTCTGATGAAATAAATTTTATCTACATGCTACTTTAGATAAGAAATAGGTTTTTTTACCATTTAAATGAATATAGACTTAGATATAAAGTATCATTGAGGTTCATATTAGGAAAAGAATACATATTATAGTCTAAATGAGAAGGAATTTCATCCTACCATCTTTGTTACACCATATCTTTGCTGATAAACATAAACTGTCAACAAAATGAAGGGGACAAATGAACTCAATGTATAGTAAAATTAGGTGATGTATTGATCAATTATAATTTCTGCTTTATGAAAAATATAAGCCTTTTTATTTCTTCAACCTCCTTTCTGTGGAAAAAATAAAGAGGCTAACAGGAGGAGGCAAAGGATATGAAACAAAGAGAACTTCAAGTTGGGATACCAGCATCAAGATGTGACATTAAGAACTATTTCCTGAACAAGTCACTTTAATTCCTTAGAGTTCAGCTTTTATTTCTTCCTTTTAGTTAGATCAATAGAGAGCATAACTTTTCTCCTGATTCATTAAAAGATCTTTGAAAGGAAGAAAAAAAAAAAAATCAATAGCTACTTTTCCTCTACCCTCCTATTCCAATGAAATGTCATTATATGTATATGAAAATCAGGAAAAACTATGTAATCAGAGAAAACAGCCTATAATAGCTGTAGCATAAAAGTTTCAGAAAACTAAAATGCATAACTTTTCTTTATAGGCATTTGAGGATATATATATAGACCAGCGAAAGACGATCAAAACAATGTTGGAATATGCTGACAAGGTTTTCACTTACATTTTCATTCTGGAAATGCTTCTAAAATGGGTGGCATATGGTTATCAAACATATTTCACCAATGCCTGGTGTTGGCTAGACTTCTTAATTGTTGATGTAAGTATCCTCCATATTTTTGTCTTTCATTCAAGGTAATTAGTCTTATTTATAAACTAATTCCAAAATAGTGAATCTTTGATCATTCTGTTATGTTGACAGGATATGCTGCTTAATAGACACTAAACTAATTCACTGAATAATAGTGTAGTTTTTGTAATAAATAAGCTAATTTGGTACTGATTTAGCATTGGGAGGATGGGATTTATGGTGGTTATCTAAGATAAAAAGCTGAGGGAAAAACATCAGAAGTTTGTAGAGAGAATGGTGAAATAGGATATGATGTTTAAGTTACTTTTATTAATATTATGATTCAAACAGAGTTGAGTTTGAATCCCAGCCCCACTACTGATTTTGTGTGCCACTAAGTTACTTGGCTTCTGACACTATAAAATGATCATATTAGTACATAAGAGTTAGAGGCACTCAGTAAACAAACAAACCAGTGATGACGGTGGAAGCTACTGTCAATTTTTAAAAAAATCAGTTCTAATGAGGTGGATGAAACTGGAGCCAATTAGACAAAGTAAAGTAAGCCAGGAAGAAAAACACCAGTACAGTATACTAACACATATATATGGAATTTAGAAAGATGGTAACGATAACCCTGTATGCAAGACACAAAACCAATACAATATTGTAAAGTAAAAAAATAAATTAATTAATTAAAAAATAAATTAAATGTGCTACAAATAAAAACAAAGAGAAGAAAATAAATTCTTTTTGATTTTCGTAAAGGATATTTTTAAAGAGTAGATTATATAGCTTGTAACTAAATTATAGAAAATAAGATGTATGGGGAATAGTGAAGAAACTCTACTTCATGCAGTGATGGGAGTTACTCTAGAATATAACTAGGTTTACGGCAGGCCCATAATATACCAACAGCCCTTCACAGAGTTGGTGTATTCAACAATTAATACTTCATCAGCCCAAAGCAAGTAGCTGTCTTTGAGATTTGTTAAAGGCAAACACCATGCTTTATGTTTGGCATATTTTCAGCTTTAAAAATGTACTTTCAAAATACCACAGACTTCATAGGCATTTTATTCTCCTAAAATGATAATCCAGCAGAACTACTCAATTTTCTTATGGAAAGTATTTGTAGAACTAAGAGCCATGCAATATCTCTTTAATTCTGTTGAACAAAGGCAAATCCAGAGCTATTCGAAAAGCTTAACGTTACTATGAAATTCATAGGCATTTTATTCTCCTAAAATGATAATCCAGCAGAACTACTCAATTTTCTTATGGAAAGTATTTGTAGAACTAAGAGCCATGCAATATCTCTTTAATTCTGTTGAACAAAGGCAAATCCAGAGCTATTCGAAAAGCTTAACGTTACTATGAAATGAGTAAATTAGGAAAAAAAAAACCTCAAAAGAGTGATAAGTGGCTCATATTCCACATACATAAATAGCTCATACAACTCAACATCAAAAAGCAAACATCCCAATTAGAAAATGGACAGAAGAATTGAATAGACATTTTTCTGAAGAGGAAATCCATATGGCCAATAAGAACATGAAAAGATGCTCAGTATCACTAATCATCAGGGAAATGAAGATCAAAACCACAAAGAGATATGACCTCACACCTGTCAGAGAGGCAATCATCAAAAGGGCCACAAATAAAAAATATGGAGAAAAGGGAATAACTTGTACACTGTTGGTGGGAATGTAAATTGGTGCAGTCACTGTAGAAAACAGAATGGAGCTTCTGCAAAAAACCAAAAACAGAACTACCATATGACCCAGCAATTCCGCTCCTGGATATAGATCTGGAGAAAATGAAAACATTAATTTAAAACAGTACATGCACCCCAATGTTCATAGCAGTATTATTTACAATCACCAAGATGTGGAGGCAGCTTAAGAATCCATCAAGAGATGAATTGATAAAGAAGGTTTATAATACTGCTAAATAGAATACTATGCAGCCATAAAATAGAATGAGACTTTTGCTATAAGTAACAACATGAATAGACTTGGAAGTTGTTATGCTTAGTGAAATGTTAGACAAGTGCTGTATGTTATCACTTAAATGTGAAATCTACAAAATAAAGCAAACTGGTGAATAAAACAAATAGAAACAGATTTCACAGCTGTAGAGAATTAGTGGTTACCAGTGAGGAGAGAGAATGGGGGAGGGCCGAGATGGGGTAAAGCATAGTGGTACTTTATACCACTATGTATAAAGTAAGTCACTCACAAGGATATATTGTATAGCACAAGGAATATAGCCTATACTTTATACTAACTTTAAATGGAATATAATCTATAAAGATTTTGAGCTACTATGTTGTAAACTTGAAACTAATAGAATACGGAAATCAACTATACTTCAATTAAAAAAAAAGAAACCGCAAATGGATAATTGCTACAGCATTTCACAAAGAGAAAAAAGTTTCTCCTATTGATATTTCAAACACTAGAAGTTATTTCATATTTCAACTCCTCAAAAACTTTCAAATTAGGCTTTAAATCTAAATGTAATTTAAACTTTTTGAAAATTTCTAAGTTTTACTATTCTTTATTATACTTATAGTATCACTCTAAAAAAAAAGACAAAAGGCATTGTACCACATCTCAGTAAAGTAAAAAGCGCCAACTTAAAATATAGAAGATTTTGCAAAAATAGTGTTTAGTTTATTTGGAACGATCCAATATTCTATTCTCAAGCTAAAGAAATTCTATTTGGGTACAGAGCTTTGGTCTTTATTTAAAGAATTAGACACCTAAAATTTTATTTCTTAGCTATTGCATATTTCATGCAAATGAAATTTAGTTTATTTAATAAATGTTTACTGGCCATTTTGGGTCAAGTACCATGACAGGAGGCTCTAAATTAGTATTAAAAATTTGAGTAAATTTCATGATGTATTACTTTTAAGTTACATTATTTATCGGAGAAGGCGATGGCACCCCGCTCCAGTACTCTTGCCTGGAAAATCCCATGGACAGAGGAGTCTGGTAGGCTACAGTCCATGGGGTCGCAAAAAGTCGGACATGACTGAGCGACTTCACTTTCTCTCTTCACATTCATGCATTGGAGAAGGAAATGGCAACCCACTCCAGTGTTCGTGCCTAGAGAATCCCAGGGACAGGGGAGCCTGGTGGGCTGCAGTCTATGGGGTCGCACAGAGTCGAACACGACTGAAGCCACTTAGCAGCAGCAGCAGCAAACTTTAGGCAAGTGAAAATACAAAGTATTAGCAAGACACCAAAAAAATCACTATCAAAAAATCAACCTCAAAACAATGTGACTTAGTGCATTAATTTCTGAGGGTATCAATTATCATTAATTGAAAATACCAACCAACACAGGATAGAGATTGCTTGCCTTTTCTGATACAATCAGAGTTTTTACATTTTATTACTGGGCTTCCCTGGTGGCTCAGAGGGTAAAGCATCTACCTGCAATGCAGGAGACCTGGGTTCGATTCCTGGGTCAGGAAGATTCCCTGGAGAAGGAAATAGCAACCCACTCCAGTACTCTGGCTTGGAAAATCCCATGGACAGAGAAGCCTGGTAGACTACAGTCCATGGGATTGCAAAGAATTAGACAGGACTGAGTGATTGCTTGCCTTTTCTGATACAATCGCAGTTTTTACATTACTGCTGCTACTGCTAAGTTGCTTCAATCGTGTCCTACTCAGTGCGACCCCATAGACGGCAACCTACCAGGCTCCCCCGTCCCTGGGATTCTCCAAGCAAGAACACAGGAGTGAGTTGCCATTTCCTTCTCCAATGCAGGAAAGTGAAGAGTGAAAGTGAAGTCGCTCAGTCGTGTTCGACTCTTAGTGATCCCATGGACTGCAGCCCACCAGGCTCCTCTGTCCATGGGATTTTCCAGGCAAGAGTACTGGAGTGGGGTGCATTGCCTTCTCCATATCCAACCAGTCCATTCTGAAGGAGATCAGCCTTGGGATTTCTTTGGAAGGAATGATGCTAAAGCTGAAACTCCAGTACTTTGGCCACCTCATGCGAAGAGTTGACTCACTGGAAAAGACTCTGATGTTGGGAGGGATTGGGGGGCAGGAGGAGAAGGGGACGACCGAGGATGAAATGGCTGGATGGCATCACTGACTTGATGGACGTGAGTCTGAGTGAACTCTGGGAGCTGGTGATGGACAGGGAGGCCTGGCGTGCTGCGATTCATGGGGTCGCAAAGAGTCGGACACGAATGAGTGACTGAACTGAACTGAACAATAGATTTTATTTATAATTATTCAGAAGATAAATGCTTACATGTTTTTAGTAAACAACTTGTGGAAGTGTTACTCACTCACTCTTGTCCAACTCTTTGTAACCCCATGGACTGTAGCCTGCCAGGCTCCTCTGTTCACGGAATTCTCTATGCAATACTGGAGTGGGTAGCCAGTATTGGGATCTTCCCAACCCAGGGCTAGAACCCAGGTCTCATTCATTGCAGGTAGATTCTTTGCCATCTGAGCCACCATACTTNACTCTTTGTAACCCCATGGACTGTAGCCTGCCAGGCTCCTCTGTTCACGGAATTCTCTATGCAATACTGGAGTGGGTAGCCAGTATTGGGATCTTCCCAACCCAGGGCTAGAACCCAGGTCTCATTCATTGCAGGTAGATTCTTTGCCATCTGAGCCACCATACTTCAATAAAATAAAATTGTAATAAATTATAATTGTGTTATAGAATACTACATATTGAATGGTAGTAATTTTTATTCATTTATTTTTTATTATTCATCTATTTTTATTCATTTATTTTTGTATGCTTTCAGGTTTCATTGGTCAGTTTAACAGCCAATGCCTTGGGTTACTCAGAACTTGGTGCCATCAAATCTCTCAGGACACTAAGAGCTCTGAGACCTCTAAGAGCCTTATCACGATTTGAAGGGATGAGGGTAAGAACCATGAAAGAACATGAAGTATTGTATATAGCCAAAATTAAACTAAATTTTAAAAAAGGAAAACTCATGCATGCAAAAGGAATGGCAAATCCTTGCAAAATTGCTACTTTATCTTTTTATCTGTTGCATATTTACTTCTAGGTGATATGCAAGAGAACTTAGGCCTCCTTTGAAATGATATAATATCATTTATCTGCTGTGCTCATTAAAATGACTTTATTTCTTAATCCATTTTGGGAGTTTCCTTGCAAACCTGTACACAAAAAAGCAGATGCAATATTAAAGTACTATGTGTCATGATGATGATGATAATAATCAACTAAAATAAATTCTACATCATGTGGTTCTCATTTGTGATGGTCTAAACTGTGTTCATTGAGTTTTACTGAAATTAATATGAATCATGCCTAAATATAAAAGAAAAAAGTTTAAGTTGTCAAAATTTTGTCTGTACAATGCCAAAGTTAGCCTAATTTAAATGTTCAAGGGTAGATATTAAAAGTTAACTGAATTTCAAAGTTTTCAAAAAGTTATATTAATATAACCTCAACCTATAACTATATTAATCTTAAGTTATATAAACAGTAATATCTACTTTAAGATTATATATAAGTGCTAAGTTGCTTTAGTCATGTCCAATTCTCTGTGACCCTATGGACTGCAGCCTGCCAGACTCCTCTGTCCATGAGATTCTTCAGGCAAGAATACAGGAGTGGGTTGCCATTCCCTTCTCCAGGGGATCTTCTGAACTCAGGGATAGAACCCAGGTCTGCATTGCAGGTAGACTCTTTGCCATCTGAGCCACCTGTCTTATAAGAGCCTCACATTTTTACTAAAATGTTACTGAAATTCTCTTCAGGATATGTGAAAATAAAGTTTATTTTTCACTTAAAATAGAGAAAAATATCATTTTTATATATTCTACTTGAAAGGATTTTTTAATGTTTTTTTAAAACATTTGATTGGAAGTCACATTTGAAAAAGGGCTTCCCAGGTGGTGCTACTGGTAAAGAACTTGCCCGCCAATGCAGGAGACTTAAGACCTGGGTTCTAGCCCTGGGTTGGGAAGATGTCCTGGAGAAGAGAGTGGCAACCCGTCCACTATTCTTGCCTGGAGAATCCCTATGGACGGACGAACCTGATGGGCTACAAGTCCATAGGATCGCAAAGATTTGAATATGACTGAAAACACTTAGCATGCATGCACATATGAAAAGTTTTCTGAAATCTGAACAGTTCTAAAGATTTGAGGCTCTTATAATTATTTCAGGTTTGACCTTTTGTAAATTGATTAAATTCATGAATCCAAAGGCCAGACATTTTCATATTTAACACCTTACTTCTGAAACAATTCTGGCCCTGTGGCCTTTAATTTTTATAGAAAGGACCTTCTCTGTAATTTTGATCAATAATGTTTTTTATGCTGTAGGGGAGGCCAAATTTTGAAACTTGAAGTTTGAAAAACATAAACTCATTATAGATACTGATAGGAGATGAACTCATCATTTAAATTATCACATTTATGGATATAGTTCTTGCCTCATAATGACAGCATGTATACAACCCTAAACTGGCTGATGGTTTCAGCACGTATTTGGCATTGTAAAGACAAAGCAACCTGATTATTGATTCTATTTGTGTGTGTTTGTTTCTGGTGTTTGGAATTTTTGACTTTGTTAAAAATATAAACATATATGCTGGTGAGGATGGAGATAATAATGATGATTATAATTTAGAAGTGAGCTTTGAATATATTCAGAAACTCTCATTTTATTCTTTTCCCTAGTAGCATAAAATCACAATGACTATGTCAAAGCGTAAATCAGACTCATTTTATTTTTGTTGTTTTGTCGCTTTTTCAAAGCATGTGCTTTAATGCAATATTACCAAGTAAAGCATGTCTTATAGTGCTTGATAAGAAGTTAGAAAGTGAGAAATAAATTATCATCACTTCGCCCTTTATGTTTTGCATGTTTTATGCACATTTCTGGCTGACAGCTTTGAAACATTTATTGTATTTCAAATTTCCAGTCCAAATTTTTCAACTTGTAAAATTGAACTGAGTGAATTGATGTCATGAATAGCTTGAGTAAAATACATTTTGTATTTTCAATTTCCTTATCTAGGAAATCTTAAATATCTTCTTTTTTTTTTTTTTCAAAAGAACTCAAGTCTTGATTGATAGGGAAACAGACAGAGAGCATCATATACAAAAAGTAACACCAATTGTTCTGTCATATCAGATTTCTAACTAATAACAAACTATATATTTCTATTTTGTATAGGATAATCTTGCTCCAACTTGGATGGGGTGGAGCGCTGGTTCCGCCCCTCAGCCCTTTGTTATGGGTACTGTATTACCCCTTTGCTTCCTTTCATCCTTTCACTGTGACTTTGTGTAGTGGGATGAGGGGGGGGTTGGGAGGGGTACTATTGTACCACAGTAAGAAAAATACAATATTTACATTATAATCCCCTATTTTCAATTGCCTTAACTTTTCTTTTGAGAAAAATACCTTTTGTGAATTTACCCTCTGTGGATTTGAAGCCCAGCTGTTGATATCCTTATTAAGTTTCACTGAATCTGATTAGATGTGTGTATATCGAGTTATCCATTTATATGGGGAGATTATCTATCTGATTGGTGGTGGT
The DNA here is from genome assembly GCA_006410635.1 of Cephalophus harveyi. Lineage (NCBI taxonomy): Eukaryota > Metazoa > Chordata > Mammalia > Artiodactyla > Bovidae > Cephalophus > Cephalophus harveyi. The sequence goes on from SJYT01056450.1 coordinate 72,034, forward strand.
GGGGACCCTGGTTCAGAATGGTTGAATGAAATTTTTAACTTGTCAAGTTGAATGATGCTCTTTGAGTCATTTAAAAGGACCCTTACTATTTTCTACATTGCTCTGAGTCCTGAAAATTAATATCAAGTTACCAACAGCGGCTTCTTGCCTTTTTGATCTGTGTGAGCAGATGCTGGAGTGTAAAAATCCCAGGTTTCATAGACTGGAATTGATTGTGTGATCATTCTCATGTTTTATTAAGAGTAAGTTTATAGGGGTTATTTTCCAAATGCAAAAAAAAAAAAAAAAAAAAAAGACATATTAAGATAGAGTTAACTGAGCAAATGTGATTTGTGTTTTAAATAGGAAAAGTAAATTTGAAAGGATCCACTTATTCGAATTATACAGACAAGAACACCCACCTAGAAATAAAATATCATGTGTATTTAGATAGTATTTAATGCATAAACTGACTTCATAGAATACATCACTCCCAACTAACCTCTTAGTGTCTTAGAAGACAGCGCAGTGAACACCTAAATAAAAATGAATCTGCTACCGCTGTGCTGTGCTCAGCTGTGTCTGACTCTTTGCGACCCCATGGACTGTAGCTCACTAGTCTCCTCTGTCCATGGGATTTCCCAGGCAAGAATACTGGAGTGGGTTGCCATTTCCTCTTCCAGGGAATCTTCCCCACCCAGGGATCAAACCCACATCTCCTGTTTCTCCTGCATTAGCAGGCAGGTTCTTAACCAGTGAGCTACCTGGGAAGCCCCACATTTTATTGATTCTTAAAGTTTGGGATAATGTGCAAGGATGATAGTTATTTCTGAGGGAGAGAAAAAGTTAGTATTTTTGTTTGGATAACTGATATATCTTATCTCTCAATAATAATTACCTTAAGTAAATCCCACAACACAAATGAAGACATTAGGTTTTTAAAAGATTTTACACTTTTCTTCATACTTTAAAAGGGGTGACTTCTACTTTGCCTACTTTTGATTTTTATTCACAGTCTTTTCAGTATTTTGATTAAAGAAGCAGTAGAATCCATGAGTAGTATTGATTTGAAGTTCAAAGGCAATTTATTTAGGCGAGAGGACATTTCTTCATGTATCAAAATTCCCAACATTAATTTGCATTTTTAACTGTTAATTTCTCATTTTGTGTTGATTTACTTAGAAAGGAGATAACGAACCAGAGACAGTTTCTATAACAGTGAATTGTGCTAAAATACAGAAATTCTATAGGATGATGCTGTGCAAAACGGTTGTGAGGAGAAGCACCTTTTGTGTTAATTTATTAAGATAGCTCCTTTCTTCTACACCTCCTTTGATGCAGCCTGAAACCTCAATCTATTCTTTCCAGTTGATTAGTCCAGTTCTGCCTAGTGCCTTCACCACGTGGAAACCAATTACTGCAGTTCCCTTGAGCCAGAAAGGAGTTAATACACCTCTCTCTGTGCTGAACCAAGAGAGGGCTTGGGGCTCTTGGGATGTGAGTCCTTTCTCACATCCTTCATTGTCTAATTTAACGGAATTTTAAGAATAGATGGATCTCTGTAGAGTAGGTTCTTTTATCTTATAAAAATAAACCTTTTCTCTGTACCAAATGTATGTGAACATTGTAAATGCATCTTGAAACATGCTATTGCAGAGCACTTGCTTGTGTGATGTATTACATAGAGTTAATTTGAATGCAAATCTAATCCCCAGTTTCAAAGGAAACCCCTCAGACCTATTAGCTAACGCCACATCTTCTGTGTACAGCTCTTTATTCTCATTCCTATATCTAGAAATAACATTTAAATTTTGTTTTGATCAATAAATACTAAGCTAACCTTTACTTCATTCATTCAGTCACCATTTTTATAGCCTTATATTCAAAGTACTCAAAGCCTTGGAGAATTCACAAATATATATTTTTATCTGAAGTAAAGAAAAAGCCTACCATCTGTCAAGATTACAGGAATGCAATTAACTCTAGTACAGAGCAGTCTGGGGAGCAGATAAATAGGAGTGACTCTAGGGACAATTAGTGCAGTGGAGTGGAAGAAGCACTAGATGCCACCCATAGTCTACATTCTGAACTGAAGCTGGCTTAGCTCAATTTTCTCATTTGCCAAATGAGAATGCAGTGGTAAAGTATCTCTATAGTCCTGTCCAGTGCTAGAATTCTGATTTTTTAATTCAAAAGTGGAAACATCTCTATCTTGGAGGCTAAACTGAACGGAAGTGAGGCTTCATGACAAAAGTACTTCTTGAAATACAGCTAGTGAGAAGCAAAATGTTTCAGAAGGGGAGGAAGTGGACAAGGAATTTCAAAGGAAATGGTATCTCAATTCTCTGGTAATGTTATTAGCATATGTTGACTACATTAGTTGGATTGGCATGAAGGCTAGGTAGCTAGTTAAGTTAAAACTAGACATGTAGATTGGGCAGTGATTTGAACATCAGTTCAGTTCAGTCGCTCAGTCATGTCTGACTCTTTGCGACCCCATGAATCGCAGCACGCCAGGCCTCCCTGTCCATCACCAACTCCCAGGGTTCACTCAGAATCGTGACCATCGAGTCAGTGATGCCATCCAGCCACCTTGCCCACTGTCATCCCCTTCTCCTCCTGCCCCCAATCCCTCCCA
>SJYT01056450.1:79374-121331 GCA_006410635.1 Cephalophus harveyi
TCTTTGTTATATTGTCTATATTCATTTCTCTAAATGTATGCTTATGAAAGAATATATTTCAAGACTTTTTTATTTTGCTTTTAAATATCTTAGAATAGTCTTGATATTAAAAAAAATAGAATCACTAAAGATTACTAGGGGGATAATGTTTTTTCATTTAACCGACAAGAATTCTGACTTTTCTTTTTTTCCATTTGTGTATTAGGTGGTTGTGAATGCCCTTTTAGGAGCAATTCCATCCATCATGAATGTACTTCTGGTTTGTCTTATATTCTGGCTAATTTTCAGCATCATGGGCGTAAATTTGTTTGCTGGCAAATTCTACCACTGTGTTAACACCACAACTGGTGACATGTTTGACATCAGCGAAGTGAATAATCATTCTGATTGCCTAATACTAATAGAAAGAAATGAGACTGCCCGCTGGAAAAATGTGAAAGTAAACTTTGATAATGTAGGATTTGGGTATCTCTCTTTGCTTCAAGTTGTAAGTGAACACTCTTTTCTCTGAAATGTGTTTATTGTCTGGAATAATAACAAAGTGATGACATACAGCCTTTGTGTAGTACTAAGAAGAAAATTTATATATCCTTTTTTCTAATTTTGATTTATTAGTACAAACTTATGAGCCCAGATGGGTGGAAGTGTCAGTATATTTAAACAGTGCAGACATAGTTGATAGTGGCCAGATATTTCAGTTATTCTCCTATTATTCTCTCTTCCCATATGAAGAAGTTGATGACTAAATCAACAAATTTGGCAATATTTTCCTATTGCAATTGGAAAGCTTGTTTCACTGATGGATCACTCCCTCCCCTAAAACACACACCCTAAACACACCTGACTGGATTATAACAAATTGGTGAGAATTAATTGCTACTGAGTTATGTCATTTGGATTGAAGATTGTGGAATGATATTTAGGCTTTAGGATTAGATCCTCATAGTGAAATGGAATAATACCAGGTAGTACTCAGAAACAGAAATGAAACACAAGCAGCTGTTATCCCATCGCAAATGGCCTTTAGTACAATTATAGAAGTCTTTTTTTCCTCTAAATATTAATGTTTTCACTACTGGGTCTCTAAGACTGAAAAACCATTCACAATGTATAAAAATATAAAAGATGGTGGCCTCTTGAACATTTTCATTTGATGCAGCTTCTGACTGCAGCTGCATCACAAAGCAGTGGATAAAAAGAGTCCAGAGTATTTGAAAAACATTGTAAAATACTGTTCTATTTTGGCCACTGAAAACTCATATTTAAAAAAAAAAACAAAACTGCATAAATTTGTTCCTATGGTTCTATAGTCCTTAGGGCAGAAATCTGTTTTATTTCATCAGGGTTGTGTTTCCAACTGTTCAACCAGGAGATTAAGCAAGCAAACAAGCTTGCACTGATCAAAATCCTCCTGCATCTCTTTCAGAGTACTATGGTTCTTTTGCAAGTTCTTTCTACCTTCTTGTTAGAAATTCTGACTTCTCTTGTAGATGTTTCTGATTTACTCTAAATGTTCATGGAATTGAAATAGAGATTTTTAAAATTTGGACAAGTATGATTTCTTTGAATATTATAGTAGACACATGATGTTATTTCCCTGGGCACTTACCCTAACCCTTAACTGATAACCACACTTGTAAATATCACTAATGTATGTCACTTCCTCCATAAAATTGAGAAAGAAAAATTGAAAATTTCAAGCAATCCCTTAAAACGCTAGGGTAAAGATGCTGTACAAAGCCAGTAAATAAATTCTGCTACCAAAGTACTGATTTACACTTGGCTATATATAGAATCATCTCTCTGTTGGTTAGCAATTCACTGAAATGGTTCTTTGAATCACCTTTTACAGCTTTTGTTCCTAGTATGTAATGAACTTGCCCTGTCATTGACCTCAGCCATTGACACATTCAAAATTTCCCTCTTTGATAGACAAATAAGTTCTATTTTCTAGCTAAGAGTCTTTACTTTTTCTTCATTGCCATCACAAGCACCCATACTTGACTTACTTCCCATAACATCTACCACTTCATAAGTGTTAGTGTTACAAAAACAAAGATGTGTTAAGATACAGATGCTAAAAGCTTTTTGCTAGACTTTCTGACTAAGGAATAATCCTCTCAGGTCCATAGTGTTCACAAGTATCAAGTTACTATAAACTATTACACTTGGAATACCAAGTGTCTACTGTACTATTTTCACTCTTCTTACCCAAATTAACTCACTCTCATCAAAAATTACAGAAAAGAAAGTGGAAGATAGGATTATTTCTGATGTTACACTTCAAAATTCTTAAAATGTTAGCTGCAACTGACTTTTTGGCTACCTGTATGATCTTTAGAGTGTTACAATCAAGAGAAATCGTAAGCTTTCAGTCACTTGGATCACCTTGTATACAGAGTTTAGTGGATGATCATCAGGTCTAAGATGTAGTTGTTTTGCTACTATGAAGTTTGCCAAATGTGTTGGCATTTGTAAGACTTTCTAAAAGTATTCCACCAAATCTTGATAGCACTTTAAACTGCATGATTCCATTAACTAAAGAACTGAAAAGTATTTGTCAGTTGGTTGTCAAGCAGGAGGATATATCAGAGGACCATTCTATTCATTATATGGTCTAGAAATGAAGAGACTTACTGAGATATTGTTGGTCCAAAATCCATGTAAAATTTGTTTTCAGATGTCTTTTTAAAATGTTCCTTTTAAAGAAATTATCAGTAAGGATATTAAATATCGAGTCTGAATTACTTTCACCCCAAAATAAAACATGCATGTCCTTTTTAATAGGCCACATTTAAGGGATGGATGGATATAATGTATGCAGCAGTTGATTCCAGAAATGTAAGTATTCTTTACATTCTAAGTCTTTTCACAATATTGATTAGACATTAAAAATAATTTAACAGAGCATAGCAGCTACATGGAATGATTTTACAATGATTTTTTTAAAAGAAAAAGTATGATTCAATACTCAAGTATAGCAGTAGTATGCACGCACATAGCAGTATTTATCCAAAATCTTACTAAGATATATCAAAAAGAAGTGCAACTGAAGTAACAGAGTCATATGTTTAACAACTAACAAATATCCTTCTATTGACTATTTTTCTATTTGTTTCCTTTCAATCTATCAATTACATACTCATCAATAATTTTGGCGTGATAAAACAAATGTGAAGAAATATATGATTGCCATCCATAGTTTACCCTCCATATTGGACAAGTTAAGGGTGTTGTCTAGGCAGTGTAAGATTTCTGTAATAGTCACTTTAAAATCCATTCCTTTATGTGATGATACACTGTGCTCCGTCACTTCAGTCGTGTCTGACTCTTTGTGACCCTCTGGACTGTAGCCCACCAGGCTCCTCTGTCCATGGGATTCTCCAGGCAAGAATACTGGAGTGGTTGCCCTTCTCTTCTCCAGGGGATCTTCCCAACCCAGGAAATGAACCTGTGTCTCCTGTGTTGTAGGCAGATTCTTTACCACTGAGCCATCTGAGAAGCACCCTTTATATGATCCATAAATTTACTGGAGCCTTTACAGATACTGTTATCATTTCTATGATCAACAGTTTCCTTTAAGTTTCCATCACCTAAGACCTACTTTTTTGATTTCTCCTACTACAGCCTTTTTTAGGCTTCAAGAAGAATTAAAATCCATGCTCATTCCAAATCTGCTCTTCAAATTATGCACAATTTAGTATTTTCTCTCTGTCTTTCCATTCTTAGGTCCCATCTGTTTAGCCTATAATCATGATGAATGACCTTTGCCCCCGTAATCTTTAAACTGACCTAAGAGGCTCTCTTTTATCTTTCTTGATATACATTTTCCATAAATGATTCTAGTTTTGTGTTGAGTACCTTCCTGATATCCTCCAGAGTTATTTTACTTTGTTATTATTTTGTTTTGTGTGTTTGGTTGGTTTTTAACTCTAATATCTTTCAGTTCAGTTCAGTTCAGTCGCTCAGTCGTGTCCAACTCTTTGCACCCCCATGAATCCCAGCACGCCAGGCCTCCCTGTCCATCACCAACTCCCGGAGTTCACTCAGACTCACATCCATCGAGTCAGTGATGCCATCCAGCCATCTCATCCTCTGTCATCCCCTTCTCCTCCTGCCCCCAATCCCTCCCAACATCAGAGTCTTTTCCAAAATGTGTGTATGTAAACGTTGATATAGATGTATGTGTGTGTCTTCAAGGAAGTGAAGATTTTTTTGTTGCTCTTGTGTTACTGCAGTATGTATGTGTGTGTGTATTCACTTTATCACCTGTTTTTCTGCATCCTGGAATTTATGATTCTACTCTTAAAATTAGATAAACTATTTCTAATTACTTCAAAGAACACTGCATTTTAATTACTATTCTTGTTTTCCAGAAGTTGTGTTTTTGAAGAGACAAATGATTACAATCCTTATCCTTTGTGGTAACCCTTATGTTACTAAAAATAAGAATATTTTTAGGAGAGATCTGTGGCATAGTGGCTAAGACTCCAGTATTTGAAGTTAGATCTACTAAATTGGAAACTTGTGATCTAAACTCTGGTGATCCAGCCTGTATTGTATCAGAATGTGTCTTACTGGCTATATGAGTCCCTGGGGTCCAGATATTTTAAGTACCAACCAGTAACCTCAAACACAGCTCTACAGGCCAGCACCCACATGACAAGTATTTCACATGCCACAGTTAACCTTGGAAATTACAAATGATGTGGTAAATATTTATAAAGCTAAACATATTCATTTTAAAGAACTTTACTGTAGAAATATGCCTTTTTAATGTTTTATTTCCAAAGACTAAAACACTTTATGTTAAAATGCTCTTTTTGAAATGATGGTGAGAATAAATGATAGTGGGTTTTAATATTTTATTTAGCTAAATTAAAAATTGGCAACCCTGTGTTGGTCTTCCCATTTGTATTTTACTGATGCAGCAAATCAAGAGTCTAGGAACCAGTGGGATAGACAATCAGTACTCAGCCTCATAAGCTTGTATGTTCATATGTGTGTAACAAAAAGTTTGGATGCTAGAACTAAGTCTGCAAATTTTTCCTATAATTGTTTATTCTTCCATACATGGACTAAATTTCTTACTATTATGTAGTAAGATGAATGCTTCTTAGTCAACTATGAATGTATTGAAATATTCATAATCAAAATATTATTGCTTTAATCATGTACAATAGCACTTATAGTACTATCCTTCCTGGAACATTGGAATATTCTCCTAAATTGTCAATTAACACTGATTCAGTCAGTGTGGCAGCAAAGGCACTAGAGGAGAAAAATATTACAGACAATCGAGTATTGTTGGGGAAACTGCATCACCAAGAAGTTCTTGACATCAGTAATAGATAATCTGCAATGTCAACTGAGTACTCGGTATTGAGTTATTGCCCTCTCTTGTGTCTTTATTCTCTCCTTTTGATTGCTTCTTTCTGTCCAACTTTGCACTTTCAAAATTGTCTTTCTAATCTTGAAAAATAACTTTTCTCAACCCTGATGCTTTTTTTTCTCATTGTTCATATCTCATTCCTTTTTAAAAAATACCTTTTAAATTCAGGGTTCTATACTCAACACTTTCACTCTTGGTTAAAATTAAATGAAATATAGGTCCCAGTGATATTGATGAGAAAATTTGGCTGTGAATATTCTTATTGACATAAGCACATGGAGTATTCATATGCTACGCTGGTCATTATCCTTCTCAATAACACTATGAAGAAAAGACTTGAAAATACAAAAGGTGAAGATAGGAAGAAAGAACATTATCCATGTGGAACAGAACTGTATATATTCTATTTCTGGTTATCATGAATTCTCTCTTTATTTAATGTTTACTTAGAAGAGCAAGATGGTCAGAAAACTATTCGATTGATAACTGCAGCATTTTGTTTGTCTTCCAGGAATGTAGTCTTTATTTATCATGGGATGGAGACCAGAAAGTTCTTAAAATAAATTTATAGGAAATTGCATTTTAAGTATAAATTCTTCATTAAAAATATGCTGTTATAGGAAATCCAGTTTACTTTCTGAGCCTGTCTCTTATACACATCTTCATTCTCCCTGATATTAATTATAAACTATCAGTTCTAGCTTTGAATTGAAAGTTCTTTATTAATTAGTATCATTTATAAAGCCCACTTATTATCTAATTATATATGTACATTATCATAAAATTGAAAGTAAAGAAATATCTTTACTCGGGAATAACCTTTATTCACATTTTATGTTTTGCTGTATAAACTTTTTCTACACACATTCTTATTACTGAAATTATTTTATTTATAATTATTTTTGACTTAACATATATATTTCCCTTTTTAATCCTTTATATATACATTATCATAATTTACTTAACCATTTACAAGTAAACTGATGATATAGGTTATTTTTAACCTTTAAGGATTAAATAGTGCCTGGTCAAAACTCTTTGTGCCAAAAAAACTGGAGCCTTTAATGATTTCTTTAAGATAAATTCCCAGAGTAAAGTGTTTTGCTTTCCTACTCATACTACCAATAACAGCATATGGCCGTGCTCAGGTCACCCCTGATACCCTAGCATCAAGCATTCTCTCTGCTTTTTGATACTTGGTATTTGATATATGAAAATTGTATTTAATTTTCATTTTCATGTCTTTTATTATTAGTAGGTTTGAATATGTTTTCAAGGGCTTTTTTATGCCATTTATATTTCTTCCTTCATGTACTGATCCTTCATCTCATTTGTTCAGTCTGTTTTCCTGTTATATAATTGTTTTCATTGTATGAGGCTCTTTCACTATAGAACATGCCCTCCTTTGTTATTACTAATATTACTCTGTCATCATTATCAAGCTGTTTCATTTCACTTAGCCTGAATTCCAGTTGTCTGTAACCACTGGCCTGTCATATACCTGCCAAACTTATGACTTTGACTTTTCCCCAACTCTTCTACCAACTTCCCCAGTTTCCTTTCTAGCCTTTTGCTCCAATTCTTGGCAGAGTGACAGTGACTTTTTATGAGTATCTCTAAACCATCATGCAATATACCTACTTTAACTCTTTGCTACATATGAATAAGAAAATCATTGTCTAAAAATTCTGAAAGACAGTGTGTCCAATGTAAGGAACCAAGTATTTAGTGACTCAGTGAACCAAACAGTACTACTTCCTGAGTTTATAGTCTTGGGTAAAATACTTAACCTCTCAGTTTGTGGGATTGTTTTCCTCCATAAAATAATAATAAAAATCATAAAGTCAATTTTGGATGATTGAAATAAATAAGATTATGGTATCTAAAACTAGTTTTAGTTTTTCAATTTAAAATCCTAGGCAAATAATGCTAATTGGTTGAATTTTGTGTTTCCTTTTTTAATGGTCCCTTTTCTAAGTCTAATATTGAAAGAAGGAAGGTACACAGTTTTAACCAGTTTTTATTTTTCTTTTCTATACTTTGGAGGTCAAGACATCTTTATGACAGAAGAACAGAAGAAATACTATAATGCAATGAAAAAATTAGGATCAAAAAAGCCACAAAAGCCTATACCTCGACCAGGAGTAAGAAATGCCAAATGATATGGGGGGAAATATACAAAAACAAAATTTTGCCTGGTTTTTCTCACAGAAGAGATAGCAGCTAACATTTCTAGTAGCAAAGATTTCTCCCACTTTTAGAACATCATTAATTCATACACTTTATGGTAATGGTAAAATAATTTTTTACAGGAAGAGGCCAAAAGGAAAAAGAGGAAACAGAAAATGTACCTTTATTGTCAAGTCAATTAGAATTATACAACTAGAATTGAAATGAAAAGGCAAAATATACATAGGCAGTGTTGTGTGCACCAGAAATTTGATCATGTAACTCAAGAGTAGCTGCTGAGTAATGTATATAGAGGAGTAAATCTTTGATAGGGTTCAGAAACAGTTTCCTGATAGATAAACGAGTTGATGGGCTGTTAAGTGAAATAATACCTTACTTCCATTTTATTTTTCATTAGAGGTACCAAGAATTTTGGAGATGAAAAGACTTCTAGTATCTAATATCCATATATATGGCTATAAAGTTAGAAATTACTAATGTCTACAGAAGTCAGAGCCAATAAGTACAATTCATGATGATAAGAAACAGGTGTCATGTTTCCATGATAACCAGTGAAACAACTGCTATGAAATAGACAGCCTTATCCCACATTGTGTTGATTTTTATGATGATGACATGTGAGGTTAAAGCAACTCCTGGGGTGTACTGGGGAATAAAATGTTAATGAACATTCATATTCATATTGTGCTAGCCCACACTTGCTTTCTTGAGAATGATGAAAAACATACGCTGACCTCTGTGCAGGCTTAACACTGAAAGTAGAAACGAGTCAATTATGTGTAGGAAAAATGTAAGACAGAAGATATCCTCAAAGTTCCTCAGTGGCCTAGGGAAGTGGGTCAGACAATGAAAGTGAAGTGAAAGTGAAAGTCCCTCCATCATGTCTGATTCTTTGCAACCCCATGGACTATACAGTCCATTGAATTATCTAAGCAAGAATACTGGAGTGGCTAGCCTTTCCCTTCTTCAGGAAATCTTCCCAACCCCAGGATCGAACCCAGGTATCGCACATTGCAGGTGGATTCTTTACCAGCTGAGCCACAAGGGAAGCCCAAGTGGGTCAGACAGTGGCCTGCAATGAATGACAGTGGCAAAATCACAGATCAGTGAAAAGCGCCATGAATTTTTGACATCAAAGCATAAGGAATTTCTTCCAGTTTGATTATCCCTGTGTAGACTCTGCGTTCTGTGTGTGATGATATCAGCGAAGACTGTTTAGTGGAAGAACATCAATATTGCCCCACAGAGACTTTAAACGCATAATGTTATAGCTGTGTCATGGGAACCCCAAGTTCCCTATAACAATTTTTTGAGAACAAGTCTAGTGGATTGTTAATAGATATTATATTTTGAAACTGCTGTATGGTCCAGCTAATCATGGGAAATTCTAGTAAAACAAAATTAAGCAGATTTCTTAACCTCTCATAATCTTAATACATGCTCATGCATTTTGGGCCTCTCAGAGTAGTGTATAATAGTATGCAGTGTTTCTTATCAGAAGTCCCTTTTTGACAAGGGATTGTTATTCTGTGGAATATATGTTGGTAAATAGTCATTTGGATAACTAAATTAAAAAACTGAAATGTGATACAAACCACCTTTCACGAAATTCAGAGCCAGTGGTTCTTAGGTACAATCCTAGATAGTCAGTACAGAAACTACTTATATAGAAGTTCATGTCTAGAGGGAAACTCCTCTGTCACTAAAAGCTTTTCTGTTTCTCTACAGAACAAATTCCAAGGAATGGTCTTTGACTTTGTCACCAGACAAGTTTTTGACATCAGCATCATGATTCTTATCTGTCTCAACATGGTCACGATGATGGTGGAAACCGACGACCAGAGTGACTATGTGACTAGCATTTTGTCACGCATCAACTTGGTGTTCATTGTGCTGTTCACTGGAGAGTGTGTGCTGAAGCTCATTTCCCTCCGCCATTACTATTTTACCATAGGCTGGAATATCTTTGATTTTGTGGTGGTCATTCTCTCCATAGTAGGTAAGAAGTATTTCAAGCCTTTTAGCTCAATAAAAGTAAAAGAACGATCACATTTAATTTAGAAGTCATCTGATCACTCAGAGAAAACCACTGTGAAAAGTCTGATGTTTTCCGTTCAGATGTGTTTGTCTTTCTTACAAAATTAAGTTCCTGCTATACATTGAGTATTGTATCCTGTTCTATCCATTTTTGACTCGGTGTATTATTTGTCAATATAGTAAGGTCTCATTCATTTGAACTGCTGCTGCTGCTAGGTCACTTCAGTCGTGTCTGATTATGTGCGACCCCGTAGACGGCAGCCTATCAGGCTCACCCACCCCTGGGATTCTCCAGGCAAGAACACTGGAGTGGGTTGCCATTTTCTTCTCCAATGCATGAAAGTGAAAAGTGAAAGTGAAGGCACTCAGTTGTGTCCGACCCTCAGCAACTCCATGGACTGCAGCCTTTCAGGTTCCTCCAATCCATGGGATTTTCCAGGCAAGAGTACTGGAGTGGGTTACCATTGCCTTCTCCGTAATTTGAACTAGAAATGTGCTATTAAGATTGAAATGTCTTTGACATGTTCACGTTGAATAGCCTATACAATATGTAAATGACTCTGTTGAAAAAAGGGCTAGAAATTTAGTCTGATACTCAAGAAAGACAGTATATCAGAGACATAGAGTCATTGGCATATAGATAAGAGTGGAAGCTGGTACTAATAAGGAAGAGTATAAAGTGAAAGAGTAAAGCTAAGAACAAAATGTCAGTGAAAATGGTAGGTTCTTTAATGCAGAGTATCAGAGATTTTCTAGATTACCTTGAAATGTATAATAATGATGCACAAAAGAAGTGATTTGGCATGGAACATCATTTCATCAGTCACACACTTCAAAGCCTGGAATGTCAAAGGTCACATGAGCAATAACTCATCTAATTGAAGATACAACTCCAGCCCCACTGAAGAGGTCTGTCTGTGGGCCTAAAGTACCCTTTTTTTTTTTTTTCCTAAAGCAGATGATATGATTGAGTAAATATTTTACCATCCAATATGGGGCACCTCTGTTGGGCAGATTTTTATGCCATTCCCCCCTCTGAAGAAGTTGATCTTTTATCCAACTTATGTTGTATGTACCCTTTGATTCCCACAGCATTATGTGGTGTAACTAGTTGTGGATAGGGTACTTAGTTGTATTCACCTCTCTTTCTTTCTCTGTCTCTCTTTCCCTCTCTCATACACACACAAACATGCTTACTTCTTTACAAAATGAGATAGTGTAATTCAAAGATACTTGGTTTCTTGAGCTCCTCTTCAGCTCATTCGTTATTTCACTATTTCGAAGGTAAATGGAGAAAGAAGCTTTAAGTAAGAGGGCTAAGACACAGATGTAGGAAACCAGAAAAAGCATCAGCTTAAATCCTTTGAGAAATGCACCAGAGCATATATAAATATATACATCTATATATGAATATTATAGTGGAAGCTTAGGAAAGCGTCATGTTCATGGAGAGATGAAAATAGCATTCAAAACTACAGATAGGTTTATATGGGGAAGGACTGAATACAGGTTATATGATTTAGTGTTTCAGAAAAAAACCATTGTGTTCACTGTATTTTTATAAACGTTTACATATACTGTCAGCTACTGCTCTTCAGACAGACTTGAATTTTTAACTTGTTTTTTTAGATTCAGTCTTTGGATTTTCTGTAAGCTAAAACTAGTCTATAAATACCCCTCAAAGATAAAATGTACTATAAAATCCTTATTTGAATTGAATACTATCTTAGTCACCTTGGGGTTTCCCAGGTGGTACAGTGGTAAAGAATCCTCCTGCCAATGCAAGAGATATAAGAAATGTGGGTTTGATCCCTGGGTTGGGAGGACCCTGTGAAGGAGGAAATGGCAACCCACTCCAGTATTCTTGCCTGGAGAATACCATAGACAAAGAAGTCTGGCATGTTACAATCCATGGGCTCGCAAAGAGCCGGACATGACTGAGTGACTTAATACTTGCACTACACTTTTCAACTGAATTTTAGTACTCTGAAATTTACCTGTGAGCCTTAACAAAATTTGAGTATTAATTTAATGGATATCTTCTTCACTGGTTGGTACCCTCATCTTTTTTGTCCATAGGTATGTTTCTGGCTGAGCTGATAGAGAAATATTTTGTGTCCCCTACCTTGTTCCGAGTGATCCGTCTTGCCAGGATTGGCCGAATCCTGCGTCTGATCAAAGGGGCCAAGGGGATCCGCACGCTGCTCTTTGCTTTGATGATGTCCCTTCCTGCTCTGTTTAACATCGGCCTCCTGCTCTTCCTGGTCATGTTCATCTATGCCATCTTTGGAATGTCCAACTTCGCCTATGTTAAGAGGGAGGTTGGAATTGATGACATGTTCAACTTTGAGACCTTCGGCAACAGCATGATCTGCCTGTTCCAGATTACCACCTCTGCTGGCTGGGATGGATTGCTAGCACCTATCCTCAACAGTAAACCACCCGATTGTGACCCTAATAAAGTTAACCCTGGCAGCTCAGTTAAAGGAGACTGTGGAAACCCGTCTGTTGGGATTTTCTTTTTTGTCAGTTACATCATCATATCATTTCTGGTCGTGGTGAACATGTACATTGCTGTCATTCTGGAGAACTTCAGTGTTGCTACTGAAGAAAGTGCAGAGCCCCTGAGTGAGGACGACTTTGAGATGTTCTATGAGGTTTGGGAGAAGTTTGATCCCGACGCCACCCAGTTCATGGAATTTGAAAAGCTGTCTCAGTTTGCAGCTGCTCTTGAACCACCGCTCAATTTACCACAACCAAACAAACTCCAGCTCATTGCCATGGATTTGCCTATGGTAAGTGGTGATCGAATCCACTGTCTTGACATCTTATTTGCTTTTACGAAGCGGGTTCTGGGGGAGAGTGGAGAGATGGATGCCCTTCGAATACAGATGGAAGAGAGATTCATGGCCTCCAACCCATCGAAGGTCTCCTATCAGCCAATAACTACGACTTTAAAGCGAAAACAAGAGGAAGTGTCTGCTGTTATTATTCAGCGTGCGTACAGGCGCCACCTTTTAAAGAGAACTGTAAAACAGGCATCATTTACGTACAACAAAAATAAAATCAAAGGTGGGGCTAATCTTCTTGTAAAAGAAGACATGATAATTGACAGAATAAATGAAAACTCAGTTACAGAAAAAACTGATCTGACCATGTCCACAGCAGCTTGTCCACCCTCCTATGATCGGGTAACAAAACCAATTGTGGAAAAGCACGAGCAAGAAGGCAAAGATGAAAAAGCCAAAGGGAAATAAACACAAATAAATAAAAATCACTGGGTGACAAATTGTTTACAGCCTGTGAAGGTGATGTATTTTTGTCAACAGGACTCCTTTAGGAGGTCAATGCCAAACTGACTGTTTTTACACAAATTTACTTAAGGTCAGTGCCTACAATCAGACAGTGACCCCTTGCTGGAAAACTGTGACTGTGTAAAAGGGAGATGACCTTGCCGGGAGGTTACTGTTCTCACTACCAGCTGACACTGCTGAAGACCAGAGACAAAATGGCTATGTAGACTGTAGGGACCAGTTCAAAGGGGTGCAAACCTATAATCCGGGGGTTGTTTAACACGAAAACACTGTAGTGTAGTAATTGTATCCACTCTTTGCATTTCGACTGCCACATTTGTCACGTTTTTACAAAATCTGGTAGTGGATTCATCTTTTTTTTAGTCCATATGTTGTTTATTATATGTGACTATTTTTGTAAATGGGGTTTCTGTTGGGAAATAGATTAAAGGACCTCTTTAACAGGTATGCCACTGGGAGTTATGGCAATCACATGGCCCTCCCATCTGCACAAAGACATGGTTTGCATGAGGGCATGCAACACTTAGAGATCATGCATGAAAAAAGTCACAGGGAACACAGTGAGCTCTTAAATGCCATCTATGTTTCTGGGAGGGGTAATTAGGTGATAATTGGAGGTGCTTTGCTGATCTTGTTTTGTCAAATCCAACCCCTAGACCAAGTATGTCATTTTAGGGGGATAGCCCATTAAATCTTAGCAGGTGCAAACTTCACTCAAATGTCAGGAATCATTAAGTGTTACATTTCTGTTTATTGTATTTAAAAAATACTGAATAATGAGTATTGCTTCTCCCTTAAAGACGGAATTGACCAAAAGAACCCTTTATAAATTTCTGCTTAATCCTGCACTTTGTTTAGCCATCTTCAGCTCAGTAAGGTTGACAATGTATATGTTAATGAAATGCTATTTATTATGTAAATAGTCATTTTACTCTGTGGTGCACGTTTGAGCAAACAAATAATGACCTAAGCACAGTATTTATTGCATCAAATATGTACCACAAGAAATGTAGAGTGCAAGCTTTACACAGGTAATATAATGTATTCTGTACCATTATAGATAGTTTGGATGCTATGAATGCATGTTTCTATTACCATGCTGCTGTATCTGGTTTCTCCCATCACTCAGAATCTCATTTATGAGAAACCATATGTCACTGGTAAAGTCAAAGAAATT
The DNA here is from genome assembly GCA_006410635.1 of Cephalophus harveyi. Taxonomy (NCBI): domain Eukaryota; kingdom Metazoa; phylum Chordata; class Mammalia; order Artiodactyla; family Bovidae; genus Cephalophus; species Cephalophus harveyi. The sequence continues at coordinate 93,485 of SJYT01056450.1, forward strand.
GTTCAACAGATCTCATTTATTTAAGTCATTAAGCAATAGTTTGCAGCACTTTAACAGCTTTTTGGTTATTTTTAAATTCTAAGTGGATAACATATGGTGTATAGCCCGACTGTACAGACATGTTTAAAAAAAAAACACTGCTTAACCTGTTAAAATGTGTTTAGAATTTTATAAGCAAATATAAATACTGTAAAAAGTCATTTTATTTTATTTTTCAGCATTATGTACATAAATATGAAGAGGAAATTATCTTAAAGATTGATATCACAATCACTTTCTTACTTTCTGTCCATAGTACTTTTTCATGGAAGAAATTTGCTAAATAAGAAATGAACACAAGATTGGGTAGTTGTAGATTTCTGCTTTTTTATTACATTTGCTACTTTTAGATTATTTCATAATTTTAAGGGGCAAACATAGATTCACAACTGACATCCAAATTATGCTTTGCAATTGGAAAAAAGGTATAAATTTTTATTTACATTTTTGGTAGTGCCTATACTAACTGATTGAAGGTAGTGTTTATTTTTCATCTGTGTCTTTTTTTCTAACTTCTGTTTATGTTTCCATTTATTTGAAGTCATGCTGCTCTAGATTGCTCTAAATATAATGTGGGTTTCACAATTATTTTTTCCCCACAAGAACAGAGAGTAGTGAGCTTATGTAGTCAATTACATCAGGATATTTTGTGTTTCTTACAGAAGCAAACTATAGGCACCTCTTTTTCTTAAAACTACTTAGAATACTTACACTGTATTCGTGAACTGCATGCTGGAAAATGCTACTATTACCCTAAATGACGCTAACCAACATTAAAAATGTGCAAACTAATAAAGATTACATTTTTTATTTTATTGTTTGCCCAGTTACTTTTGGTTAACCATGTTGTGTAACAAGATAAGTTTCATTCTACAGATTGAGGGAGAAGGGGAGCTACACACACACACACACACACACACACACTCTTCCGGGCTGAGAGCAAGAAAACTCGGGGTAAGAATGAGACTGGAGGGAGTGTTACCAGGGACTATAAGCAGCAGATTATAAACTGGAGGCTCCAGCAGAACAAGAAGCAAGGGTGGGTGGCCACTTAAGGTACAAAGAGAATCCCTCAAAACCTGTTAAAATATTAGAAGTTGCTATGTGTGAGTGGGGTCTTTTGTTTGCTCCTCCAGAACCACTCTTCCTGCTCCTCCATCATGCTCCATGTTAGGATGAATTTGTAAAGTGAATCAACGGGCTTCTTACCCTCTAGATCTCAGTCGGTCTGGCCAATGGGAAACCCCAGCAGGAAAACACTATCAAGAAAGCAGGAGAATGGTGCAACTGGGTGTTTATACCCTAATGTCATCTTTGCCAGGTTGCTCTGGGTTGGCAGTGCTGCCTTCATCAACAAGGTCATACTTCCAGTCACACAGCCCCTCCTACGAGGAGAGCTGCTTTGTTGAGGGGCTGGTCATCACTCTCTGCCTTGCTCCCTTAGACCCGTGGCCCCTTTATCTTGCTGACATCTTTTTAAATGGCCCTTCATGAAAAACGTCTCTCTTGCCTCATTTAAGTGTGCCATCTGTCTCTTACCTGGATGAAACAGTGATTAAAATAGCTTGTGAAAGTGGGCAACAGGCAAAGATTTGCCTTGGGTCAGCCTGGAGGCTTAATCTAACTAGCATTAGTAGACGGAGAAAGAGGAACTGGGGAAACTACAGTCCAGTCAAGCACAGATTTCACAGACATCATGGAGCAGTTACTGGAGAGGTCCAAACAATAAAAGTGACAGCTGAAGAAACAGCTAAATTTATGAGAAAAGAGAAGCCTCATTTGTTATTGGATTTTCACAATGTCAGTTATGAAGTCTGAAAGAGGAACGTGACCTTGATGAGAAGAGGAGCAGTCACACCAGTGCCTTTCCCTATCCTTCAGCTGCCTGACCTTGTCTCTTCATGACATCATTGCTCTAAAACACCAGGACCACTAATTCTGAAAAGAATTTCCCATTTCTAACCAACAAAAATAAGGATTTTAGGAAAATTCCTATAGATTTTTTAAATATTCCACATTCATACCAGTACTCACTGGTACCTTTTCAAATACAAAGCAAATTGGTGAAATATATAAATCACCAGAGTCATTTTGGTATTATGTTTACATAGTGAAAGATAGTAACAGATTATAATCCATTGAATAAAATAAGAATTCACAAGTATGTACTAACATAAATAAATGGAAAAAGTGAAAAGCTCTTCCTCACAGTTGAATATTAACTAACATATGTAGAAGAAATAATGAAGATAGAAAATTACCACTTGGCAACCATCATAAAGACATTCATGCAAGAAGAATCAATGAATAATAAAACTCATGGGTGAAAGTTTGACAAGGAATAGGACATTTACATTGTCTCAAAGTTTCTCTTCTGCATTAACATTTTTTAAAATAAAACTTACAGTGGAGACACCTAACAGACACTATCTTCATCAATTATGGGACAATTCTGAAGAAGACATCACTTCTTGGTATCCAGTAAAAATGGCATAACCAGAATTTAATAAGGAAAATAAAATTGAGGACATTCTATGAAATGACTGAACTCTTTAGAAATGTCATGAAAACCAAAGACAGGGTAAGGAACAACTTGAGGTTGAAGAGTTATGAAAACAAAATACAACATGTGATTCTGGATTGCATACTGGACTGGAAAAATAGTAATAATTGTGGATGTTACTGAGAATACTGACTAAATTTGAATATGGACTCGATTAAGTACTAGTATTATAAAAGTATTTTAATTTCTTTAATTTTATAAAGTCTAAATGAGACTATTACATAATTATGGGTAATATCCTTACTCTCAGAAAATGCACATTAAAGTATTTAGGGATGAGTGGGATGATGTCTGCAACTCACTTTTGAGTGGGACTGAAGGACAATTAAAGGATTTCCCTGGTGACTCAGATGGTAAAAACTTCTACCTGCAATGCGGGAGACCCGGGTTCGAGTTGATCCCCTGGAGAAGGAAATGGCAACCACTCCAGTATTCTTGCCTGGAGAATTCCACAGACAGAGGAGCCTGGTGGGCTACAGTCCATGGGGTTGCAAAGAGTCGGACACGACTGAGAGACTAACACAGAAAGGGCAATGAATATATGTGTGTATGTAAACGTTGATATAGATGTATGTGTGTGTCTTCAAGGAAGTGAAGATTTTTTTGTTGCTCTTGTGTTACTGCAGTATGTATGTGTGTGTGTATTCACTTTATCACCTGTTTTTCTGCATCCTGGAATTTATGATTCTACTCTTAAAATTAGATAAACTATTTCTAATTACTTCAAAGAACACTGCATTTTAATTACTATTCTTGTTTTCCAGAAGTTGTGTTTTTGAAGAGACAAATGATTACAATCCTTATCCTTTGTGGTAACCCTTATGTTACTAAAAATAAGAATATTTTTAGGAGAGATCTGTGGCATAGTGGCTAAGACTCCAGTATTTGAAGTTAGATCTACTAAATTGGAAACTTGTGATCTAAACTCTGGTGATCCAGCCTGTATTGTATCAGAATGTGTCTTACTGGCTATATGAGTCCCTGGGGTCCAGATATTTTAAGTACCAACCAGTAACCTCAAACACAGCTCTACAGGCCAGCACCCACATGACAAGTATTTCACATGCCACAGTTAACCTTGGAAATTACAAATGATGTGGTAAATATTTATAAAGCTAAACATATTCATTTTAAAGAACTTTACTGTAGAAATATGCCTTTTTAATGTTTTATTTCCAAAGACTAAAACACTTTATGTTAAAATGCTCTTTTTGAAATGATGGTGAGAATAAATGATAGTGGGTTTTAATATTTTATTTAGCTAAATTAAAAATTGGCAACCCTGTGTTGGTCTTCCCATTTGTATTTTACTGATGCAGCAAATCAAGAGTCTAGGAACCAGTGGGATAGACAATCAGTACTCAGCCTCATAAGCTTGTATGTTCATATGTGTGTAACAAAAAGTTTGGATGCTAGAACTAAGTCTGCAAATTTTTCCTATAATTGTTTATTCTTCCATACATGGACTAAATTTCTTACTATTATGTAGTAAGATGAATGCTTCTTAGTCAACTATGAATGTATTGAAATATTCATAATCAAAATATTATTGCTTTAATCATGTACAATAGCACTTATAGTACTATCCTTCCTGGAACATTGGAATATTCTCCTAAATTGTCAATTAACACTGATTCAGTCAGTGTGGCAGCAAAGGCACTAGAGGAGAAAAATATTACAGACAATCGAGTATTGTTGGGGAAACTGCATCACCAAGAAGTTCTTGACATCAGTAATAGATAATCTGCAATGTCAACTGAGTACTCGGTATTGAGTTATTGCCCTCTCTTGTGTCTTTATTCTCTCCTTTTGATTGCTTCTTTCTGTCCAACTTTGCACTTTCAAAATTGTCTTTCTAATCTTGAAAAATAACTTTTCTCAACCCTGATGCTTTTTTTTCTCATTGTTCATATCTCATTCCTTTTTAAAAAATACCTTTTAAATTCAGGGTTCTATACTCAACACTTTCACTCTTGGTTAAAATTAAATGAAATATAGGTCCCAGTGATATTGATGAGAAAATTTGGCTGTGAATATTCTTATTGACATAAGCACATGGAGTATTCATATGCTACGCTGGTCATTATCCTTCTCAATAACACTATGAAGAAAAGACTTGAAAATACAAAAGGTGAAGATAGGAAGAAAGAACATTATCCATGTGGAACAGAACTGTATATATTCTATTTCTGGTTATCATGAATTCTCTCTTTATTTAATGTTTACTTAGAAGAGCAAGATGGTCAGAAAACTATTCGATTGATAACTGCAGCATTTTGTTTGTCTTCCAGGAATGTAGTCTTTATTTATCATGGGATGGAGACCAGAAAGTTCTTAAAATAAATTTATAGGAAATTGCATTTTAAGTATAAATTCTTCATTAAAAATATGCTGTTATAGGAAATCCAGTTTACTTTCTGAGCTCTCATGAATTCACTACCCCATGTTTAACTTGCCACAGTGTGGTGTGTGTTAGAGAACACTAAGATACAAGTTTTACCTTTCTTCTTCAAGCTGTTTGAAATACATTGAGACTCTAACATGGCAGCCCATTTCAGTATTCTTGCCTGGAAAATCTTATGGACAAGGAGACTGGTGGGCTACAGTCCATGGGGTTGCAAGTGTCGGACATAACTTAGCAATTAAACCACAACAGATTCAAATATCAAACTAATTTTGAATCTTTTTCTTACAAAGCACCTTCTCATTCTCTTCAATGTTCTCAAATTGGGTTCTACCTCCAACCAGTCTACAGTTACTCAAATTCAATTATCTTTATTCAGTCTTTATCATATTTTTTAGTTTTTTAGAATTTGATGAAGATGGTCATCACCACCTCCTTCACTGAATTGCATCTTCCCTTGCCTTCCATAAAAACTAAGCTTTTCTAGGTCTCTTCTTTCTTTAGGATCTTTGCCTTCACTTTTTAATTTTTCCCCTCTCCTATCAGATTTCTTCTGCAGCATCGGCCTCTTTTGAGTTACAATTCAAACTTTCTGTTGGTCTTTTATACTGGTATACATGTCTATCATCTTCAACTTCATACATCCAAAACTGATTTAATGATGTTCTAGTCCTCTCAACCACCAGGAAAATTAGCCAGAAGTCAAGCTGCTTTCTCAGTCTGTTACTGTTTGGGGTCTTCCTTCAGGCTCAGCAAAGTAAGTACAAATTACAGAATACATAGAAGAATGGGTGAGTAACTCTACAACCTTGGATTAGAGGCTTGGAAGGAGGATTCAGGGACAGTCATAACTGTAAACTCTGACCTGTATTTGAAGAATGAGAAGGGTGGGGCAGTTCAGATAGCAGAAATATTACAGAATATTGGTCAAAATGTGTATTCCGCAGGTTGCCAGAAAGCAGGATCATAATTTGAGAAGTTGCTGGAAGAATGCAGGTGAGCAATGATGGAACATAACCCTTGACTGCTTCCTCATCTGTCTTTCTACCTCTGAAATCAAACCCATCCTTCAGGATTCAGTGACATTTTCCTTGTGTCTTATTACTGGAAGAGAATTTTCTCTCCTGTGAACTTCTATGGAATTTTGATGTATATGTGTACACCTGGACAGTTTTGAAAGCAAAGGGAGAGACAGTTAATAGTTATGCTAAAGCAACAAGCATCAGTGAGGACTCTCCTGGGCAAAGCACGACATTGGATCATCTCCATGTTCCATTTGTATGGACTAAAACTACCACGACACCATAGTTTAAAATAGTTTTCTTCCTCTCATCACCCTTCTCCTCTACTTCTGCCATAAGAATACACATACCAGAAAGTGTACAATTGGCAGAGATTGGCCTTAAATACCATTGTATCCTCTATAGTAACTTTTTACAGAGAAGGTGTTCTCTAGTAAATGGGCAAATTAGCTAATTTTTAGCACTGTTCTAAGTAGTTCTATTTTTGAAAGCATTATTTACCACTCTAGGATCTTTCCCTCTTATGTTTTTTCACAGGGATATCATTATATGCAAGATATATAAAAAAATAAAACATCACAAAAGCTACAAACGAAAATTGGTCTTGGTATTTTATAGTAATATTGGATTTATATAATAAATATTTAAACGGACATAAATTACATCCATAAGAGAACATATACTCTTTTGTTACTTATAAAGAAATAAATATAGATATGAGTGTAGTTAAGGAAATGGCAACCCACTCCAGTGTTCTTGCCTGGAGAATCGCAGGGACGGCGGAGCCTGGTGGGCTGCCGTCTATGGGGTCGCACAGAGTCGGACACGACTGAAGCCACTTAGCAGCAGCAGCAGCAGCAGCATACATATTTGTATATCCAGAAATGTTTGCAAGGTATAAGAGTAAAAAATAAATTGACTTTTGACTCTCTAGAACTCAAGGATTACATAATATCACCTCGTTCTGTGCTATGATGGAACTATCGAGCTTGCCATTTAAAATTTAATCTCTAAAACGGATTAGGGCTTCTGGGCCATGTTTTTTCTTCAATATCATTTGGTCTGACTCTTATCTGCATTATTAATGTTCCTCGTTCATCAAGGATGGTGAAGAAATGCCTTATTCAGCAGTATTTCTTGCAGTCACAGAAAACACATGTTTCTAAAGGCAAACAGATTGTGCTTGTGATCAACCTCAGTCATAAACGCAGCCATTTGCCCTACCGCAGCAAAAATGTCTATTGAGTTATACTGACTGATATCCTCAAGTAGGTGCAATGCTAGAGCAAAATATACTAACTATAAGATTTTGATCCCATAAACATGTAAGGATATGGAAAATAGGATTTATGGAGAATGGCTAAATTATGTAGACAGATTTTTTTTTGTTGTTTTTCAGAGACAAGGAGAGTGAGGAAGGACTTGATTCAAATACAGCAGAGGTTGTCCTTTTTGTAATATGCTACCATTTGCTAAAGTAAAACTCATTAGGCAGTTAATTGCATGAAGTTTAGTGTAAATCTAGTCAGGCACATCTTAGAACTTTATGATCCTACTGTTCTTTCCCCACACCCAAATCTTGGCATTTCCATGGCATTCTCTCTGGACTATGCCTTAAATGGCCAAATCAATCCAAACGCAACTTCAGTGTGGTGGGCTCCAAGTCTTTGGGTCTATTAGATAGCCTCTCTTACCTTTTAATAATCTTAGGACATTAAAAAAAAAAAAAAAAAATCTTCTAAAAGCCTACCAGGACAATAGTTAGAAATTTAGGTCTAAGTCTCATCTCAAATTAAATCAGAATCATCAGGAAAGGGCCTAAAAACGTCTATTGAATCATGCTATTAGAAAGAGGTAGAAGAAAGTTATAACAAGCTTCCCAGGAGGGTCTTATAAGCAGCAAGTCTGAGAAATCCTGTCTGAGTGATTGGTAACTGGGTAAGGTTCAGGCTTTCAGGAACTCATCATTAGTTGACTGTAGTACTTAATTAGGGAAGGCAATGGCAACCCACTCCAGGGTTCTTGCCTGGAGAATCCCAGGGACAGGGGGAGCCTGGTGGGCTGTCGTCTATGGGGTCACACAGAGTCGGACACGACTGAAGCGACTTAGCAGCAGCAGCAGTGCTTAATAAAATACTCAAAAGTCAGAATGGACACATCACCAAGTAGCATCTCTGAGTTACCGAGTTTGATTCAGCATGGTCGTGTCATGTATCTAAAGACTTACCAGCAATCTGGGCTGAATAATAACAAGGCAGCTTACATTTCAACCTATGTGATTTAGATTTACTAGAAGAAAAGGAGTTCTAACATCAGGGACACAATTAGCTCATATAGGCCTTTGTAAAAAATTAGGGGAAAATTCCCTTTTCTCCTCTGTGGAAAACAACTCTGTGCTGGGACAAGGGATTCAGTAAATGAATGTCAACAGGTACTGTGTAGGAGATTCTCTTTGAAAGGATCGCAGGATACTCTTGAATTTTTCATCTCTCAACACATCTTCCAGGACAAATAATTCTACAACCATAACATCTGTAAGGGAAGGAACCATGCCCATCCTACATGGTATGGAACAGTGCCTGTATTGAACTTTTTAAAAAGTCGAATAAATGAATAACCTATCAGCTTGAATAGATATTGCAAACTGCACTGAAAGCATCCTTCACAACATCTTGAAATTTAGGACCAACCACACAAAGCCAATAATACTTTCTCTTTTTTTTGCAGGGAACCTAACACAATCAGCCTGTATGATAGTGTCATATTTCAGATAGTGGGAGCTGCATGACATACTATTATTATTCAAAAACAATGACTGCCGAGAATGAAAATGGGGAGGTATGCCAAATACTATTAGCCCATCTGATGGTATTTAATTCTTATATATTCTATGAATGATATACAAAGAATGTAATTTAAATTATCTTTGAAAAATTATGTGAATATATATGTATATTTTTTCACTGTTTTCACTAAGTTTTGCATTGTAGGTGGATTCTTTATTGTCTGAGCTACTAGGAAAGTCCTTCACTAAATTTTATATGGGCATGGAACAAGAAATTTCTACCTCTTCTTTTAAATCTAGTAAAATTCAAAGCTGAGCATCAGTCCCATTGGACTGCCAGAAAATTTAATCTCATTCAGCATTACAATCTTCTTTCCCAGGATTCCACTGGAATCCCAGAGACTTATAGGGTGTTCAGTAAGTGGGAAGCCCATCATAGCTTCTAAGGGCAAACTTACTGGCCACACTGGATCCCTGAGGGTCAGTATTTTAGACTCATCTCTGCTGGGCACACCATGCAACCGTTTTTCTGAAGTTTTGCCTCCTTCTGGGTACACTGTCACAGAAGAGGGGGTGGGGCCCTAGGAATCACAGGACCCTATTGCTTTTGGGCCCTGTCCTGGTTTCAAGGACAAACTCAAGTGCTAAATTTTTGCAAGCTCAGCCCTTGACATTAGCATGTATTGCCTCCCTCTCTTGCCTTAGATACAATTCTCTGGCTCCTCCTACCCACCAAGAAACCCAGACTCATTTCTTAAATAAACTTATTCCTCTACAGAAGACCCAAGAGATTTTAAAGTGCCATAAAATAGAATTTCCTGAAATGATGCAAATGACCTCTATGCTGTCCCAGTCCAGCAACCACTGGCCACATGTGGCTACTGAGCATTTGAAATGTGGCTAGTGCAATTGATGAATCTAACTTGTAATTTTAGTTAACCATCATGAAAATGTAAACAGCTTCTTGTAGCTAGTGGCTACCGTTCTAAGGGCTTTTACTTCCACCCTGCTACAAAAATACTAATGGTCCAACCATCCACACGAATCAAGGAGGATAGAAAAATTAAAAAAAGCAGTAGGATACAGCATCTCAGGAAAGTTCTATGGTGGTGAGTAGAGGGATATTTATTGTGATGTTCAACTCTTCTGCATGTTTGAAAATTCTCAAAAAATTGTGGAAAAAAATCCTGCCATAAATTAACCCATTATACAGGGATTTATGAGCAGGGATTTTGAGGGAGGAGCTCCAGCCATTTTATTCTTTTTCAGAATTTATTATTTCTTTATTTGGCTAGACACCGAGTTTTAGTTGCAGCACTCAGGATCTTTATTTACAGCATGTTAACCCTTGGTTGCGACATGTGGGATCTTAGCTCCCACCCAGGGATTGAACCTGCATCCCCTGCATTGGGAGCAAGGAGTCTTAGCCACTGGATCACCAGGGAAGTCCCTCGTTTTAATTCAACTGATTTAGACAAGCGATAGGGCTAATAGCCTGGTAGGCTGCAGTCCATGGGGTCTCTAAGAGTCGGACACGACTGAGTGACTTCACTTTGACTTTTCACTCTCATGCATTGGAGAAGGAAATGGCAACCCACTCCAGTGTTCTTGCCTGGAGAATCCCAGGGACAGGGGAGCCTTGTGGGCTGCCATCCATGGGGTCGCAGAGTCGGACATGACTAAAGTGACTTAGTAGCAGCAGTGCCTGAGAAACCAGGAGATGGATGTCAGGAGAGAGAAAATCTGGATACTTTGGGGTGAGAAAAAATATATAGTAGCTGTTAGTGAAGATAGTGAAGTTGCTCAGTCGTGTCCGACTCTTTGGGACCCCATGGACTGTAGTCTATCAGGCTCCTCCGCCCATGCGATTTTCCAGGCAAGAGTGCTGGAGTGGATTGCCATTTCCTTCCCCAGGTAGTAGCTGTTAGGGAAAGCAAAAACTCTGCCTCCAGGCTTACCTCTGAATGGAAGGGTTCTCTCCTCCCCAGGGAGATGGAGGCAGTGTCTTTGGGATGAAGGCGCTTTCACTTAGTCATTGTGAGGCTCCAATGAACTTCTGAACTCATTTGTCACAGAAAAAGAAGTCAGGCTGGCAGAGGGAGAGGTTATTTAGGGCAAGCACGTTGGAATCACAAGCTAGGAAGCAGCGGCAATCCTGTAGAACAAAGGCATCACACAGTGGCTGCTAACACACAGATCCTGAAATTTATTCAGGGAGGGGAGAGACCAAGGGAAAGCTGAGAGAGGAGGATGAGTGAGAATTGGGTTTGATGTACCCAAAGAAGATCATGCTAGAGCATACCATCCTGCATAACCGAGTCGACTGGGCAGGCACAAAGTCGCTATTCGCTCCTTTATTTTTGCAAACTCAGCACTTGACCTTTGGCATATTTTGCCTCCAAGGAGCGTTGGGACTGCTTGGAAACACTGCCATAAAGTCCTCCAGAATCAGATTCTTAGAGAGCTGAGGCTGATTCTTCTCAACCTTAAGACGAAAATTAGAGCAGAGGTCTGGTTATCTCACATTCAGAAATTACAGAGTGTCGAGGAAGATGTGCAGTGTGAATTTGATGTTGAAGATTTTTTCAGAAGTGAGCTTGGCCCTATGGGAGTAAAATCTAAAGCAATGTACTGTCTACCTAATGTCACACCAGGCAGAGGGAGAATGATTGCTATTCTTTTGTTCTTATTCTATCAATCAGAAAAAGATTCTTTAAAGGAGTAGAAGACAGATGGCATCTTGTCAAGATATTCAATATATCACAGTTTTAAACATTTTAATAATTCATTGTTTCTATTTCAAAATACCAAACTCTTCTGAAATGTGTTTCTCTGTTTTCTCTCTCCTACTTTTGCATAGATGAAATGTCAACATATAGTCAAGAACACCAAGAAAAAAAATAACCCCTGGTAAATTTCTGTCATGGTATTTGAGTAGAAACATTTGTTACATCAGGTGAGCCAGAAACAAATTTCTTAGCCATCAGTTATCTGAGCTTCTCAGGTATTTTAAAAGAAAAACAAAGTTACCATTCAGTAGTCTAAAAGAAGTTAATTGAAGGAGTTGAGTGGAAGGATTTCTTGGACTACAAGTGATGTGAGTTTCACTTCATTCTTGGTATATTAATCCCTGTAACTGCATAGTTTAGTCTGTTTATTGCACTTACTAAAATAGCTATTAAAGCTGTCACTGCTTATAATTTTTCCATTTCCTTTTGTGAATATTTATTCAATGTCTGTCTACCTTTCAGTTCCGTCGCTCAGTTGTGTCCGACTCTTTGCGACCCCATGAATCACAGCACGCCAGGCCTCCCTGTTCATTACCATCTCTCGGAGTTCACTCAGACTCACATCCATTGAGTCAGTGATGCCATCCAGCCATCTCATCCTCAAGCAATCTTGATTCCAGCTTGTGTTTCTTCCAGTCCAGCGTTTCTCATGATGTACTCTGCATAGAAGTTAAATAAGCAGGGTGACAATATACAGCCTTGACGTACTCCTTTTCCTATTTGGAACCAGTCTGTTGTTACTAGACTTTAAATTCTAGGAGAAGAAGACAAGAATTTTATTCTCTGTCACTGGTATTCATTTAACATTTGGTGAATGAATGCACGAATGATTAAGCAACACATTGTTAGAACTCAGATCACTTCCTCAACTTTCTCCATAACATCATTTAGCAAAGGAGATATGAAAGGTAAGTGCCTGATCATTAACATCATCTCCCTAATTTACTTAAATGAGTAAAACTGGAGAATTTTAAAGGGATGAGTTATGACAAATTTAAAGGGATGAGTTACAAGTTATTTTTTGCATCAGCAGACACCATGCTTCGTGCACAATTCAAAAGAATGGTACTGTGTGTACTGTGCTGTTTGGAGAAGAAAAGAGTGCTAGAGAGCACATGGACCGGATCCTAATCTCAGAGAGGTAAGATGGCTTGCCGCATAGTAAGGTAAGGAGCCTTCCTGTAACTGTGCTATGAAGTTTTCTTGTAAGTGTGCCATGAACTTTCACAAGGTGCTTTTCAATTTTTGAAACATTTTCACATAATCTCATTTAGTCTACACACTAACAAAACAAATATTACAGTCCCATTCCCAATTATCCATTGCAAATGTATAAACCAAAGCTGAGAAAAAAGTAAACAACTTTGCCCAAAATTGCAAAGTTGTTAACTTTAAGGAATAGAGCCTTAACTCAGATTCAGCAGTTCTGACTTCAGTTAACTTCTAACTTTTCCATAGTGTCACCTCTGAGACTATGTGCCAGTTTATTTGGATAAATATTTGCCCTCTACATTTTCTTGCTCAACTTTATAGTAAAATAGCCTTAAAAAAAACCAAACACATTATCTCTTTATTATTCATAACTGCTTTGAAGGCTAGGTTGGGAGTAGAAAACTGGGGGGCTTTGGGTAGATTATTTCATATTTCAGGGTTTCATCTGTAAAATACAGAGATTGGATAACTGATTCTAAAGTTCTTTCCAGCTCCCAAGTTTAATAATGTTATATGTTTATCTTTTTTATTTTTTGCATACTTACCTTTACTCTTGTCTTCACCAGAACCACCTATTTTTCTTAAGAGTTTTCCTTTAATTTCTCAAATATATCATAAAATAACATAGATACAAGTGTATTGAGGTAGGAATTGGGGAGAAGAAAGCCAAACAGAGGCACAACCGAAGGGCTTTAACAGTCCTATTTTTTTTTTTTTTTGAAGTCGCTCAGTCGTGTCCGATTCTTTGCAACCCCATGGATGGTAGCCTACCAGGCTCCGCGATCCATGGGATTTTCCAGGCAAGAATACTGGAATGGGCTGCCATTTCCTTCTCCAGGGGATCTTCCCAACCCAGGGCTATAAGATATGCTAAATGCTTATGGAATCAATACTGTGCCTGTGTTTGGAGAAGTTGAGAGTATAATTAATTAGAAGTTAAAGTTATTCAGTGACTAACACTGCTGTGTTCATTAAATATTAACTCATTTAACCTTAACAACATTCTGAGGTATTAGTCTCACTTTACAGCAGAAGCACAGGAAAGTTAAATAATTTGTCCAAGTAAAGAGCCAGGGAATGGTGGTATCAAAATTTGATTGCAGGGATTCCCTGATGTCTCAGTGGTAAAGAATCCACCTGCAGTACAGGGGGTGAAGGTTCGATCCCTGGGTTGGGAAGATCCGCTGGAGAATGCATGGCAACCCACTCCAGTATTCTTGCTCAGAGAATCCCAAGGACAGAGGAGTCTGGTGGGCTACAGTCCATAGGGTTGCAAAGAGTCACACATGTCTGAAGCGACTTAGCATGCACACATGGCCTACTCCAGGGACCAGGCTGATCCCCACTTCACTATACTGTGTGGCTTTAAGGTACTCCCCATTAAGTAGAAAAGATTAAATGAACAAAAAATGCACCATAGCTATAATACAAAAATATATATATATAAGTGTGTTAAGTCTTACAGAACACTGTGTTTTATGAATGGTTATAGAATGTCTATCATGTGTCAGGAACTTTTTGTCTATTATTAGATATTTAGTTTCTTTAGTAAATATGGAAAATTAAGCTCAGGAAATTAACTTTCCCAAGTCATGAAAATAACAGCACACCAGGGGGTTTCATCTCAGGTCTAGGAGACCATGTCCTTGCCACTGTACCATGCAGTCTCACACATTCAATCAGTTATGGCAATCATTAAAGGCTTCATAGAGAGTAAGAGTTGAGATGAATTCTGAAAAAGGAGTAGGCTTTTTTCAGATGGAGAAAGGGCTCAGAGCAAAGTGAGAGAAAGTATTCTCAGAAGGAATGGTTATCCCATCTGCCTGGAATAAAGTGTTAGTCGCTCAGTCATGTCTCACTCTCTGTGACCCCATGGACTGTAGCCCACCAGGTTCCTCTGTCCATGGGATCCTCCAGGCAAGAACACTGGAGTGGGTGGCCATTCCCTTCTCCAGGGAATCTTCCCAACTCAGGGACTGAACCCAGGTCTCCCATTTTGCAGGCAGATTCCTTACCATCTAAGCCACCAGGGAAGCCCATGTGAACAAAAGATCATGTAACTTTATGCAAGGAACAAGTTACCAGGAGTATCAAAGAAAATTTCCAAAGTAGTTTTAATCCAAAAAACACTCATGGAGTGCCAGATATGGTGATTTGTGCTAAATACTTTAACCTTAGAACAAAACTGAATGAAGGGAATTTTATAAATTAACATGGTGTAAGTGTGCAGCCTTCCAATGGTCTGACAGTCCAAGTTTAGACTTTAAAGATCTCAGAAAGTTACCTTGATTATCTGCTCCTTTAACTGTAATTCTCAGAAATTTTCTTCCAGATGGACTCTTTACTTGAAACTAAAAGCGTACAGTTTAAGATTATATATGCTGACCAGGACCTTGTTGTTCAGTCGCTCAGTCATGTCTGACTCTGTCACCCCATGGACTGCAGCATGCCAGGCTTCCCTGTCCCTGACCATCTCCCAGAGCTTGCTCAAACTCATGTCCATTGAGTTGGTGATGCCATCCAACCATCTCTCCCTCCATCTTCTCCTTCTCCTCCTGCCTTCAATCTTTCCAAGCACCAGGATCTTTTCTAATGACTCAGCTCTTTGCATCAGGTGGCCAAAGTATTGGAGCTTCAGCTTCAGCATTATTTGATGAGGACTTTGGTTTCTGGTATTCTCTGCTGCATACCAACTATGAATTAATCTACAGACTCTGAAAATCAGATCAGTAGGTAATACCAGCTGTCCATCACCACAATCATTTAGCTTGACTATAAATGATGGAAACAAACAAATAAGAAGTAGTCTTTATGAAATAATATGTGCCTCTTTGAGAAGAATGCACTCTTAAGGAAAACCAGTGAGAAATATTGCCTAGCATTGGAGCCTGTTATCTTAGTCATTCTTTCCCACAAGATTGACATTACCTAAACTCCTGGCATATAAAAAGGTTAATGTTTTTTTGACTGCTTAACAAATTTAAGATCTGATTAAGGCAACTCTGAATTATATCAACTAAATTAAAATAATTAGGATTGAAATTTGGAATCCGTGTAAAAGATTCTACAAAGATTACCTAAACCTCAAATCTTACTTGGAAATTATCTTTAAGAAGAAATACGAAATCTCTTAATTCATTATATTTCAATTTCATTCACTAAATAACTTAAGAAATCTATCAGCAACTGACAGTTACCTAACTGGTACAAACAAATGTTTGCGTAGGGATTAAATCTATTTTCAGTTTAAAATCAGCAATGTTATTTTTAACGTAAAAACGAGGTTACTTTATTAGTTCCTCTCATTATCGGGGAGTAAAAAAGAGCTTTTTTTTTTTTTTAAAGGACTAATTTAAAGTGCATTCTAACAGGAAACGCGAGATTTCCAGCAATGCTTGCAAAGATGGGCCCAAGTGTGATTTTTCTGCGCCACCTTGTGGCCATAATGCAACTACTACACGTGAAAGTTCAAGGCTTTTTCCTGAGCTGGTGAGGCCTTCTAAACAGCCGCACTGCGGGAACCTGCCTCTACTCTAACATGCAGAAAATGGTGTCTTTCTTTGTAGTCAGTGATGGGAAACAGACTAGCCCTTATCCCTCCGTTCTCTTCCATTTCCTTCATTCTTTAATTCCTTATCCTGGGGACGCCCCTCCCACCGCCCTCCTAGGGTCGCTTCTGCGTTTGACCTCTCTACCTCCCCGGGCATCCGGTGGGTACGGCCCCTTCCCATGCGCAGCCCCCCTTCCAGGTCCCCGCCGGCGCCTGGACCGCAATCCCTGCCGCGAGGGCCCGCCCCCTCACACTGGCAGCCAATGGCGGCTCGGGCCCGCCCCGCCCCTCCCGCCGCGTCCCGAGCGAGTTTGGGCCTGGGCGGCTGGGCTGGAGCCCCCGGCTCTGCTTAGGCTTCGGCAGGCGCACGATCCGGAGGCCTGCGGCCTGGCCTTGGGGAAGCCATGGACTCGCAGGGGCTGAAGGTGAGCGGGCAGGACATGCCGCGTGTTGCTGTGGGGGGATGGCGAGGGGCCGGGGGGCGTGGGGAAGCGCGCGGGCCGACCGGGCGAGGCCGTTGTTACTTGCGGTGCCCGCTGCCCAGTCTGGCTGGGTGTCCCCGTTTGGGGCGCCGGCCTGTGATTTACATCACTTGCTCGCCCTCCGCCGACCCAACCCGGCTTAGGAATCTGCATGTCGGGCAGCCTTCCCCACGCGCTGCTTCCCGAATTGCCGTTGGTGTGCTTGTCCCACCCTGTCGGTCGTGTTTACTTTTTTTGTACCTTGTTTGCACATAAGGTTTTTAGTCACTTTAAGACACCGAGTGCGACTCCGAGGTGCGATTTTTAAGGACTCCAGCAAACTAGTGTCAGCAATCCCCCAGCGATAGTAAAGGAGCAAAAAGATTTTATGAAATCAATTAAAGACATAGGTTTGAAAATGAAGTATTTTAGGGTGATGGTCGGACACGACTAAGCGACTGAACAAAAACTTCTCTGCTTATCACTGATGCATCTCTTCGGCAAATATTTAATGATCCACTTAAGAAATGATGATACGAAAACAAAGATATGAGACTTGGAAATAAAATAAGTTACTTTTTAGGATCATGATCTCCATTCATTTGTTCATTGATTCCCTTGTTCAGCACATGTTGAAGGAGGGTGTGTTCACTGGAACTGGGGATAGTAATGAAAAGAACAGTCCCCGCCTTCACCGATTTTATAGTCTATTGCTGGCGAAAACCTTAATTAAATTAATTCAACAAATGTTTATTGAATGTGTCCCATGTGTCTAGCATTGTTCTAAGCCCTGAAGATAATAAACCCTGCAGATAATAAGCCCTGCAATAATAAAGCTAAGAAAAACCGTCCCAAATCTTTCTACATTTGAGGAGGGGAGGAGTTAGTCCATAAACAGGTGAATGCAGTGTGTAGCGTGTTTGCTGGTGATGAGTGGATGGAGAACACTTAGCCAAGTGATAGTGTCTTTTGCTTTTTTGTCTGAAACTTTATTTTCCTGTGGAGCTTTCCCCGTCCCCTTAAATTTGTTCTTCATATTGCCACCTAAATGAACTTTTCAATAAAAACACTTCTCATGCTAAAAAATGTTGTTTTTAGCATGTTCTAGTTTTAAGTGTCATCGCTTAGACTAGAGAATCAACTCAATAGGAGGTCCTTCTTGACCCCAGGTTTTTCTCCAACCTCCTCTTCCAATTATCCCTGTTCTACTTAAGACTCCAGAACTTTCTCTATAATGGGCCAGGTGGTACATATTCAGGCATTATCGACCATAGCGTCTCCGTGGTATCGAGTCTGCCGTCATAACATGGAAACAGCCATAGACAATACTTAAGCAAATGAGCGTGGCTTTGTTCCAATAAAACTTTACTTACGGACACTGAAAGTTGAATTTCATGTAAGTTTCATATGTTATATTTTTCTTCTCTTTTTTTTCCTCAACCATTTGAACATGTTGACTTGCTGACTGTGTGAAAGCAGGCAGCAGGCCAGATATGGCCCATACGCCACAGTGTGCCAGTCCCTGCTCCAGCATACAAGGATGGTTTTAGTCCTCTCCATCCTCACCCGATCCCGGTGAATCATGGCTTAATTCTGCCTTCTGTGTTGTTTGAGTTCCTCTTTTGGCCGACTTCCTTATGAATCATGAAGAGGAATAGGTAAGAGTATGTATGTAGGAAGTAGGAGTTTGTGAATAGAATCAGTTTCTAAGTCCTCTCCAAGAATTTTACTCTTCTATCCTCCCATACCCCAACCTCACTCTCCTGCATTCCCAAAGCAGTTTATAAGCTCTTTTCTTGCATTTGCTACACTACTTTTCAGGCTTTTAAAAACTTTGTTTTATTGAAGTATGGTTGATTAACAATGTTGTATTTCTAGTGTACAGCAAAGTGCCTCAGTTATAATTAACTGAGTTAATTCTTTATAGTTAAATGAGTCATATTCCTTCCCATTGTGGTTTATCACAGGATATTGAATGTAGCTCCCTGTGCTATAGAGAGACCTTGTTGCTTATCCATTCTCTATTTAATAGTTTGTGCTAACTCCAGATTCCCAATCTATCCCTCCCCATCTGCCTTCCTCCCTGGCCACCACCAGTCTCTTCTCTCTGTCTGTGAATCTGTTTCTGTGTTCATTTGTGTTGTATGTTAATTCCACATATGTGATATCATATATTATTAGTCTTTCTGACTTCACTGAGTGTGATAATCTCTAGGTTTATCCATGTTGCTGCAGAATGGCATTTTTATTATTAACATTCCATTATGTGTGTGTGTATATATATATATATATACTACATCTTCTTTGTCCATTCCTCTGTTGAGGGACATTTAGGTTACTTCCATGTCCTGGCTATTGTAAATAGTACTGCTGTGAACATTGGGGTATATATACCTTTTTGAATACCTCAGTTTCCTCTAGATATATGCCCAGGAGTGAGATTGCAGGATCATATGGCAACTCTATTTTTAATTTTTTGAGTAACCTCCATATTGTTTTCCATAGTGACTGCACCAACTTACAGTCCCACCAACAGTGTAGGAGGGTTCCCTTTTCCCCACACTCTCTCCAACAATTGTTATTTGTAGGTTTTTTTTTTAATGATGGCCGGTGTGAGGTGATATTTCATTGTAGTTTTGATTTGCATTTCTGTAATAATTAGCAATGTTGAGCATCTTTTAATGTTTCTGTTGGCCATCTGTATGTCTTTGGAGAAATGTCTGTTTAGGTCTTGTGCCCATTTTTCTGTTGGGTTTTTTGGGGTTTTTTTTTGTTGTTTCTGAGTTGTATGAGCTGTTTGTATATTTTGGATATTAAGCTAATATTTTGCAAATATTTTCTCCCAGTCCATAGGTTGCCTTTTCATTTTGTTTATGATTTCCTTTGCTATGCAAAAACTTTTAAGTTTGATTCAGTCCCATTTGTTTATTCTTTTATTTATATTGTCTTGGGAAACTGACCTAAGAAAACGATTGGTACTATATATGTCAGAGAATGTACTCCCAGTCCATAGGTTGCCTTTTCATTTTGTTTATGATTTCCTTTGCTATGCAAAAACTTTTAAGTTTGATTCAGTCCCATTTGTTTATTCTTTTATTTATATTGTCTTGGGAAACTGACCTAAGAAAACGATTGGTACTATATATGTCAGAGAATGTTTTGCATAAGTTCTCTTCTAGGAGTTTTATGGTGTCATGTTTATTTTTTAGTTTTTAAGTCACTGAGGTTTTTTTGTTTATGTGGTGTGAGGTTGTGTTTTAACTTCATTGATTTACATGCCACTGTTCAGCTTTCCCAGCACCACTTGCTGAAGGTGAAGGTGAAGTCGCCTAGTCGTGTCCGACTCTTTGCGACCCCGTGGACTGTAACCTACTAGGCTTCTCCGTCCATGGGATTCTCCAGGCAAGAAAGGGACGGGGGAGCCTAGTGGGCTGCTGTCTATGGGGTCACACAGAGTCGGACACGACTGAAGTGACTTAGCAGCAGCAGCAACATATTCTTAACTCCTTTGTTGAAGATTAATTGACTATAGATGTGTGGTCAAATAGTCTTTAGATTCTAGTCTCAGTTGAAAATTTTAAGCATTTCTGGGACAAGAACCATGTCTTATTCATCTTTATAGTCACTATACTTTGTCCTGTGTCTGGCACTCAGTAAATGTTTTTGGACTGGACACCCTAACCTGAACCAAGACAGTAGAAATTGGTGCAGGGAGTGGGAAGTGGACTAGAGCAGCAGAAGAGCCTACTGGCTGGTTGGACTTAGGGGGACTGTGCAAACAGGAAGAGAGAACTTCTGGCTAGGTGTCTGGCTTGGGTGGTGGAGAAACTGAAAATAGAAATCTAGAGCTGCGATGAGAGGTCTTGACACATTTTTCTGTTTTTTTTTTTTTTTTTTAAATATCATTAACATATGGAGTTTGGAGGAACTTCCCCCCCGACCCCCGAATAGAGGGAATTGTGTATGATAATTCAATTAATCCTCACAATGACCTGTAAATGACTACCAGCATTTTATCAGTGAGCAAACTGAGGTGCTGAAGGATAGACCAGAAGTTTGAAACCAGTTCTTTTTACTTAAAAATCCATGTCCTTTTTGTTATCATGCCCCTGCCTTTCAGGGGAGTTATATGGGTGCTTAGTGATACTAAATGCTGAACAGAAAATCAAGTAAGAGGATATTAAAAGTGTGCAATTCTTTGCTATCCCATGCACTGTAGAACACCAGGCTCCTCTGTCCGTGGAATTCTCCAGGCAAGAATTCTAGAGTGGGTTGCCATGCCCTCTTCCAGGGGACCTTCCCAACCCAAGAATCCAACCGGAGTCTCCATCTGAGCCCCCAGGGGAGCCCCAAAAGTATCCTTAGTTGTGGCAAAGCAAAAAGTCAATTGCAACCTTAGGGGAGCAGCTCTGGAGGAAACATGCGCTCTTCTGAGATGTGCTGTGGGGGTCTTGGAAATGGCATCTGAATCATGCTGTGAAGAAACCGTGGCTGAGACGGGACCAGAGAACTGCAACCAGCGGAGGGAAGCATAGTGAAGGTTACAGAGGACGTTTGCCTGACTGTTCTAGAAAAGCTCTCAGACTATAACCCTCCAGAAACAGGAGACTGGGGGGAAAAAAAAAGGAGCTGTCTAGACACTCATCTTAACCCTGTCAATGAGTGCTTCATTTGTGTTTCGCACAGATGAGCCAGCTGAAGTCACACTAGATAGGTATGGAATGGCCTGAATTGGTTCGTGGAGGTGAATCAGGTGTATCTCAGTGATGGGGAGTATGGAGTATGGTTTCCCTCTTTGATTAGGTTAGCAACTAAGCTTTAGATAAGATCCTGAGAAAAACGGTATGAAACATAGCTGATAGTGGGCTTCCCAGGTGGCACTAGTGGGAAAGAACCTGCCTATCAATGCAGGAGACATTAGAGACACAGGTTTGATCCCTGGGTTGGGAAAATCCCCTGGAGAAGAGAATGGCTACCACTCCAGTACTCTTGCCTGGAGAATCCCGTGGACAGAGGAGCCTGGGGGGCTGCGGTCTATGGAGTCTCAAAGAGTCGGACACAACTGGAGCGACTTAGCATAGCTGATGGTAGTTTTCTGCCTTGTATATGAATAATATAATTTTCTAAAAAGCCTGAAGAGAGTGATTTCCTTTAAAAAATAGATTCTTTTTTTTACTGACATTTATTTATTGTGGAAATCAGAAAACATAATCTTTGACAATAAATTGCTGGGTTTAATAGGTCATAACTTTGTGATGCTACAAAAACAAAATAGAAACAAAGTATTGTTTGTTTGTTTGTTTGAAGAAACCTATAGTCTGAGGATAGAAGCCTCTGATCTTTTTTTTAACGTTTTTTTGGTAATTGAAAGTACTCTGACTTCAATATTGTTAAGAAAGCATTAGGAGAAAAAGATTGAAATTATTAGAAAATATTGTTAGTAGTCTTATGTTCATTGTGTTCTACGTTCCTTAGTACTAAGAGCTAGCCTTTAACAATATTTTAAGGAACTTAGAAAAAATACAGTAAGTTTTAGATTATTCAAGATCTTAGATTAATGCCTGCTTGTTAGAGTATTTCAGAACATTGGCATCTCTCTCAACTTTATTTCCTTTTAGGCTTTGATTAATTACTACTGTCAGGAGAGATATTTCCACCATGTGTTACTTGTTGCCAGTGAGGGGATGAAGAGCTATGGCAGTGATCCAGTCTTCAGGTTTTATCATGCCTATGCTACATTAATGGAAGGTACGTGCTAATTATTAAGCACTCCCACAAGTTTTAAATTCTTGTTTTGCACCAAGAATAATTGTTCACTTTGTGGTTTTGATTTTCAGGTAAAATTCAAGAAGCTCTTCGAGAATTTGAGGCTATTAAAAATAAACAAGATGTATCACTTTGTTCTCTAATTGCACTGATATATGCTCATAAAATGAGCCCTAATCCAGGTATAGTATTTAAGTATAATGCTTAAACCATTTTTTCTACTCAGTTCATTTTGATTTTTGTCAATTACCTTAACCTTCAGTCTGTTAATACTGTATTATATATTGTCTGTGGATACTATTAATATCATATTTGTTTTATTGTCCTAACAAGACCTTAAGTTTATTAACCATAAGAAATATGAGTCTTCTCTAGCTTTCATATTTCTTATATCCTATGGCAGAAGTTTCATTAGTCTGTAGGTATTGTTTGAATTAATACAAAGGTGACTATGTATTACCAATGGTTAAACCAAAAAAGGACAGCGCAAAACAGGCTTATACCTAAATTACTTTGTAGCAGCCGACTTCAACTTGTGTGCATATATAGTTAAATGCGTTTCCTCTCTTCTACTATATCTTAAGCTTCTTAAAAGCTCTTATATCCCCCAAGGAGGTTAGCTCTTTTTAAGATACTCAGTAAATTTTTATCCAGTAGTAGGTTGGGAGATACGATTAGATTATATAAGGAACTTTATACATAAACTGGCAATTAAAATTAAAATTACATGAACTGTCTTAATATTAAAATTACGTGAACTGTCTTAATATTTAGTGTGTCTTAATGGCTGAGGCAGAACAGTATTAAAATTTTAGATAATAACAAAGAAATAATATTGTATTCATCCATATGTATCTAATAACAGCTAATAGCATCATAAAAAGATCTTGTTTCGAGTAATTGGACACTTACCAAATGTCATAGAATTTTTTTAAATAATAGAAGAAAACAGTTTTTTCTTAATTAGAGTGTCACTTTCCAGGACACTAAAAAGATGGAAGCAGAAGTATTGTTTAGAGACACCCGAGTCCTCACTGGACTTTGCATAGATGATGCTGAGTGGGCTTGAACTCAGGATTGGCCCAGAAACCTGTCAGTCTCCCTGAGAAAGGGCCTAGATTGTTCTTGTACATTCTTCCTGAATATTGATGAAAGCACTGGTTATGAAAAGGCTGTGATGCATTAAGAACTGGAGCTGATATCTGGCAAGAGCCAGCTTTGTGAGCTAGCTGATTCTCCACTTGACGGAAATGTAGGCAGGAAGGTGCAATGCCTGCTTCTCCCCTGATAAGTTCTGTTTCTGTATCACGACTATTTGATGAAAAGTTCTGAAGGTGTTCCATGGGCGTGTTGGGCAGAAGGAATATCTTGTCAAGCAATCTGGCCCTACGGAATGAGATTTTGTTTCCTAAATTGAAAAAGTTATACCTTGGTAATCCTTCACTTAAGTTTGTATCACTAGAATTAAGAGGAAGAGTCATGTACCTTGCCTTGGTAGCCATTTCCGTCAACTTTCACGTTTCTTTTTCCTGTTACCTGCCTGATCCACATTCTGATTCGACTCAGGATTTGGATCTAATTGACATTTGTGTCCTAAGCACATACATAACAGATTGAATAGAAGCGATTAGAGCTCTAGAAGTCACTCAGTCATATTGGACTCTTGTGACCCCATGGACTGTAGCCTGTCGGGCTCCTCTGTCCATGAGATTCTCCAAGCAAGAGTACTGGAGAGGGTAGCCATTCTCTTCTCCAGGGGACCTTCCCGACCCAGGGATTGAACCCACGTGTCTTATTTCTCCTGCATTGGCAGGCAGATTCTTACCATTAGCGCCACCTGGGAAGCCCATTAAACTATATAAGTAGCACTAATTATACCACTTTTCATGGGCCTATGACAGCAGCCTGACATATGTTTTAGATTAAGAATTAGGGATTAAGAATTAGGGTAGTTTGACTACTAGTTCTGGATGTTCCCTTAATAATTGTCCTATATTAGAGTCATTACTAACTTTTTTTTAATGTCTTGAGAATGACATAAATATAGAATGGCAGTGTGGTCACAGTAGTTGTTAGCTACACATGGCTATAGAGCATTTGAAATGTGTTGTACTTGATATGAATTTTAAATTTAATTAATTTACTTTTGCTGGTAGTTGATTCAGTTGTTAGAAATATGCTTAGGATGAATATATGATTGTGTTTTTTCCAAAATAAATTTTATGAAATCTAAGTATAAAGATTTTCTGAAGAAAATTTAGCATCTTAATTGAGATGTGCTTTGTGTAAAGTGCCTATCAGAATTTAGAAAGAAGGGAAAAAAAGGAAATTATCTTCTTAATTTTCAAATCCAAATGAAATGATCATTTGGATATATTGGGTTAAATAAAATATATTATTAAAGAACCATAGCTTTGACTAGACGGACCTTTGCTGGCAAAGTAATGTCTCTGCTTTTTAATATGCTGTCTAGGTTGGTCATAATTTTTCTTCCACGGAGCAAGCATCTTTTAATTTCATGGCTGCAGTCACCATCTGCAGTGATTTTGGGGCTTGCATATTTCTTGCATTTGTTTCTACTAGTGTTGCTATAAAGAGAAGAACTATATTCTCTGCTGTTAATCATCTGACCTATCATAAACATTTGATCTAGAATTTAATTTTCACTTAATGTGTTTTTTCCCTCTCCCAGATAGAGAAGCTATTCTCGAGTCAGATGCCAGAGTGAAAGAGCAGCGTAAAGGAGCTGGTCCAAAAGTTTTGTACCATGCAGGCTTGTTTTTATGGCACATTGGTCGGCATGATAAAGCGAGAGAATATATTGACCGAATGATCAAGATATCAAATGGGAGTAAAGAGGTAGCTGATTTTCTTATTTTGAAATAGTATCATTAAAGAAAGCTTAATGTTATTTATATGTTCAGTGGTATTCTTTGTTATTGCACACTCTATGCTCACTTTATAAGTAACAGCTTTATTTTAATATTTTATAAAATTCTGGTTTTCTTAGGTTGCTTTTTTTAATGCAGTCTATTAGCTCTTGATGAGACCCCTTCCTGCCTCCTTCCCTCCCTTCCTTCCTGTCCTTTCTCTTTCCTTCCTTCCCACTCTCCTTATTGAACTGCTCTAGGTACAGGGCACTTTTGAGTGCACTGTTAATAGAAAGATAAGAAATGCATAAACTTTACTTTCATGAACGAATCACCTAGCAGTGTTGTAGAGCACATACCCAATTAATATTATGAGAAAATTGACAAATGGAATGAGAAGTGTGATTAAAATGTGCAGGGAAATATTAGTTAGCATTTATTGCTCATTTACTTTGTGCCTGGCACTATTCACCCATTACATAAACGTTAGGAGAATGAAGAAGAATTTCTTGAAGGAAGTAGTGTTTGAGCTAAAATCTGAAAGATGGATACAGTTTCCAGCAGCAAAGATTATGGAAAAGGGAATTAGATATACCCAAATGGGAAATAATACGGAAATAAGGAAAACAAGGAGACATGTAGGTTCTGGGTACAGTGAGAACCTCACATCTGACCAGAGTTTAGGGTAAACAGAAGAGAATGGAAGAAAAGGTTGGAAAAGTAGATTGGGACACGCTGAAGGATCTTGATGGGTAGATACAGATATTTGCATCTAATTTGATATGCATTAAGGGTCATTGAAGATTTTTAATCATGTCAGTGACTTTAAAGTGGAAGTTCAGAATATGAATTTAGCAAAGGTTTACAGGATGAACTGGCCTGGGAAGAAACCAGAATGCAGGCCCCTTTGCAAAGGTAGTACTTTCTGCCAAAGGTTTTAAGGATCTACACTAAAATTATACAGTGGANGATTTTTAATCATGTCAGTGACTTTAAAGTGGAAGTTCAGAATATGAATTTAGCAAAGGTTTACAGGATGAACTGGCCTGGGAAGAAACCAGAATGCAGGCCCCTTTGCAAAGGTAGTACTTTCTGCCAAAGGTTTTAAGGATCTACACTAAAATTATACAGTGGATAGGAACTTGAGAATTACCAAATACCTGCAGGAATTTACAACTTACTATAAATAGTGCATGAAAGATACTGAGGTGTCAGATATCTAGGATGTCTCTCTGAAGTTTTAAGCCTGGACAATTCAGAGACCAATTAACGTGGATAGAAGATACATTGGGATGAGACAGTGGATAGGAACTTGAGAATTACCAAATACCTGCAGGAATTTACAACTTATTATAAATAGTGCATGAAAGATACTGAGGTGTCAGATATCTAGGATGTCTCTCTGAAGTTTTAAGCCTGGACAATTCAGAGACCAATTAACGTGGATAACAGATACATTGGGATGAGAAGGTAATCTTGGAGAGAGATGATGTGTTTGCCTTTAGACGTGCTATATTTCAGGCACTGGCAGAACAGTGAGATGGAGACAGTAGATGAACTTTTGGAAATAGAAAAAATTAGAAGAGGTGTTGGACTAGAAATTAAGGTTGGGAATCATCCACAAGTTTGAAACAATTCAAATAAGGACAGTGATCTAGTGAGTAGAAGTAGCATTGTTTAAGAATTCTTACCTGGAAGGGTCGTTCAGGATGGGGAACACGTGTACGCCCGTGGTGGATTCATGTTGGTGTGTGGCAGAACCAGTACAATATTGTAAAGTAATTAGCCTCCGATTAAAATAAATTAAAAAAAAAAAATTCTTACCTGTCTTTTCAGGTGTAATACAGGGAAGTAAATATGATCTTAGTTAAAGATTTAGAAGATTTAGTAATTCACCTAGAATTTTTTTTTTTTACGAAGGAGCAGATTTCATAATTTTTTATTTGGCATTAAAAAGAAAAATAATATATGAGTATCCATCTTATTTCTAATCCTATAAACCTTACAGCCCATTGGCTTACTAACATTTTTGAAGGTAAATGTTCATGACTGCTTCATTTTTAAATTTCTGAGGGCATTTTATCCTTTTATTTGAATCTCACTGAACTAGTCAAAGAGAATGAGATAGTTGCCAAATTATCTTAATATTTAATAAATGTGCAACAAGGAACTTCTTACTCATCTTATTTCATTTGGTCTGTTTCCCCCAAAAAAGTAACAAATTCTTATTTATGTACTGAATTACATGTTTAACAATTATTAATAATAGTTTATTTTAAAAGCCCCATGTAAGAATATTGGTTATTTAGCATTAATGGAATATTTTACAAACTTCTTCATATTAATACTGACTATAATCTTAAAGACTGAAACTCATAATAGTTCC
>SJYT01056450.1:125367-146254 GCA_006410635.1 Cephalophus harveyi
TCTCTGCTTTTTAATATGCTGTCTAGATTGGTCATAACTTTCCTTCCAAGGAGTAAGTATCTTTTAATTTCATGGCTGCAGTCACCATCTGCAGTGATTTTGGAGCCCCCCAAAATAAAGTCTGACACTGTTTCCACTGTTTCCCCATCTATTTGCCATGACGTGATGGGACGGGATGCCATGATCTTCGTTTTATGAATGTTAAGCTTTAAGCCAACTTTTTCACTCTTCTCTTTCACTTTCATCAAGAGGCTTTTCAGTTCCTCTTCATTTTCTGCCATAAGGGCGTCATCTGCATATCTTGAGGTTATTGAGATTTCTCCCGGCAATCTTGATTCCAGTTTGTGCTTCTTCCAGCCCAGCATTTCTCATGATGTACTCTGCATATAAGTTAAATAAGCAGGGTGACAAGATACAGCCTTGACGTACTCCTTTTCCTATTTGGAACCAGTCTGTTGTTCCATGTCCAGTTCGAACTGTTGCTTCCTGACCTGCAGACAGGTTTCGCAAGAGGCAGGTCAGGTGGTCTGGTATTCCCATCTCTTTCAGAATTTTCCATTTTATTGAGATCCACAAAGGCTTTTGCATTTTGGGTTACTTTAACTTTTTCTATTGTAAATAATTCTGCCTTAAATATCCAGTTATATCTTTAAGATAATTCTTAGAAGTGAAAATATTGAGATAGTTTTGCAATTTATATTGCTTATCTCTAAAATTTTCTTAAGGCTGAAAATAATTTTTTTTAAAGATAAAAATTTCTTAGTTTTAGATGCTACTTACAGATATCCTGGAAATATTTTATTCTAAAAGGTAATTTTTTCTGTTATAAATACATTCATTTTGATAAACACTTAAAAAATTTTATCCTATAATTATATTTCTGTTATTTAAAGTGAATTTTAAAACAAAATCACTTATTGTATAAAATATTTTGATTCTGTGTGATGTTCCAAAATTTTGTTTGATTAAAACTTTTCTGATTATTAAAGTGATAACTATTCCTTGCAGAAAGGTCAGAAAGCAAAAATATAGAAAATGTTAAATACTAGAATTCTACCTCACCTGCTGTGAGAACTTAAGTGTGTATGATCACAGTTTTGATGTCACTTTTTACTTTTTTCTCCCATTAGGCACAAT
This sequence comes from Cephalophus harveyi, assembly GCA_006410635.1. Classification (NCBI taxonomy): domain Eukaryota; kingdom Metazoa; phylum Chordata; class Mammalia; order Artiodactyla; family Bovidae; genus Cephalophus; species Cephalophus harveyi. Next base: position 126,505 of record SJYT01056450.1, read on the forward strand.
GCCTTGAGATGCGCCAGAATTATTCAGGTGCTCTGGAGACTGTGAACCAGATAATCATGAATTTTCCAAGTTTCCTTCCTGCTTTTGTAAAGAAAATGAAACTACAACTAGCCTTGCAGGACTGGGACCAGACGGTTGAGACAGCACAGAGGTTAAGTAAAACAAGATCTCACAAATATCTTTGGGTCTGGTTTTAATTTTGAGAAAAAAGAAAATCTATGTGTGTTTTTTTCCTATAAGATATTTTCAATTTGATTTTTTTCAAATAATATAGAATTGAAGAAAACTTTGACATTGCATTGTTTTTTAAGGACTGAATTTATTGATTTACATAAATATATATTAACACCTGAGTAGCTATTCTGAGACACTCTTAAGGTTCAGAAGGAGAATAATTGTTGACCTCATGAAGCTTATATTCAAATGAGAAGAACCATGTAATAAGTAAACAAATTTTGCAGGGTGCTAGAAAGTTATAAGCTCAGTGGAGAAAAAGTAAAGCTGGAAAGTGAAATAGGGAGTTGGGGGAAGGGCTTCTATTTTATCAGCTGATCAGGGAAGGCTTCTGAGAAGATGGCATTTGACAGAGGGAGCAAGCATGCAGACATTCCAGAGAAGGTTGCAGACAGAGGCAAACGTAGGTGCAGAGTCCCTGAGGCAAGAGTCTCTGTCATGTGGTTAAGGCTGGGAAGGAGCAAGATGACTAGGCGGTAACCTCAGAACAGAGGGTGGAGAGAGAAGGCGTGCCAGGTTGGGAAGGGCCTTGTTCATCATTGTAAAGATTTTAGTTTTTCTTCTGAAGTCTAAGGGCCTTGGATGGTTTCTTCTTCTCTCTTCTTCCCTCTCTGCTTTTCCTTCTTTCTCTCCAGCAGTCTCTTCTTTTTCTTCTTACTGTTAAGTTAATGAAACCAGGATTTTTATCTAGCAGATATTCTGTGATAGGAATTGTATTGATTGTGTGCCATATTAGCGTATAACTTGTTGCTTAAACTCAGTTTTTCCAATAAATTGTTGATGGATCCAGAGACTTGGTTAGATTCACATTCAATGCTTGTTTTTGTCTGACAGTTAAGTCATAAGTATTGATGTGTTCTTCCATCAAACAGACATAATCTCTGCTTGCCTCTTTTTTGTGTGATATTAGTAGCAATTCATGCTTAATAGTTGGGTACTTGGTTTAGGATTATAGTAAGATTATATCTTTCCTTCTGCATTTCTTAGAATACTCCTATAAAGAAAAACTTCTGCTGGTTCGTTAGCTAATGTTACAGTTCATATAGGAAAAGTTGGATAAATGCTTGAGTCTGTGACCTTATTCCCAGGTTTCAGAAACAAGTAAAAAAGGCCCTTTGCAGACCTAGCATTCTCCAGTAGGATTTGGGTTTGTTTGTTTCTGTGATATGGATCAAACTTGAGCGTTTCTAACCATTTTGGTTATTATAGTTGCTCAGATTGACTTAGCTTTGGTCATTAGCTTCTTCAAGTCCTTATGACATGATCCTAGAAGTCTTTTGTAGTGTCTGTACTGTTGCATATGGCAAGATATACCAGGGTTATTTTGTGTATTTACTGACCCATTATAGGTATCGGCCATTGTACAGAGCAGTCTAACTCCTTTTACTGAGAAGTGGTATTTGGAGGCCACAGTTTGTGCATAAAGAAATTTCTGATTTTTATACTTTTCAGATTTTTTTCCTAGGCACTGTTTGTGGGCTGGGTGTTGGAAGTATCTACATAATAATGTGCAAAATATATATATGTATCGTGGGGGCATTTGAAAAGTGATAAACAGACTTGTTATACAGTTTTTAAACTTGATTTTTCTTTAACTTAGTATTTCATTAGCCATGAATGGTGTCTATAGGTGATCATAAATATAGTTTATTTTATCTTTCCCCATTGATAGGCATTAGGCTATTTTGAATTTTTTGCTATTCTAATTATTGTAGTGAACACACCCACCCACTCAGCCACACACACACACGTCTTTATACACATGGAGAAGTATTTCTGGAGGATGGCTTTCCGAAATGACAAATTATTGATTTAAAGGGAATTTTATTTTTTAGGGTAAGCTAAGCTCCTGTGAAAAGTGGATACAAACATATGTTTATTTTTGTCATCTGTAACTGTTTTGAGTGGGTGTAAGACTTGATTAGTCAGCCTTTCTCCACATTGTCTTTAAGGAACCTAAGTTCTTTCTGTCTTGCAACTATGCCTTTACCTAAAACCTCATGATGTTGGTGCCCAGCTGGTATGAGAAGAAAGAGCGTGGGGGAGTCACTCTGCTTTTCTTAAAAGTCCAGGCCCAGACACGGCCCATACTGCTTGCTCTCACATTGGCCACGGCTACCTGCAGAGATGGCTGGGAGACTGGGTAGCCCAGAGCCCAGGCAGATAAGGGGAGAGTGATTTTGAGGAGAGAGTGCAGTCCCTGCCTCAAATGTACACATTTGACACTGGATAAATACTACTGAGTTGTGAGAAACTATGCTAACACACTCTCATCATTAGTCTATTGAGTGTCCCTTCCCCTATCCTCAGGAATTTTGGCTATTGTCAATGTGAGGTTTTTTGTTTTGTGTTTTAAAAAAACAATCTGGTAGGATAAGAATGGTACCTTATTTTTATTTTCACTTCCTTGTTTGTGTTGAAATTGAGCATTTTTTTTAATGCTAAAAGCTGTTTTTTTTTTCCCCTGTGTATTCACTGGTCCTTTTTTTCTTATTAACTAAATCTGTTCATTCCTATATTTCTAATGGATTTTGACATCTTTTAAGAAGTTCTCCATCATGTTTCTTTTCTGATGGTTTTCTTGGCCTTTTGCAGTTGACTATCAGAATAGCATGTTTAAAAAAAAAATACAAAAACCTTATAAGATGTTGGGTTGAATTGCATGAAACCTATAGATTATTTGGGGAGAATTTCTTTAATCCCAAATTAGTAGTATCTTTAGGCAGCTACTGATGTGCAGCAAGCAACCACACTTCTCAGGGCATGTGATAATATGTACTCATTTCTCACTTTGGTGTGAATCATCTAGGGTCACTGACCCAGTCCAGATGTGGCTGGGGCTCTGCTTCAGGTTTCATGTCCAGCTGAGAGGGCATGAAACCTCGCTGCAGTTTGGACTCAGGTCAGCTCTAAGGGTGTTCTCTGGGCTCCAGCCAAATAGCACCAGCTTCTTAGAGGAAGCCCTTCTCCTGGTGATGGCAGAGATGCAGAGGACAAGCAGAAATCTGCAATGCCTCTGAAACGGGTGGCACACTGCCATTCCTGTCCACATCCTACTGGCCAAAAAAAAGCTTCAAATTGTAGTCAGGGACAGTGAAGTATAAGCCAGCATTTGTAGGAGGAACTGTTCAGTTACATGGCAGAAAGCATGTATCAGGGAGAGTGAAAAGCTGCAGCTAATAACATAGCATGCCACGTATGATAAGAAACCTAATGTGTTAGCCCATTTGTTCAGTTCCATCAGTTCTTCAATGCTCAGCCTTCTTTTATGGTCCAACTCTCACATTCATATATGACTACTGAAAAAACCATAGCTTTGACTATATGGACTTTTGTCAGCAAAGTAATGTCTCTCTTTTAATATGCTATCTAGGTATGTCATAGCTTTTCTTCTAAGGAGCAAGTGTCTTTTAATTTCATGGCTGCAGTCACCATCTGTAGTGATTTTGGAGCCTAAGAAAAGAAAGTCTCACTGCTTCTATTGTTTCCCCATCTATTTGCTATGAAATGATGGGACCAGGTGCCATGATCTTCAGTTCAGTTCAGTTCAAGTCGCTCAGTCGTGTCCGACTCTTTGCGACCCCATGAACTGCAGCACGCCAGGCCTCGCTGTCCATCACCATCTCCCGGAGTTCACTCAGACTTACGTCCATCGAGTCAGTAATGCCATCTGGCCATCTCATCCTCGGTCGTCCCCTTCTCCTCCTGCCCCCAATCCCTCCCAGCATCAGAGTCTTTTCCAATGAGGCAACTCTTCACATGAGGTGGCCAAAGTACTGGAGTTTCAGCTGTAGCATCATTCCTTCCAAAGAAATCCCAGGGCTGATCTCCTTCAGAATGGACTGGTTGGATCTCCTTGCAGTCCAAGGGACTCTCAAGAGTCTTCTCCAGCACCACAGTTCAAAAGCATCAATTCTTTGGCGCTCAGCCTTCTTCACAGTCCAACTCTCACATCCATACATGACCACAGGAAAAACCATAGCCTTGACCAGATGGACCTTAGTCGGCAAAGTAATGTCTCTGCTTTTGAATATACTATCTAGGTTGGTCATAACTTTTCTTCCAAGAGTAAGTGTCTTTTAATTTCATGGCTGCAGTCACCATCTGCAGTGATTTTGGAGTTATGTAAATGTTGAGTTTTAAGCCAGCTTTTTCACTCTCCTCTTTGACCTTCATCAAGAGGCTCTTGAGTTCTTTGCTTTCTGCCATAAGGGTGGTATCATCTGCATATCTGAGGTTATTGATATTTCTCCTGGCAATCTTGATTCCAGCTTGTGCTTCATCCAGTCTGGCATTTTGCATGATGTATTCTGCATATAAGTTAAATAAGCAGAGTGACAATATACAGCCTTGACATACTCCTTTCCTAATTTAGAACCAGTCTGTTGTTCCATGTTCGGTTCTATCTGTTGCTTCCTGACCTGCCTACAGGATTTTCAGGAGCATGTAAGGCGATCTGATATTCCCATCTCTTTGAAAATTTTCCACAGTTTGTTGTGATCTACACAGTTAAAGGTTTTAGCATAGTCAATGAAGCAGAAGTAGATGTTCCTCTAGAATTCTCTTCCTTTTTCTATGATCCAACGAATGTTGGCAATTTGATCTCTGGTACCTCTGCCTTTTCTAAATCCAGCTTGAACATCTGGAAGTTATTTGTTCACATATCGTTGAAGCCTAGCTTGTAGAATTTTGAGCATTACCTTGCTAGCATGTAAAATGAGGGCAATTGTGTGGTAGTTTGGACCTTCTTTGGCATTGCCCTTCTTTGGGATTGGAATGAAAACTTGGAATTGGATTGGAATGACCTTTTCCAGTGCTGTAGGCACTGCTGAGTTTTCCAGATTTGGTAGCATGTTGAGTACAGCACTTTCACAGCATAATTTTTTAGGATTTGAAATAGCTCATCTGGAATTCTGTTACCTCCACTAGCTTTGTTCATAGCAATGCTTCCTAAGGCCCACTTGACTTTGCATTTCAAGATATATGGCTCTAGGTGAGTGATCACACCATTGTGGTTATCAGGGTCATTTAGATGTTTTTTTTTGTATAGCTCTTCTGTGTATTCTTGCCACCTCTTCTAATATCTTTTGCTTCTGATAGGTCCACACCGTTTCTGTCCTTTATTGTGCCCATCTTTGTGTGAAATATTCCCTTGGTATCTCTAATTTTCTTGAGGAGATCTCTAGTCTTTCCCATTCTATTGTTTTCCTCTATTTCTTTGCATTGTTCATTTAGGAAGGCTCTTATCTCTCCTTACTATTCTTTGGAACTCTGCATTCAGATGGGTATATCTTTCCTTTTTCTCTTTTGCCTTTTATTTGTCTTCTTTCCTCAGCTATTTTTAAGGCCTCCTCGGACAACCATTTTGCCTTCATAAACATATTAAGATAAAGATCCAGAGATTCTTTTGGTTTTAAATAATGAAATTGATAATTTTTATAAAGGAGATGTCATTTTACTAGTGAAAATTGCTTACTTAAACCGTGGAGTAATCAGACCAGCAAACCAACTTTGCAAGTTGTCAAATAATAATGCATAATTTATTTCAACATTAACTGAAATTTTTTTTGCAGGTTGATGCTGCAAGATAATCAAAATTTGGAAGCACTGAGAATGCTGGCCCTTTACTATTTGTGTAGGGAGGGGGATATAGAGAAGGTAAGTTGTATTGTACTATATAACTTTCCTGTATTAAATATATATTTAGTTACACACACATGCACATACTAAAGAACCTTGAATTGCTTTTAGAATGTATATCATGGCAGTTTTTAGTTGAGTCCTAGAAATATATTTTAACAAAGGTGGGTATCTTAAATCACCTAATAAAGCAAAAGTATCATATAATTAAAATTACCCTTGAAAGCTTTAAAAATTATTAATTACAGCACATGCTGTTTCTATGTAAAAGTTATGTGTCATATGATATATGATTAATGTAACAAGAGGTACTGGTTATGGAAGAGAACATATAAAATATAATTCATAGTACTTTTACAATTTTATTGAGTTTGCATAAGTTAAATGGGTTAGGATGAAATCCCATTGAACCTTATAAGGCACATGTTTCTCTGGTAATGAACACATTGACTGTATATTTTGGTTTATGGGATGCCAAAATCCACTCTGAAGTCAATAATATTATAACAGATAATAGATTTAGACTCTTATTTAGGGTTAAATGGGTTAATGTGATAGTACCTAGTAAGTACTTCAGTAAATACTAGAAGAATCTTAGTAGGAGCAATTCTAGAGTAAATTTTCCAGGCATTGAAATTATTTTTCAAGTATCTGATTTTTTTGGTCTCAAAAATATTTTAAATATAAACTAGGCAATGTAGGTAATCCAAGGACTGACCTCATATAATATTAATGTTTGTAAATAAATTATCATTCATATCTCATATGTGTTATAAATTGTTGGAGAGGGAGCTTGGCATGTATAGTTAACTGGATATTATAGGTGTCTTTGAATATTTGGAAATCACCCAAAGGTTTCTATTCAGTAACAACTATTAAAGAAGCACATTTTATAATGCACTTTTTACTTCTAATCATTGCACTTTTTATGGAAGGATCCTTTACCCTCTTGTACCGTATGATTTCACTGGAAGAAGGGGAATTGATAAAAGCAAAGATTTTTTGTAACTTATAAATACTAATGTACTAATGTACATGTCATGTATTATGCTATTTTTATTCTTAGTGTATTTTAAAATTATACTGAATACTTTTGTTTTAGGCTGCCACCCAACTGGAAAACTTAGGAAATGCATTGGATGCCGTCGAACCACAGAATGCTCAACTTTTTTATACGATCACAATAGCCTTCAGCAGAATTGTAAGAGTACAGCAAAGCTCTGTTATTTGTAACTGGAAATATAAAATTACTCACAAATGTTGAGGCACCAAAAAGCATATGACCTAGAATGAGAATACTTGAAAATTCATAGATGTGCCTATGAATATGTGATACATTCTTAAGGGAGGTAATTCAGAGGAGATACAGTTTCCCGCTATAAAAAGCCATCGTGAAGTGTTCATGGAGGAAGTGGCACTTGTGAATCCTTTAAGAATAGGGAAGTGCCTTCCAGACGAAGGAAATGGAAATTGATTTATTTTAACTAGAGCATAGGATTTATGACTAAGGTGGTTCTTTGCTTTATGTTTTTAAAACTGTTTTTTAAACGTTTTAAAGTAAGAGAATATTTGGGTTGAGGAAATGGTTTCTGTCTTACTTTTTGTAATAGTAAAGAAACGATTTTTATGACAAGCACCCATAAAAAGGTAATTGGAAATGGAATAGATAAATATAGTAGAATCTTAAAACCAATACAAGAAATGAGAGGATTGAAACTATGCTAGAAAAAAATAAGGAAAAGGGCACACTAAATAATTATTAAAGTTGAAAGAAATAATTAAGTTTATTAATTGTTAAATGACATGAATAAACTGAATTCTCTTAATTAAAAACGAAGGTTGTCAGATCATGTGAAATTTAGGGGCACTGCTCCCCATTACCGAAATTTGAGCTAGTGGGAGTATTAAAATTTTTTTATTTACCTACTGCAGACACATAATTATTACTAGTTTACAGCAAATCAAACAATTTAGTAAGTAACAACTCTTCAAAGTAAAGATGTTCAAAAAAGTATATACTTAATTCTGACAACATTGCCATTTCTTGAAATATTTTTGAAGGCTTTTTTCCCAAGAAGATTATAAGGTGTGGTTCTCACTAGTGGCACAGTTGTCTTTAGGGGTAAATCAGATTCTTATCCTAGTTTTCAATGCAATAAAAGTTCAATAAAATATATACATCTCTCTATATTATGCTATATTTACACACACACATATGTAAATATATATAAAACCTTAAATAATGATTTTCTTCTCTAATTATAAGACAGTTATGAGACAGTTTAAAAAGCGAGTTATAAAAAATATGCTTGTGGAGTACCGTAGAAGCAATACATTTTTCAAGAGAGCTGTTTTTTAAAAGCACTGCTCATTAGGAAGTTTAAATTCTGATAGGATATAAACTCTTGATGCACTATCTAGATAGTAAATATAGTAGATTTGTTATTCTTCAGTTATGAAATAATTTTTTCCCATATTTTTCATCTGTGAAATATAAATTATTCATATGTACATTTAGAAAAAACAAATTCTTACATCTTAGTAGACTTGTTTTAGTTTAACTTAATTTTTTTTCTTTTTAGTGTGGACGTAGTCAACTCATTCTTCAGAAAACCCAAACATTACTAGAAAGAGCTTTTAGTTTAAATCCTCAGCAGTCAGAATTTGCTACAGAGCTTGGATACCAAATGATTTTACACGGGAAAGTTAAAGAGGCCTTGAAGTGGTACAAGACCGCCATGACACTAGATGAAACCAGTGTCTCTGCTCTCATTGGTATGACAGCTGTATCCATGTGTGTTCCTCATACAGATGCAAATAATGATTGCTTTTAATACCTGCCTTTAAAGAAGAAAAGACATATTTTGTAGTTTTCTAAAATTAAACAGTTCTCTACTATCTACAGCAGAAAAAAAACATGTACCTTTAAAAATAGAATTTTTGTTTCTTAAAAACTATCTGCAGATAATAGATTTTTATGAGTTAATTCCCATAAATTAAGAATTCCTTAGTAACTGACTTTATGTGGGTACAAAGCTACCCATTTCCTTTCACTCTTTTTCTTTTTTTAGTCTAAAACTTTGTATTATGGCCAAAAAAAAACCCACCTTGTTTAATATTGTTTGTGTTAACTTGAGATGTACATGCCTAAAGTGATGTGGATTTTTCCCATTTTCATCTGTTTTAGGGTTTATCCAGTGTCAGTTAATAGAAGGGCAACTACAGGATGCAGATCAGCATCTAGAGTTCCTTAGTGAAGTTCAGCAGTCTATTGGAAAATCGGCGGTATAGTATTTTATTTTATCAGGGTAGAGTCTAACTACTTATAAAATATGAAATTTTAAATGTTTAAAAATTTAACAATGGGATTAGAGGACTAATGCACTGATTTTAATATGTAGTTACATTTATTAATTTTCCACATGATTTTAAAAATCCAAGTAAACTAATATTTAACTTTGAACAAATAGTGCCTATAAATATCTCTTCATATACATTTGAAATCTAAATAGAAATAAATGGCTTTATAACTGTATGGAGTAATTTATGAAAACTACTTATTTTGCAGGAATTAACCTATTTACATGCAGTTCTCGCTATGAGGAAAAATAAACGACAAGAAGAGGTTATTAATTTGTTAAATGATGTCCTGGACACTCATTTTTCACAGTTGGAGGATTTACCTCTTGGCATACAGTATTTTGAGAAGTTAAATCCTGATTTCTTGCTAGAAATTATTACAGAATATCTGAATTTCTGTCCAATGCAGGTGTGTATTTCTGGGACTTATTTTCAAAGATGCATTTACATGATGTTTTATAAAAGGTACTAATTATGTTCTACAGATTAGACTATAAAATGAAAGTATTTGTATCTATATTAGTTGAAATAGTTTTTAATGAAAATATTTACAGTAATGATTACTATCATCTAATGTTTTGGTTTACAAATATTCATTTGTAATTCATAAAATCTTAAAATCTTGAATTTAAACTATTAGAAGTCATTTAATTTAGGCGCCTACCTTGTATTAGAATCTACTCCATAATATCCTCATTAAGTGTCCATCCCATCTTTGGATGCACTCAAAGATACAGTTCTTATATGTAACTGTGATTATTAGACTGTATTTCCTATGTTAAATCAGATTTTGCTTTGTGTTAAAAAACTCAGCTATTTACTGGTCCTCCTTTTGCTCTCTGCGGTGACATGGAGCAAGTCCAGTTACTTAGTGTATTCCTCATTCATAGAACAGACCTGCAGATGTTGGAAATTAATTTTCATGTTTCTGAACAATTCCAGGTTTCCAACCATTTCTTTTTTTATAACATAGTTTGAGATCCCTGATTGTGAGTCTGAGGATATTCTTGAACTTATCAGTGCCTGATTAAGCTCACTATTCCAAATATGGATTTGGCCTGCAAAACTTAGATTCTTTGCTTCCTAATCCTGGATGTCCATCAGTTTCTTTTTTGTGAATCACATTACATTATCGACCCCTGTTGACTTAACAGTTAAACCAGAGTCCTTAGATCTGTTAATCACTATAACTTTGGACCTAAGTGTAGGACTCTACATTTGTCCCTATGAAATTTTATCTCATACCTATCCCATAATTCCAGATGATTGTATCCTTTGGGGTCCTAACTGTCACCTGTTTTATATGGATCTTTGTTGTCATACATCATCTGCCTACGTAGCTCCAAGTAGAACTGAGACTGGAACCCTCTGTTGTATTACCACAGAGTTCATTCCAAGCTGACATGTATCCATTAGCGCTCTTTTATTACAGGCAGTAAGCAGATGACTTAACTTTGTTATTTATACTCAACTCACAGTTCAACATAGAGATAATCATGGCATGTACTATCAAATACTTCATTCCTGAAAGCATAGTTTTTAGTATTTTCCCTGATTTTTCCCTGAAGTTACAGCTTCACTAACTGTGTTAACAAGGAAATGAGAATAATGACCTTTCCTTAGGGAGTTCACACTGCCTTTTATTGATCATCATATCCTTTTCCGGACTTTCATGACCAATTTTTTTCAACTAACCACTCTGGAATTGCACTTGTGATTGATCTCAGTTTCTCCAGTCATGACTGCTTTCAGTTGCTCATGAGTTGGAAAGCATTTTTCAGTACTTATGCAGTATTTAGAATTCATCCAACAAATGTTTGTAGAGTTCCCAGTGGACTGTTCAGAGTTGGGGAAATAGTTGTGTAAAAGCAAACAATATTCCTTGCCTTCTTAATACATGAATACTAGCAGGAGGAAGCAATACAATCAATCTATCATGTAGTATATTAGGAGATTACAGGAGAAAATAACAGTGAAAGGGGGTAGTAATTTTAGATAAGGTGGTCTAGGTAGGCCTCATTATGATGGTAACATTTGAACAAAAACTTCAAGGTCACGTGGGAATAAAGTATAGAGTGTTGCAGGCAAAGGAGCCGTCGTGCAGTGGCCCAAAGGGACAAAGGAGAGGGGGTGGCTGTGACCGAGTGAGGAGGCAGGGGGCGGCCACCGTAGGGTCTCAGCATAGGAAACTGAACTGGTGGTAACTTCTCTGACTTCAGTTCTGAGAACAGTGGGGAGCCACCAGAGGGTTTCCCACATGATCCAGTTCAGCATTTTAAAAGGCTCCTTCTGGCAGCTGGACTGAGAGTAAACTGTAAAAGGAGCAAGAAATAATCTGTTAAGTTGTAGTTGGGTCCCTAGTGCACAGACATTGTATTTTTCCATAATGTGACCTTCATCAGCATGATAGAATCTAATTAGCACTTAAAATGCTGTTTTCCTGGGGAAATATCAGAAAGGCAGACTTGTCTCTCCAGCTTTGTTTCTATTACTTTGGCCCTTTTACATATACATATACATACTTTAAAAAAAAAAAAAATCAAGCAGATATTATCTTAGAGATTGTCTTTATAAGCCCTGGATTTTTTTTTTACTATGATTCGTTCTGAAATTAGAGGAGAAATGATGGTTGTTTTCAATGAGTAATTTTTAGCAAGGGGCAGATGACATCAGAACCTCACCCTATTACCTGTGCTTTCATTATTTTCAATTGCACTGAAAAAGTAAATATATTTTAAGAATATACACTATATCCATTACCATGTAAAGTTTTAAAAGTCTCATCTTTGAGACACATAAGGACCCTTAGCCCTATGAAAGACGCAAAACTAAATATGAAACTACTGTAGGACTAATAAGACAAAGAATGCTAAAAAAAAATTTATTACCTACGTAAGTGCTTTAGAAATTTCAAGAGGTCGAAGTATTCTAGGCACCACTAGTTCTGTTCTGAAAATTCTTTTGAGCACACATTTTTTGGTGTCTCAACATCGAAGATATCATACTTTTCTTGTTAGTAACAGTGGCTCCTTGTAGGGTCAGTTGTCAGTAAGAGGCTGTGCTTCAGTTAAGAATCTGTGAATGTGGAGTGTGAGGTTATGGGGATGGGAGGATCGTCCTTCAGATAAAGGAGGAAGCATTAGTAAGGTAAAGCAGGCGCGTAAACATGGGATATTTAAAATCTAATATCACATTTCTAAGTTGTTAGCGGATAACTGCTGGATAAAGATTGAGTAGATAGCCATTAAAAGAATAAACAAGTGGTCTAATACTACTTTAGTTATTAAATTCATTATTGATAAAAAGAGAAAAAAAATTGAGGGCCCACAACATGTCAGAGAATTGGGGAATATGAGACTTTGGTGTACTGTACATGCCTGTGTTCTGCCATTGGATTTTCACAAGGTACCAGAATCTGAATTCTCTAAAAACTGACTTTGCAGTATTCTCAAGAGTGGTGCAGGTTATTGAATTGAGTAAAGTCCCAAGACAGGTTTAGAATTAGAACTCACATTCCCTTGACTCGCAGTTCCAGCAAGAAACTCCGCCTCTCATTATTCCTTTGAACAGGTGTGTTTCCTTGATAAAGCTTTTGAACAGAAATGCTCCTTTCATATGTTATCAAATTAGTAACTGTATAGTAATTTCACAATTATTTTGCTGAGCAAAAGCCATCATTTATATAGTCTGTTCATAGATCCCAGGGAGATAAACTAGTATTAATCTAGTCATAGTGAGATATTGGGCAATAAATAGAATAAGAGAAGTTTTAGAAAAGCATGTGGGTTTTGCTCTTCACATTACAATTAATAATGTGTTCATTTTTAGCCTAATACTGTTAAAAACTTATAAAAATGACTTGCTGATTTGTTTTGTTTAGCCTGCAAGTCCTGGGCAGCCTCTTTCTCCACTTCTCAGACGTTGTACCTCAATCCTGGAGACTATAGTCAGAACCGTTCCTGGTCTTCTGCAGGCTGTCTTTCTGATAGCAAAAGTGAAGTATTTGTCAGGTAAGGTGTACATTAAAAGCTTAAAATAACCTTTATATTCTGATGTTGATAAGAACAAGTATGAACAAACTAAGCACTCCTCATATACGAAGAATAGTCACACAAAATACACATTTTACATATGCACAGTTAATTTTTATACAGAATAAAATTGTACAACTCTTAACTGTTTAGTTCTTTAAAAAAGATTACTATAAGCTTCTGTGATTCGAATGAACTTCTGGAAAGATATAGTTCTACCACTTAAAAAAAAAAAAGTCCATCATATAGTACTAAAGCCAGGCAGTAAAAATTTATAGTCTTTAATCTCTCCTTTGAACAGATCATAATCCGTCATTATTGATTCATTGGCATAATCAAATCTGATGTTTATCAGGTTTCAGATACTTCAGAAATATATTAATTAATTCCTATCTGGTTTCTGGTAATTCATAGCTTTAAAAAAATAACCTCAGTTGTAACTTCAGTGTTTTAGGACACACACATTTGGCAATATATATATAAGTAGACCATCATATGGGCCAAATATATATCTTTTCTGGCTACATGCTATGCAGGGTAAATTAAGTTTGTGAAGTCCTGTAGGGCAGAAACCACCTTAAATGTATTCATTCTCATGAACAGTTACTTCCTATATATAACAGAAACAGTTAAGAGATTGACTTTACTAATTTTTTGGGTCTTGGTTTTAACTATTTTTTAAAAAGAACCAAATTATCAGAAGAGTTTATTTCACCTCTAAAATACTTTAGTTGTAAGAAGTGAGTCTCTGATACCTTCTCCTAAGTGAGTTCTGTTGAGCCACATGATATTTCTACTTTATTTTCAGTTAGAATGGGTGTCACCTACTAGACATTCAAATGGGACTTTGAGTTCTGTGATTATTAAATACTTATTTGTTTTGAATTTTTATATAAATCAGTCTCAGTATATTAATAGTAATATTTCATTGCCAAAGTCTCTAGGAATGAAGTACTTCCCTTGTGGCTCAGCTGGTAAAGAATCTGCCTGCAATGCAGGAGACCTGGGTTTGATCCCTGAGATGGGAAGATCCCCTGGAGAAGGGAAAGTACCTACTCCAGTATTCTGGCCTGTATAGTCCATGGGTTGCAAAAAGTGGGACACGACTGAGCAACTTTCACTAGGAATGAAGGGCTTCCCTGGTGGCTCAGATGGTAAAGAATCTGTCAGCAATGCAGGAGACCCAAGTTCAGTCCCTGTTTCAGGAAGATCCCGTGGAATAGGAAATGGCAACACATTCCAGCATTCTTGCCTAGAGAATCCCATAGACAGAGGAGCCTGGTGGGCTGCAGTCCATGGGGTGGCAAAGAGTTGGACACGACTGAGCAACTAACTGTTGCTAGGAATGAAAGTCTTGTACATTAGCCCCATTGTTAAAAAGAGCGGCCTGAAATCATGTGAAATAGTGCTGGCACATGTCTAAACAGTAGTATTCTTGCTAAGCTGCCACTTGCAGTGACTTCTGGTACAAACTGCCTGGAGTTGGACCAAACTTACAGGTTAAGGGCACAGTCTCCATCAGACTGCCCTAGCTGTAGACAGCAGCCACAAGCCCAGGGGTTCCCAGAGCCACTTGCATGTCTGACTTGCTGGCTGCAGATTTAAGGGTTCTGACGACTCCCATCAGGTTCAGTAGTTTACTCGAAAGACTCGCAGAAGTCAGGAAAGCATTATAGCTAGAATGAGAGTTTTATAGCAAAAAAATATCCATCTGAACTAGCAAAAGGAAGAGAAGCAGAGGTTGAGGTCTGGGAGGGTCCCACACGTGGAGCTTCCATTGTCGTTTCTTTGTGGAGTCAGGACACATCAACTTTCTGACGCATCAACATATGACAACACCTCTAGACCATTAGCAGCAGGGAAGCTCACCCAGGGTTCAGTACCCAAGAGTTTTATTACATAGACAGCTCCCCTCTCCCCAGGTCAGGTGGTATGGATGACTCAGAGTCCCTACCCCTCTAATCACATGGTTGGGATCTCTGGCCTGGCCAGCCCTTAGTCATATTAGCATAAGTTATCAGGGCCTACCGTGAATAACAAAGACACTCTTATTGCTTGGGATAGTCCAAGATTTAGAGATGGTCTCCTGGGACCCAAGGCCAGCCAAATTCTTTATTACAGAAGACCCTGACAAAGGCAGAACTGCAGGACAGAAATGAAATTTCTTTCATTTTTTCCTCAAGAGAATTTGAGCTGATCTCAGATAAGAATGTGATATTGATGTGATATTTGTTTGTATGGCATTTTTCCCAACAACAATGACCTGTTTCTCCATTTTTAAGTAATTAGTGGCCTTCTAAAGCTAACTGGCCATATTCCTTCTCTTTACCTTTAGAAGAAACAAAAAAGATCTCAGTTATTCATGTAGTTCTCTTTTTTTTTTTTCCCCAGGCTCTTGTTTGCAAACCCTTCTTTTGGGAAATAATCTTTCTATTTTTTAAGATATATTTATTATTTGGCTGCGTCAGGTCTTAGTTGCAGTATGCACAGCCTTCACTGAACCATGTGGAATCTTTCATTGTGGCGCGTTGGCTTAGTTGCTCCATGTCATGCAGGATCGTAGTTTCCTAACCAATAATCAAACCTGTGTCCCCGACATTGCAAGACAGATTCTTAACCACTGGATCACCAAGGAAGTCCCAGTAATAATCACTTTTTTTTGAGGTTATCTCTGTGATCCTTCTCTTTCCTAAAAGAATATGGGGGTGGTAATTTGCTTGCAAATTTGTTATGCTTAATCATCCTTTCTTTTTTTTCCTGTAGAGTTCTGTGTTAGATTGAATCAGAATGAAAACTCTAATATTGATTATGCTTTTTTTTTTTTTAATTTATTTTTACTTTATTTTACTTTACAATACCGTATTGGTTTTGCCATACATTGACATGATTATGACATGATTATGCTTGATGGTTAATTGACAGATTTTGACTCTTCATTTAATAAGTTATTATACTAACTCAGCCAAATTTTTGTTTATTAATCCCATTTTTAAGAAGAATGTTTTCTGTTTAAATGGATTTCTATTATAAGAAGTTTGAGCCTTTGGGACTGAGGGCCTGACTGTAAGCCTTATTTTGTTTGTTGAGGTGTCAGTTAAGGTCACAGAGAGTTATTGAACAGATAATAATTTAGCAGAGTTACACAGGGCTCTGGTCTAGCTATACCTGCTTAAGGCCAGTTTATGAGATGGCTAAACGTGAATCAATGTGGGTTATATCACGAAACTTCTAGCACCTAGAGTCTGTGCTGGTGTTTCTCTGAAGAGCCTCTTCCTCCCTTAGCTATCAGCCCAAGGTAGAATCCAGTATTTTGATCACTTTCATTTTGATCATTTCCTTCTGTTTTAAGACTCCCAGATGTAGTTAATATCCTATAATGGAATATAATCTGCAAAAATACTGAGTTACTACTTATACCTGAAACTAACACAATAAATCAGCTGTAAATCAGCTATATTAAAAAGAAAAATAGACTTCTAGATATACAATAGATGTGTTTCCAGAACATTTGAATATTTTAGTTAGTATTAAGAGGCATTTAAAATCTGTAACTCACATTTCTAAACTTCTAGACTATATTCCTATGCTTTTTGTGTTGTCTTTTGTGCAGTAGTAAAATTTCTGGCCAAGAATGATTGCTAGACTAAATCTTTCTTATTAATGTGGCGCTGTAACTTTCTAGTTATTTAAATTTCTATGTTTTACATATTTTAAAGACGTTATAAATTTTTAAAAAATTAGACAAGGATAGTAAAAGTACATTTATAGGACTGTCAGTAACAGTGGTGATGGATTCTGATCTTTTCACATACTCTGATTTGCTCCTATCACTAAGGGGATGGCCTGGCTTTGGATATATTCTTTCATGCAAACTAGAAAGAAGCGGATGGTGGCGCTAGTGTTAAAGAACCTGCCTGCCAGTGTAGGAGACATAAGAGACGGGTGTTCAGTCCCTTGGTCGGGAAGATCCTCTGGAGAAGGGCATGGCAACCCACTCCTGTATTCTTGCCTGGAGAATTCCATGGACAGAGGAGCCTGGTGGGCTACAGTCCACGAGGTCGCAGAGTCGGACACGACTGAGCGACTTAGTATTGCAGGTAGAGTTTAAGCTGAGGACCTCAAGGTCAAACACCAGAACTATCCATAGACTACTTTTCTCCCTCTTCTCTCAGATTTCCTCTTAATCATTTTTTTTTTTTTTTAACTTTGTTTCCTCACCAGGTGATATTGAAGCAGCTTATAATAACCTGCAGCATTGCCTAGAACACAGCCCTTCCTATGCCGATGCTCATCTCCTGATGGCTCAGGTTTATTTGTCTCAGGAAAAATTCAAATTGTGTTCTCAGTCTCTTGAACTATGCCTGAGCTATAATTTTAAGGTAAGTGCTCCAGACTCAAGTGGATAAGTCATATCGCTGTCCTTAAACCTTTAGCAAATGTTTACATGTTCAACTATTTTGTATTTTAGCCTGTCACATTTTGCTAATAAATGAATTCTTTTAGTGGAAAATGTTTTGAACTCGTTAGCATTAGGAGAAAAAAAATGGAGGCACCTGTGGTTTAGTTTAACAAAACTATATGGACTTGGCAACAAAAGGAATTAGTGTCTGGAAATAAAAGCAAATCTGATAATTTCTTTGGCCCATTTTTTGACTGGGTCATTTATTTTTCTGGAATTGAGCTGCAGGAGTTGCTTGTATATTTTTGAGATTAGTTGTTTGTCAGTTGCTTCATTTGCTATTGTTTTCTCCCATTCAGAAGGCTGTCTTTTTACCTTGCTTATAGTTTCCTTTGATGTGCAGAGGCTTAGGTCCCATTTGTTTATTTTTGCTTTTATTTCCAGACACTGGAATTAGTGTCTGGTCTTTCTACCGCTCGCTCTCTGAACCTCAGTTTTCTTTTCTATGAAACGTATATAATAATACTCTACAATTTTAATGAACATTAAGTGTACTGTGAATACATATAAAGACAGTTGTCAATTATAGAGCATTGTTGTGGTTCAGTCGTTCAGTCCTGTCCTACTCTTTGCAACCCCATGAACTGCAGCATGCCAGTCTTCCCTGTCCCTCACAATCTCCCAGAGGTTGCTCACGCTCATGTCCGTTGAGTCGATGATGCCATCCAACCATCTCATCCTCTCTCATCCCCTTCTCCTCCTGCCTTCAGTCTTTCCCAGCATCAGGGTCTTTTCTAATGAGTCGGTTGTTCTTATCAGATAGCCAAAGTATTGGAGCTTCAGCATCAGTCCTTCCAATATTCAGGGTTGATATCCTAAGGGGCTCTTTAAAGTCTTCTCCAACACTGCAGTTCGAAAGCATCAATTCTTTGGCACTCGGCCTTCTTTATGGTCCAACTCTCACATCCATACATGACTCCTGGAAAAACCATAGCTTTGACTATATGGACCTTTGTCAACAAAGTGATGTCTCTGCTTTTTAACATAGAACATCATGCCAAATATTTTTATGTTTTAGGATTTTTATTTTATTGTCTGTCTCTTTCTTGGACCTTGATTTTTAATAACTTTGGATACATCATCACAGAATGCCTAGTCATTTTGAAAGTTGGTATGTGGTTTGAGGACATAAACACACTAGATTTCTATCCAAGACGTTCAGTGTAAACACCCCATATCCCTGAGCATTACAGAAAATCCTAGGTTCAGGGGCTTCCTGAAGTCTCGTTAGGAGCTCCTCAGACTTTCTGTTTGTCTGGCAGTGTCTTTGACTCTCTGATGTGAGAACCCTTTAGTTAACTGGAGAATTCAAGTTGCAGGCAAGGTTTGTAGAAAGTAACACCTGGTTCTTAGGATGGTAGTTCTTAAGACTAGTGGTACATCACGACCCCAGTGCCAGCACCACACCCAATGAATCAAGATCTCTGAGATCAGAGCATAAGCATGATTGTTTACACAAGGACAACAGGTAAACTTGATGCCTAGCTCTGGCTCAGAACCTAGCCTTAGGAGGACTATAGCCATGCTAGAGGTTCGATGGCTGCCACGTCATCTCATTCTGTACCATCTTCTTTTCTTGACTCCTTCCTCATCGTCTGTCATTCTCTTATTTTTTCTGTATATGCCATTGGTAGCCAAACTAAAGACAGAAGCTTCAATAGTACACATTTCAGAGTAGTATCAAAGGGTAAAAACCCATGTTTGGTTAGCATGCCCTGAATGTTTAATCTTAAAATTAGAAAATAAAAAGAAATTGTAGAAATCTGATAATTTCTTTGGCCCATTTTTTGATTGGGTCGTTTATTTTTCTGGAATTGAGCTGCAGGAGTTGCTTGTATATTTTTGAGATTAGTTGTTTGTCAGTTGCTTCATTTGCTATTGTTTTCTCCCATTCAGAAGGCTGTCTTTTTACCTTGCTTATAGTTTCCTTTGATGTGCAGAAGCTTTTAATTTTAATTAGATCCCATTTGTTTATTTTTGCTTTTATTTCGAGTATTCTGGGAGGTGGATCATAGAGGATCCTGCT
>SJYT01056450.1:146465-208643 GCA_006410635.1 Cephalophus harveyi
GATGAATGGATAAGAAAGCTGTGGTACATATACACAATGGAGTATTACTCAGCCATTAAAAAGAATTCATTTGAATCAGTTCTAATGAGATGGATGAAACTGGAACCTATTATACAGAGTGAAGTAAGCCAGAAAGAAAAACACCAATACAGTATACTGACACATATATATGGAATTTAGAAAGATGGCAATGATGACCCTGTATGCGAGATAGCAAAAGAGACACAGATGTATAGAACGGACTTTTGGACTCTGTGGGAGAGGGCGAGGGTGGGATGATTTGGGAGAATGGCATTGAAACATGTATACTATCATGTAAGAACGAAGCACCAGTCTATGTTCAATACAGGATACAGGATGCTTGGGGCTGGTGCACGGGGATGATCCAGAGAGATGATATGGGGTGGGATGTGGGAGGGAGATTCAGGATTGGGAGCTCGTATACACCTGTGGTGGATTCATGTCAATGTATGGCAAAACCAATACGGTATTGTAAAGTAAAATAAAGTAAAAATTTTAAAAATAAATAAAGAGTGCAAGGGAAAAAACTGGCAAAGCTTACAAGTATACAATTAATATAGAAACTATAAATACAAAATAAGCATATTAAAATATATTTATCATATTAGTTATGAAAATGCTAATTATAACACATATAATATTGCATGTATGCAGTGATATAATAAATGATATAATGCATTGCAATATACTATATATATGCTATTAATATATAAATATATTTGATAATAAAAAAAAGATGTGTATAAGAGACAGCAGGCAAGGTTTGTAGAAAGTAACACCTGGTTCTTAGGATGGTAGTTCTTAAGACTAGTGGTACATCACGACCCCAGTGCCAGCACCACACCCAATGAATCAAGATCTCTGAGATCAGAGCATAAGCATGATTGTTTACACAAGGACAACAGGTAANGTGTATAAGAGACATATATAATGCATTGCAATATACTATATATATGCTATTAATATATAAATATATTTGATAATAAAAAAAGAAATCTGATAATTTATATTTCAGTATGAGATGTCTCAGATAAATTTCATTTTCTGAAAACTAAATTTATTCGACTATACTTGCTGGCCTTCTAAACTCTGTGTGCAGTTTCTCTCCTATCCTGGTAGCAGCACCTGTTTATCTACCAGGGAGTACTAGGTAGTGGCAGGTTACCTGAATTCTGATTTTTCAATAAATGATCAGAACATGAGTAAGAGGACAGAAAAGGACCTCATGCATTCACAGGGTAGACTGTCCTCAGCATTCCTATTATCATAGCATTTTATGGATTGTAAACTATGTGTTGATGTAAGCACTCCAAGGAAGGATTTCTGAATATTATTTTTTCAGGTGAGAGAACATCCTTTATATCATCTGATAAAAGCGCAGTCACAAAAGAAAATGGGAGAAATAGGAGAAGCAATTAAAACTCTGCACATGGCAATGAGTTTACCAGGAATGAGGAGAATTGGATCTTCCTCAAAGACAAAATATAAAAAAACTGAAATTGATGCAAGCGATCGTTTATCAGTCTTTCTTGAGCTGGCAGAGGTTCACCGTTTACTTGGAGAGCAGGTAGGTCAAACTTAGTTCAATTGCTCAGATCTGAACTTTGTTATCCAAGTATATATAGTCATAGGAAATGAAAATGCAAAAATTATTCCCTTGAACAAGTGGTTAAGTTTACCAGATGGAAGCAATCATGAATGCAATTCTGAGAAAAGAATTAGAATCTTGTAGAAAATGAAGAACTTATCATTTATAATCTGTTTTTTAAGTTACAGCAGTTGCTTATCAGTTACTTCATATTTCATATTTTAGTGGAAATTAAGGCTATGTCTAGGTACTTGCCAAATCTCAAAGAATTTCTACTTCACTAACAAATTAACATAAAATACATTTAATAAGGAGAACCAATTCCATTATAGATTGATTCTACAATGCACAGTTTTTTTTTCTTGGTTTAACATTTCTTAAATCAGAATTTTTTTAGAATCTCCTAAGTTGAGATGAATTAAAATAAATGATATTTTAGGGTCATTGGCTTCCCTGGTGGCTCAGAGGATAAAGCGCCTGCCTGCAATGCAGGAGACCTGGGTTCAATCCCTGGGTTGGGAAGATCCCCTGGAGAAGGAAATGGCAACCCACTCCAGTATTCTTGCCTGGAGAATCCCATGGACAGAGGAGCCTGGTGGGCTACAGTCCACGGGGTCACAAAGAGTTGGACACGACTGAGCAATTTCACTTTCTTTCACTTTCTTTCATAGGGTCATTGAGGTACCGGTTTGGAAATTAGGAAATATTTTCACCTGGGATATAACAAAAATGATGTCCTAGTGTAGGGAATAACCTGCTATGTAATGAAGAACCATCTGGTCCAGAGGGTGACTGTGGACTGGATGCAGTAATGAACATAACAAAGAATTTAGGCTTTGGAGTCAGGCTGGTTCCATCATTTGTTAACTCCTTAACTGTCTGAGTCTATTTTCCTTATTGCAAGGTGGGAGGTAATTATAGTAACTATCTTGGAGGATTGTCATAAGAAGTAATGGGTTAATACAATGCTGGATGCAAGGTAAATGTTAATTAAATTATAGTAGCAGCAATTCTTATGTAGCAACTGCTGTCGTCATAGTTATAAGAACACTTTTCAGCTAACAAATATGTCATCTTAATTTGGTCTCTGAGTTTAGTTTTAAATTTTTGTGCTTTTCAAAAATCGATCATTATATCACAAATATCAAAACTGTGCTAGCATTTAGAAGAACTGTGCTCTGTATTAGAAGAAGACCCTCATTTGTAGTGTGATTTGTTATAGTTTTGAATGTTATTTTGATGTCACCCTTATAGCATGAGGCAGCCAAAGTTTTACAAGATGCCATCCATGAATTTTCTGGGACGTCTGAAGAGTTGCGTGTCACTATCGCTAACGCAGACCTAGCTCTGGCCCAGGGAGATGTGGAGAGGGCTTTAAGCATGCTTCGGAATGTTACAGCCGAGCAGCCATATTTCATAGAGGCCAAGGAAAAAATGGCAGATATATATCTGAAGCACAGAAAAGAGAAAATGTTATATATCACTTGTTACAGGTAAATGGTTCTTTCGGTCCATTATATTTTTGCACGTTTATCTCCTAACATTAAGCCCCAAATTTCTTTCTTCCTTTTAACTGCTTTTCATATAGATCCCTTCCTTAATGTGTTCTTGTTTCCTTCTACTGCGACCAGGCACACTCACTCTAACCAGAAACCTAAATCATAGTAATTAGGATTTATTTCAACCTGTGACTCCCTCCAGTTTCTCAGCTCAGTCTCCCTCCTCAGGTGTTATTTTTGGACCTTGAATCTTCCTAGGTGGGAAGGAAAAGAGCAACAATTACGTGTATTCTAATAGCTTAAAAGCATTATGTAACAATTCAGGGACTAAACAGTCATGTTTAACACTGTCTCATAGCAGAAGAAAATTATGCACTTATTGCACTAAGGTATGGATTACAGAAATGGCAGGGGTTTAAAGTATCATACACCGATGCCCTTAGGAGTTAGTGGGATACACAACACACAGACGTGAGTTTGCACATGCACACACAGGTTGTTCTTACACTTCTCCCCAAACAAAAAGATAAAGATACAAGCACACAATCCATGTGAAAGAAAATTAATGTTTTTATCCTTAAGAATGTTGATGAATTAAGTCATGTTGATTCATCTATAGTTTGTAAATATCAAAGCCCAGAAATCTGTTTAGATTCTTTGTAGTTACTGAGTGATGCAAAGAAACTGAGAAGCACCCCTGTATTGTTGAATGGGCTGGTGAGGTGAGGTGAAGTCGCTCAGTCGTGTCCGACTCTTTGCGACCCCGTGGACTGTAACCTACTAGGCTTCTCCGTCCATGGGATTCTCCAGGCAAGAATACTGGAGTGGATTGCCATTTCCTTCTCCAGGGGATCTTCCCGACCCAGGGATCGAACCCGGGTCTCCCGCATTGGAGGCAGACGCTTTAACCTCTGAGCCACCAGAATGGGCTGGAGTTTCCTAAATCATGTTTTCTATGATGTTTCTAAAAGATCAGCACTATCATCTCTAATGATATGACAGTATTTTAAAATTGAGTACATATATTTGGATGCAGTATAGTATAGTAGTTAAAAGCATAGTTTTTTATTTTTTTAAGCAGATCTGACACATTAGCTATGTAGTAAACTCTCAGCATTATCTGTAAAGTCTTAATTCTCTTTTCTCATTAGTTTTTGGACCAATTAAATGAGATGTACACTAAAGACTTAGCACCATATTATTTGAGCATCTTTGGTATTTTCACCTTTAGCAGTTTACATTTTGTAGATAAAAAGAAGCAGCAAATATTGAAGTAGAAGATTTTGTATTTTTATTGCTGTATACGACTTATACCATGAATATCAGAGCTCAAAATGCATAGAATGACAATAAGTATTTGTCATATTGTGGAACTTCATTCCCACATCATTTTAGAATTAAGGAGAGCAAAACATATTTCTGGATAATGAGAGCTTACATATTTACTATCTTGTCAGTATACTTCTACCTGCTTTTCAAGAAATGGAAAATTTAATGAAAAAAATTGTTGACCTAGAGTGAACAATCTGGTTGTGAGTATTGGTAGGGTTTTAATAGTACGTATTACACTGTGGGATATAAAGAGTACTCAAAGGCTATTAGTTTATTGAAATAAGTGAGCTTTTCTTTTATTGGCTTAGAAGAAGAAATTTGTATTCAGTATGCTAAGTAGACTTCATCTGATTTCCAGAGAGATGGCTGAAAGGATGCCCAGTCCTCGGTCTTTTCTTCTCCTTGGTGATGCATACATGAATATTCAGGAGGTAAAGATTTTGATACTACTGTACGTAGATTTAAAAACAAAACAAAAAGCCAAAAATTCTTCTTTGTGATTAGTATAACGTTCTACGGAAAGGAATTTGGGTTTTTTTCCCTCCATTTTTAATGAGATATAATTGACATGCATCTCTGTGACTTTAAGATACAACATAATGATTTAACTTACTTACAGCATGCAACAATGATTATCACAGTAAATTCAGTGACTATCCATCATCTTAAATAGGTACAAAATTTTAAAAATAGAAAAAAATATTTGTTCTGTGATGAGACCTGTCAGAATCTACTCTTTCAACGGATTTCACATATAATGTACCTCACTGTTAATTATTATGTTGTACATTACATCTGTAATAGTTTCAGCTGGAAGCTTGTACCTTTTAACCACCTTTATCCAGTTCCCCGCCTCTCATTTTACTGCTGCTGCTGCTAAGTGGCTTCAGTCGTGTCCGACTCTGTGCGACCCCATAGACGGCAGCCCACCAGGCTCCCCCATCCCTGGGATTCTCTAGGCAAGAACACTGGAATGGGTTGCCATTTCCTTCTCCAGTGCATAAAAGTGAAAAGTGAAAGTGAAGTCGCTCAGTCGTGTCTGACTTTTCGCGATCCCATGGACTGCAGGCCACCAGGCTCCTCTGTCCATGGGATTTACCAGGCAAGAATACTGGAGTGGGTAGTTGAAGATCGTGTCATCATAATAAAAAGCAGACAACCATGACAGTTAAAAAGTTGTAGTTATCTTTTTCAAATGAAGATCCAGTTATTCAGCACTGTCATTTGAAATAGAGATACCAGAAGTAAAGCGAAAGTCACCTTTAAAAGAGTGAAAAGATCTACTGGCTGAGATGAAGTTTTCTTCAAAGGGAAGCAACCCTCTGACCCTCTGATTCTGTCTTTTCTAATGATTGCCAGATGAAAAGTCAAGCAGCTATCTCTCAGTTCTCATTTGACTACTTATGAGGACCCAGGCCTACTTAATATGGTTGGGGTTGTCCTACTAAATTATACCTGCACTAGTGACTGTCATTTCCCTGAAACTGTTAATGTTTCTGGAATTAATATGTGCTTTATTTATTAGCCTTGTTAAGTTTTCCAGATGTAGAACTTAGTTGTAGAAGTGTTGTCATTTAATGGGAGCCAACTAAGCTGTTAATTTATTGCTTATTTTTTGGATCTGCCAACATTAGCCTGAGGAAGCCATAGTAGCATATGAGCAAGCACTGAATCACAACCCGAAGGATGGAACACTGGCAAGCAAAATTGGGAAAGCTCTTGTGAAAACTCATAACTACTCAAAGGTAAATACTTCACATTTTTAGATATATCTGTTGGATCAAATTTGCGAACCCTGCTTTATGAGAGATCTTCAGCAAGCACTATTTGTATCTTAATGGTTGCAAACCCCAAATTTGTTTTTACAAATGAATTTGTGTTAAGGACTTTCTCAGTGTCTCAGATTCTTCTCTGCTTCATTTTGCAAAGGATATTGGGACCCTAAAGTTTACGTCAGGCTTCATCTTACACCCAAATTTTGCCATCAAGTAAATTAAGATATGTTTACTGTTAACATCTCTTTCATTATATGACAAAGCATAATAGATAACCTTTCTGTTAAACCAGTTTTGAGCCATGTGCTTTGAGGATTTTTTTTTTTTTTTTCAATTTTTTGTTTTCTAGTCAGGATAATGGATTTTCCTCTAGTTGTAATACTCTTGCCCTACTCCTTGTAACTGTTGAACATATATATAACACCTAGCAAAGAATTTGCAGTCAGTAAATTTCACTAACTTTTGGAATAAAAATTTTGAGTACTTTTGTTATTTGTTAGAAGAAATTCTAGTTGCCCTCTGTGATTTTTGATTCTGTAAGAAAAATGGCATACTTAACCAATAGTGCAAGTTTGTGTATAAGCTGCTTTTAAGTTACTTCCATTGCTTTCAGTCATAATGTGTGTAGGATCTGTGCTTGAATGCCACTCTCACTGCCTTTTCTTTTCCTAACTGAAATGGATTCTGTTTAGGCAATCACTTATTATGAGGCTGCTCTGAAAAGTGGACAACAAAATTATCTCTGCTATGACCTGGCTGAGCTCTTATTAAAATTGAAGTGGTATGATAAAGCAGAAAAAGTTCTTCAGCATGCTCTAGCTCATGAACCTGGTATGAAAATCTAATAATTTTAAAAAGTATACCTGATATATCTGTTCCTTTTTATTTTGATATTATATTAGTATGTATTACCTCCTTAGTATATGTGAGGTGATTTGTCAGAATGTCAGTCTACTAAAATAAGATATTTAAAAATATAAACAGATTTATGAAAGTTAATTGTGTTATAGAGAAACACTTTACTTTCCAAACTAACATAAAAATTAAGTTAAAAAACTTCCTTTATTTCTATTAGAGTACAGCTGATTTACAATGTTGTATTGATTTTAGGTGTACAGCAAAGTGATTCAGTTATACATATATATAATATATATACACATACAATATAGCCATTCTTTTTCAGATTCTTTTCCTATATAGATTATTACAGATGACTGAGTAGAGTTCCCTGTGCTATATAGTAGGTCCTTATTGATTATGGTGATGTGTATTTGTTAATCCCAAACTCTTAATTTATCCCTCCCTCCAACTTTCCCCTTTGGTAACCATAAGTTTGTTTTTGAAGTCTATAAATCTGTTTTATAAATAAATTGATTTGTATCTTTTTTTTTAGTTTGCACATATAAGTGATAATGTTCTTGCCTGGAGAATCCCAGGGACGGGGGAGCCTGGTGGGCTGCCGTCTCTGGGGTCGCACAGAGTTGGACACAACTGAAGCGACTTAGCAGCAGCAGCATAAGTGATAATCATATGATATTTGTCTTTTTCTGACTTACTTCATTTAATGTGAATCTCCAGGTCAATCCATGTTGCTGCAAATAACACTATTTCATTATCTGTGATGGCTAAGTTATAGTCCATTGTATATTTGAAGTTGACACTTAAAGCCTATAAGTTGAATGCATTTTTTAATTCCATAGAAATACTTGCATGAGTCTTGTCAGACCTTGCTTGAAACACTACAGATGGCCTTAAATGTGGATGTGCATTTTTAAAAAGGTTTTAGAGATTAAAGGAGTATGTTTTACTTGCAGGGGCATAAGCATATTACATTTATTCAGTATAAAGACTTTCATTTAATAATTATTTGCTTGGCACATCCAGTGGTGTACTTAGATGCCTTAGTGCTTACATTAGTTTTTGAGGCAGATAAAATTATCTCCATTTGTAGACTAACAATCTGATACTCAGTTTTCTTGATGTTTATAGGTTCACCTAGCTGATAAAGAGTAGCACCAGGGTTCTGATAAACATTTTAAATTTAACATGTCTGAAACTGAATTCCTTGTCTGCCTCCCCACATCTGTTCCGTGTGCGGCCTTCATCTCAGTAACTTCATCTTTTCTTTGCAGTTTCAGAGACCAAAATCCTTGCCTTCACCCTTCTCCTTGTCCGTTGGAAACCCTCTTGGTTCTTCCAGATGTATTCAGAATTCTCTCGCGTCTCCTTATTTCTCCCGCTGTCAGCCTGTCCTTGCTTCTGTGGAGCACAGCAGTAGCCTCCCCCTGGTCTCCCTGTTTCCACCCTCACCCCACACCCTGACAGTCGCTCCTAACCCCGCAGCAGTATTGGACCTTGCAAACAGTGGGCGCCCTGTCCCGCCTGCTCAAGTCCCCCTCGTCTCCCATGTCTCTCAGCGTTAACTGGAGTCTTACAGGGACTTACGTGGCCTCCACAGGTGCACGCTGCCACCCCTCTGACCTCTCCTTCCAACCTGCGCTCACCATTGTCACAGCCTCCTTGGGGTTCCTTGTACCACCTTTTCTTACCTGTAAAATAGCAATAACAAAACATGATTCTCAGGTTGAATGTTTAAAGAAACAATGTATGTAAACCACATCAAACATAGTATGACACACTTGATAAATGGTGGGAGAAACAACTTTATGTTAATTATCTAGAGTTCTTTTAATACTCTTGAGCACTTGCCATGTACAAGGCTTTGTTTTAATTGCTTTGCATCTATTATTTAATAATTTATGAACGTGAAATTTTACAATAATTCTATGAGATAGGCATTGTTATTTCCCATACTTTACAGATGAAAGGGAGGGACTGAAAGGATAGATACCCTGTTCAGTTTGTATCTTGTTAACTAGCAAGTGATAAAGCCTCGATTTAAAACCAGACAGGTTGACATCAAAGTCAGCGTTTATTATGTATATGTGTGTGCTCGTATGTGTGTGTGTCTATATCTACATATAGATACACTTTGTTTATTAAGTTCTACTATTAAAAAATAGCAGTTATCTTAATTGCATGTACCAAATAATGCTATCTTGTCTCTGAATAACTTCGATAAACGGAAATGTTTACACACTTAATGAAAATTGAAATTCTTACTGTGTTGCTGTATTGTTCTCTTATATGTTTAAGAAGAGTCTCCAGTTATTCTACAGTTCTTTAGTCTTTCTTCAGGCCACTTTTTAATCATAAATCCTCCCCCTCTGCCAAATTTGGCCATTCTTCATTTAACTTACTGAACATTATTAAACTTAATTCACTGTTTTTCAGAATCAAGTTTAAGAACTTGTAGGAAAATGTAAACATTTTTCCCAGTATATTTTCTTTCATAGTGAATGAACTGTCGGCCCTCATGGAGGATGGACGTTTTCAAGTTCTTCTAGCGAAAGTTTACAGTAAAGTGGATAGACCCGATGATGCAGTCACTTCATTGCAACAGGTAAGGAAAAATCCCTTCGCTTGTGAAGGAATGAGCGTGGCTGGCTGTCTCAGAAGGAAATATACCACATACAAAAAAAAAAGTCTTTTGGCCCAACTATTCTGGAAGATAAGTCAAATAGAAATAGCATTTGAATGCCACTGGATTGTACTATTTACAAATATCATTGTTAATTATTATATAACAATTAGGGAAGGTTGATATTTTTAATCCTGTTTTACAACTGAAGAAGCTTGGTTTGATAACTTGCAAGAACTCACTCAACTAGTGTCATAACAGGAGTTAAACTCACTTTTCTTCTTCTGTTTATTTCTTCCATTTATTTATATCTTCTTTAATTTCCCTTAATATTTTGTGATTTTTCAATGTAGCGGTTTTGTACACGTTTCCTTAGATGTATTCCTAAATATAAGTGACTGATGTGTTTTGATGATTTCTTAATTTCTAGTTTGTTAACAGTATTTTTAGTAACCATGACTTAAATTTTATCTAATGTACTCTCTGCATCTGTCAAGATGGTCATGTGACTTTTTTCCAATTTTTTTTTCCTGTGGTATATTAAATTGATTTTCAAATGTTAAACCATCCTTATATTCTTTAAATAAAGGACACTTTGTGATTTTTTTAAAAAGATATTGCTGGAATTTAAAGATATTTGCTAATATTTTGTTCAATATTTGTGCACATACATTCAAGAGAAAGACTGTTCTCTAAGACATGCTATTTCTTAATGTTTGGAACAATTCAGTATTAGCATCTTTGAGACCTTGAGGCTTCTTTGATGGTAGATTTTTATTAATGGATTTAAAATCTCTAGATTTCAGACTCAGCATTTTGAAATTTTTTTCCTTCTAATTGATATCCTAATACCTTCCCAAGAATGGAACAGCCAAGTTCAGTAGCCTCAGTAATTTTAGAGAGAGAGCATGTTTTTTTACAGGGGTGCTCCCCTCACAAAGACTAGACTGATCTATATGCCATTGACAGTATGTGGATGTACTTACTCCCTGAAACCAGCCAATATTTGATTCAATAACTTTTAGGTACTATTTTATTAATGTAATAAACATTTACAATTTTTAATGATGGTATCTAGTTATCTTTTCTAAATATTTGTTCCATGGTTGCATTTCCTCCTCAGAGAGTGCATATAAAAGACTCTGTACTTTTATAGTTTCAAAGATAATTGCATGGCTCATTTGCAAACAAGTACCTTTTGAAGACCTCAATTAAGACATTATCTTTGGATCAGGCTTTGTTAGATTGAAGACCAATAATGCTTAGATAAATCTGTAAAATTATGCTACATGTGAATTATTGAGAATTGTTTCATTTCTTTTCTACTTCTTTTTTTAATTGCTTTTTATCCTTACATTTTACTAGGCTCGAGAATTACAAGCTCGGGTGCTAAAACGTGTTCAGATGGAACAGCCAGATGCAGTTCCTGCACAGAAACATTTAGCAGCTGAAATTTGTGCAGAGATTGCAAAACATTCTGTTGCTCAGCGAAACTATGAAAAAGCAATTAAGTTTTATAGAGAAGCTCTTGTTCATTGTGAGACAGATAATAAGGTCAGTACCTTTATACAATTTTCAGCACCTTGTAATCCAGATGTCATCTCATTTCCCCAAATGTAAACTTCTTAACGGCTTATTTACAAAGATTTGAAAAGAAAAGGACCAAAAATGCAAGTTAAAATATTGGTTTTATAAACACTGTAAAATACATGATGGCTTGAATTAATAATGTTAGTCTAAAAATTATTATGGAACAAGTGACAAAAAGTAAATCTATAAGCTTTTCTTTATGTTCATCT
The DNA here is from genome assembly GCA_006410635.1 of Cephalophus harveyi. Classification (NCBI taxonomy): domain Eukaryota; kingdom Metazoa; phylum Chordata; class Mammalia; order Artiodactyla; family Bovidae; genus Cephalophus; species Cephalophus harveyi. Next base: position 157,961 of record SJYT01056450.1, read on the forward strand.
ATGTTTTAATAATTACTGTAAAATGATTTCTCAATCTCAAATACCTGAATCTAGAGGATTCAATTCAGTTAACTGAATACCTATTGTGTATCAGTCGCTGTTTAGTGTTGGATATACAAAAGGCTAGATTGAATCTCAAATTCAATTGGCACAATGTTAGAATAAATGTAAAGATAATATTCGTGTAGAAAACATATACATGGCCAGTATTTTTTGAAAATTTTATTTGAATTTTATGGCCTGTCTCATTGATTTATAATGTTAGTTTCAAGTACACAGTGAAGTGATTCAGTTATACATATATTCATTCTTTTTCAGATTATTTTCTCACGTAGGTTATCACAGAGTGTTGAGTAGAGCTCCTGTGCTACACAGTGCTCGCTCGTGAAAGTCGCTCAGTCATGTCCGACTCTTTGCAACCCCATGGATGATAACAGTCCATGGAATTCTCCAGGCCAGAATACTGGAGTGGGTGCCTTTCCCTTCTCCAGGGGATCTTCCCAACCCAGGGATCAAACCCAGGTCTCCCACATTGCAGGTGGATACTTTATCAGCTGAGCTACCAGAGAAACCCTATCTTGTCTACAGTAGTGTTCATATGTTAATCCCAAGCTCCTGATTTATCCCCTCACTGCATTTCCCCTTTGGTAACCATAAGTGTGTTTTTGATATCTATAAATCTGTTTCTATTTTGTAAATAAGTTCATTTGTATCATTTTTAAAAAATTAGATTCCACATATGAATGACATCATGATTTTAGTTATGCTGAGTTCACTAAGTATGATAATCTCTGTCCATCCATGTTGCTGCAAGTGGCATTATTTCAGCTTTTGTGTGTGTAATATTCCATTTTAATATGTACCACATCTTTATTCCTCTGTTGATGGACATTTAGGTTGCTTCCATGTCTTGGCTGTGGTGAATAGTGCTGCTATGAACATAGAGATGAATGTATCTTTTCCAGTTATGTGTTCTCCAGATATATGCCCAGGAATGGGATTGCTGGATCATATGATAGTTTTAATTTTAGTGTTTTTTTTTTTTTTAAAAACCTCCATACTGTTCTCCATAGCGGCGGTACCAATTTACATTCCCACCAAGAGTGTAGGAGGGTTCCCTTTCTCTACACCCTCTACAGCATTTGATGTAGACTTTTTTTAGGGGGAAGGATAATTTTTTTCACAGAATTTTGTTGTTTTCTGTCAAACCTCAATGTGTGGCTCAGCTGGTAAAGAATCCGCCTGCAATGCGGGAGACCTGATGTAGACTTTTTGATGATGGTCATTCTTGACCCAGTGTGAGGTGACACCTCAGTGTAATTTTGATTTGCATTTCTCTGATAAGAAGTGACATTGAGCATCTTTTCACCTGCTTTTTGGCCATCTGTATGTCTTCTTTGGAGAAATGTCTATTTAGATTTTCTCTCCATCTTTTGGTTGCATGAGCTGTTAATTTTGGAGATTAATTCCTTGTTGTCACATTGCTTGCAAATACTTTCTCTCATTCTATGGATTATTATGGTTTCCTTTGCTGTGCAGAACTTTTCAGTTTAATCAGATCCCATTTGTTAATTTTTTTTTCATGACTAGGAGGTGGATCCAGAAAGATACTGCTGCAGTTTATGTCAAAAAGTGTTCTGTGTTTTCCTCAGAGCATTTTATCATGTCCAGTCTTGAATTTAGGTCTTTGATCCTGAGTTTATTTTTGTGTGTGGTGTTTTTTAGAGAATGTTTTAACTTCATTCTTTTACATGTTTCATGTAGTCTCACGTGCGTGTATCTTCCTTCACACCTCTCGTGACTTACCCGCCAAAAGGGATTGGGGAATGGCGGCCGCCAGTTCCCCACAGGAACTGTCTGCTGGTGCTGATAGTTTGCAGGCAGCATCCCTAGGATTTTCTACTCTCAGATCTTGGTAGATGATTAATATTTTTTAAAAAAACAGTCTAGTAAATGGCTCAATATTTAAGTGATGTAAAACACAAGACAACCATGTTCTAGAATTTAAAGTTTAAGATTGAACATTTTGAATTAATATAGCTCTTTCAGACATAAGGCAAAAATAAGTGTGTATTAAGTCACAACCAAACAGGTGCCTTGTTCAGTGATGACTGAAGTGACTGAAATCATAGTTGTAAATCTGGAGCGTATCTGCTTTAAGCCTTTTATTGATATTTTACAAATGAAGAAACAGGTTTAGAGAGGTAAAGGGCCGTGGCCCCATCATGGAGATGCTTGGATTAGAATCTTAGCTGCTAATTTTGGACCTGTTCTTTTCACAATGCTTTGTCTCTCTCTACTTTTCAAGTGAGTTACAGCCTGTTTTTCCATAATTTTTCCAGTATGAGAGAAACTAGAGATGAGCAAACCTGTAGCTTTGCCTGCCTGTCGTGGTTGGCATTTTTATTGTACTAACTTTGGTCAAGTGACATCTGTGCCCTAGACACTTTCCTAACTTTCTACTCTAGACTGTTTCTGATTAACCTTGCCCTTCTCTGTAGATAATGCTGGAGCTGGCCCGATTATACCAGCTACAAGATGACCCTGATGCCTGCCTGCGGCACTGCGCTCTGCTTCTCCAAAACGACCAGGACAATGAGGCCGCCACCATGGTTAGTCCAGGACACTTCAGTGCCAGCCGGCCGGTCGTGTCTTGTATTTATTCCATGTGGCAGTTTCAAATTTTACCTGATAAAACTAATAGTAGATGTGAGACCTGGCTCTTGTTGGCTTTTGAGAAAAAATAATATTTTTTAAGATTATTAGTACATTTTTAGTTTTTCTGTATGACTGAAAGGATGCCTGGTCAGGAATGGTTCATGTGGTCACGTTATAATTTCCTAAAGACTATTTACTTAAACATGCTGGAGTTTTTAACAGTTTCAGTCAGACTTTCTGAATTACAAAGAAAATTCCTCATATAACATTTTAAGACACTGTGCTTTAAATAGTTTTGCTTGTCTTTCTCAATTTTATGAGGATTGAGGTTTTTGTTAGCTTTTCAAACAGCTTCATAGATGACAGTTTGTGAGGTTCATTTACTAATTTGACAAATGAGTCACTATAACTGAAAAATACAAGAACTCTCCCTTTTATAGAAAATCTCAGTAAGTCTTGCTAATTTTAAATTCCTTTGAGATATTATTTGGGGTTTTTAAAAGATTTTCTTGTTATTTTTACAAAATCTAGTGAGGTGTCTTCTCTATGATAACACATAGAGTACAGTTTCCTTCAAATTTCTGTTTTAAAAATAACTGCTTAAAACATTTTCTGCTAAAAATAGTTTTTGTGAACACGGAGATCTGTTTCACATCCTTGACAGATCTCAGTGCTAATCTGCTTAAGGTGTACTTGAATTTTAAATGGCTCTGTTTTATAAAACTTTGCCCTCATGTGTTTTCATAGCAGTCAACCTTGATAGGAATAATATGCTTCGTAAAATCACATGACTGTATTTTTAGAACCAACTTTTACCTTTATAGATGATGGCAGATCTCATGTTCAGAAAACAGGACTATGAACAAGCCGTGTTTCATTTACAACAGCTTTTAGAACGAAAACCAGGTAAATATCTGCTGATTTTATCTTCAAATTCTGTTAACGCCTTTTCTCTTTTTGGCTGTTCTTGGAAAAACCACAACTGTGGTCAAATCCAACACTGCTTATTCCACACCTGCCCTTGAGCAGCTCAGATGATTATAAGGAAAATGACTGGTCATTAAAGTCACTGGTCTGATTTTAAGACCATCAACCGCAAATGTGCCCTCAGATGCTACTAGGCAATCCTACTGTATCTCTCTGATGAATTCGCTCACTCCATCTCCGTTTTGCACTTCTTCCTCTCACTTCAAACCTCCGATAACCTTTCCCCTTTCCTCATCCTCAGCTAGGAGCCTTCCCTCCTGGCTCACTGAGAGGACGTGAATACCTGGAAGAGAAAGTCTCCCTCTCCCTGTCCCCAAGGCAGCCTGCCCCAGCCCTTTCCCGCTTCAGGCCTGCCACCCCCCACTGCAGCACGGCTCCCTGTGGGCACTGGCCGCTGCCCTTGCTCCCTGAAGAGCTTGCCTTCTGGCGTCTGTGTCTCCCGCACCATTTTCTTTGCAGTGGGCACGTAAATAGGCTGTGACATCTCCCCACCTTGAAGGCATCAGTAAACACATAAACACCAGCTCCCACCCCTCCGTTTACTCTCCGTCCACTTCCTGCTCCATTTCTCCGTTTTCCTCTCAGGCATTTCTGTCTGAGCTGTCTTCAGTGTCCCCTGCATTCCAGATCCAGCTTGAGTTCTCGTTCTCTGCTTGCCCAGGTCTGACAGCGTATTTAGCACAGCTTATCCCCGCTCCTTCATCAAAGACTTTCTTCACTTCTGGGATGCTGGGTTTACCTTGTTTTTCTTCTCCCAGCTGACCATTCTATTTTACTCTCCTTTGTTAGATCTACCTTCTCTTTATGACTTCTAATTTTCAGAATGTTTTAGACATCTGATCTCAGACTTTTCCCCCATCTTTGATACCTTCGCCACACTCTTATGACTTCATCCGGACCCGACGTCCTTCATGGCCGGTGTGCAGTCTTGACTCATCTACAACGCTGCCTGTTTGCACTCCCACTCAGCTGCCTGGGAGGCTCTTGAGCTTAACCTGTCCAAAGTAGAACACCAGGTCTTTTCCTTCCCTCCAGACCTGCTCCTTCTCTTTCAGTAAAGGGCATTATCCATTATGCATTTGCTCTGATCCCCAGCCTTCTAGTTACCTTTGTCTCATCTTTTCCACATACACCACATCCAGTGTGTGAGTGAGTCCCTGTCAGCTCTACTTTCAGAGTAATCTAGAATCCCATCACGTTACCACCTCTGCTGCTGCCATCCTGGCTCAGCATCTCTCAGATAGTTTACTGCAGCATTCTTGTAATTCATTTCTGTTTCTACTCCTTGGCTCCAAATAGTTTAGAAATGCTTTCAGCTCAAAGTAACAGAGGTACCCCCATCCCCCCACTAGACTCCTAGTGACCTAAATAATTATGGCTTTTATTTTACTCTTATGTATCAATAAAAGAAAAGTAGATGTTCCAGCAATGATTCAGACATTCCCTAGTATCATCAGGAAGTCTGAGTCCTTTTTCTTCTGCTGCTGCTGCTGCTAAGTTGCCTCAGTTGTGTCCGACTCCGTGCGACCCCATCGACGGCAGCCTACCAGGCTCCCCCGTCCCTGGGATTCTCCAGGCAAGAACACTGGAGTGGGTTGCCATTTCCTTCTCCAGTGCATGAAAGTGAAAAGTGAAAGTGAAGTCACTCAGTCGTGTCCGACTCTTCGTGACCCCATAGACTGCAGCCTACCAGGCTCCTATCATTCCCCAAATTCTCATTCTAACTTTTTCACCCAAGATGACCACCAAACCTCTGGGCATTGATGTTTCTGGATGGGGGACGTGGAGATGAGCCAAAGGGCTTACCTCCCCAGTGAATCATCCTTCTTAAAAAAAGAAAAAGAAAACATTTTCTAGAAGCACCTCTGTGACTACAAAAGAGTGGGAAATGTCATCTTGTAGCTGAACACAGTGTCACATAGAATAAAATCAGAGCTCTGATAGTGAAAAAGAAAAGGATAGTAGATACGTGGTAAGCAACAGCCCCAGCAGGTTATGACCTTGAGACTTTCACTTGCTGTTCCCTCTTCACAGAATATGTTCTGCCTCCTCCCACTCAGGACTTTGCTCCCGTGCTGCCTCTTCCTGAGCATACCCTTCCCCAGCCATCCTACACCACTGACACCTCATCATTCTCCATCCTCTTACCCTGTTCTTGGTTTTTTGTTTTGTGTTGCATTTGTAGAACAAAACCAAAACTGTGATCTGTTATTTACAAGCATCAAGTGGCCAGGAACTGTGCCTTCATTGCTATGAAGATTTAGAACAGTATCTGGCTGAGTATAAACTTTGAATGAAATGAAATGAATGAATAAATGAAAGAAGAGGGGGACGGGGAAGGGAATGGAGGGAGATGGGGAAAGGGAGAAGGAACAGGAAGGTGGGATCAGGGAATGTACGTTCCTTATGTGTAAAAGAACTTGCTAAAAGAATGTGTGAACTCGGAGAAATCCTTGAGCTGTCGTTCAGGTCTTCCAACCCCTTGTCTCAGGATGAAGCCGTGGAAGGTTAGAGCTCATGACTATGGAAGTGGCTGTGCCTCAGGCAGGGCAACCCAGAGGACCAGATAAACTCTGCATGTTGTACTTACTAATGCTTTTAGTTACTAAAAGTTTGGATTTATAGAACAATGCTCTCTGCTTACAAATAAAACATTCCTTGTCAGGGCCAAGATTGAAAGGGAAAAATCTTGTTTTTATGGTGATGTCAACATTTTAATTTCTTTTTATTTTTATCATCTTTGAAAGTTTTCTCCCACCTTTGGACTTCCTCAGGCCATGTCGTTTCTCCCACTGTCTGCTCCAGCTTCTATTCAGATGGTATTTCAAAGAGTGCTCTTAATCACTCTAACTTCGTACCTCTTCTGCCTACTCTTAAGTCCACCATATGGGCCACCCTTTCACCTCATTTGCCCAAACCTTACTCTCTTCAGGCCTAAGTTGTTTTCTTTTTTTTCCTGCCATGGCTTTTGTCTTGGCTTCTAGACTCTCTTTGTTTTTCCTTCTCTGAACTACTGTTTAAGATAATACGCATAATACTTTCATTCTGTCCCAAACTTTTCCCATATTACAACATTTCCCTCTGAGCCAGTTATCCAACCTGATTTAAAAAAAAAAAAAAAACAGATCTCTTCCCTTGTGAATATTTTTGTAAGTCTTTGGTAGCAACATTGCCACTATGTAAGATCTGAAAAAGCCCTCATCTGTCACAGGAATTTCGTATCACCCAGGTTACTTGGCAACAGCACTTTTTTCAAATAGATAATAGTGGTGCTCTAGACTGTCTACTTAAAAACAAACAAAAAATGGATTATTATGAATTCAGTCGAAGGACCTGTTACTCCAGAAATACTAAACGATATACAGCCACCAGCATCGGATATATTTCCAGGTACATAGATGCTACAAAGTAAATGTTTACTGGTTAAATGGATCAATGAATGACTGTGAAATACCAAGTTGTTTAAAAATACAAAATTTTAAGTAAACTTTTATTTTCTATGTGATATTTTATGCTTTTAGTCTTTTCATTCTATGCTTTATTCCTAATAGGACTTTATAAACTTATCTACTAGTCAGTTTTTTCAGAATTATTCTAAAACCTGCATAATACTTCATGTGTGTTATAGATCATTCTCAGTAGAACATCTTATACTTTAACATTGTGTTTGAGCTTACTTCAGAAATGTACTGATTTGACTTAACCTAGCTAGTAGAAAATTCTCCTTACAGATCTAATTATTGCACTCTTAACAGATTACAAACCTTTTCTCTCTCGAAATCTCCAGATTATCCTGAGTTTTCCCCCTCTCTCACATTAGTCGGTTAGCAAGTCCCATTAGTTCTCTCTGTTTAACAGTGAACTATCACATCCTATCTTCTCCTAGCCCCCTGCTCTAATTAAGGACTTTATTAACCTGGCGCTAGTGGTAAAGAATCCACTTGCCAAGCAGGAGACAAGTTCAGTATCTGGATTGGGAAGATCCTTGGAGTAGGAAATGGCAACCCACTCCAGTATTCTTGCCTGGGAAATCCCATGGACAGAGGCACCTGGCAGGCTACAGTCCATGGGGTCTCAGAGTTGGACACGACTGAGCGACTTCGCACATACCTCTCACATGGGCTAATGCAGTTTCCCAGCTCATCTTCCAGTCTCTAGGCCCTTGCTCTTCCAGGCTATTACAGGACTATCATATTCATTCTAAAACTATTCCTCTGCTTTAAAAAAGTCTAAAAGTCTAAAATAGGGCATTATTTTGATAATAATATATGCCAGGGTTACCCTTCCATCTGTATTTTGTATCCCACTTCTTCTAATTCAGTATACAGCACTCTCCATTCTATTATCAGTCCTGTCTTTGCACATGCTGTCTGCACTTTGAATAACAAGATCTCCCTCATGTCCTTCAGGCTCCTGGAAGGTTCATCCAATGTGAAACCTTTTCTTCCTCCCCCAGGCAATGTTAAGAAATGCACTGAAATCCCATAGCATTTCATTTCTCATTACATCACACTGTGTTTTTGTTTTTGTTTTTAGTAAGTCCTCACTAGTCATAAATAATCATGAACTAACTTTGCAGAATATAATACATTTCATCTTTTGACAGATTTAAGTGTACAGATTTGTCCTCTGTAAAATTTCATGGTTAACCAAGAGACAAGTTAATGCAATCTAACCTATCAGTGGTAATTATAACTTCAACTAATAATAAATGCATTTCAGTAATATTTTAAGGTGATAATTATTCAAGAAACTGGCCTAAGGTTGACTTTAGATTATATCAACAATATCATACATCACACACATTAGCAAAGTCATACAAAAAATTGGGGGCCAGAAATTTCAACCTAAATTTACTTCTTGTCTAATCCAATATAGCTTTTAGATTCTATGGCTATTTATAGGGTAGTCCTAGTTTTTATTGTATTTGTCATTATATATATTACTATTGATGTTTGTAGCTTTAAGCTCTCTAATGCTTTTATTTTACTTGATTTCCATGGCACTCTCAAGGTCAATATTATAATCTTATTTTAAGACAGTGAGTGATCCCAGATTCAGAATTTGAGTAATTTGCTTGAATTTGCATAGTCAAAGAAAGATAGAAAGTGAAGTGGCTCAGTCATGTCCAACTCTTCGTGACCCCATGGACCAGGCTCCTCCATCCATAGTATTTTCCAAGCAAGAGTACTGGAGTGGGTTATCATTTCCTTCTCCAGGGGATTTTCCTGACCCAGCAATCAAACCCAGGTCTCCTGCATTGCAGGCAGATGCTTTACCGTCTGAGCCACCAGGGAAGCTGAATTTCATAGTCTAAGGGCACTACAAATATCCGAATCTTCTTTCTGAAACCGTATTCTTATTATATCCTCTTTTTAATGATGCCTGATGAACCATGGAATGAGGTTCATGACATTGTTCAGGAGACAGGGATCAAGACCATCCCCATGGAAAAGAAATGCTAAAAAGCAAAATGGCTGTCTGAGGAGAACCTAGGATGAGATGGCTGGATGGCATCACGGACTCGATGGACGTGAATCTGAGTGAACTCCGGGAGATGCTGATGGACAGGGATGCCTGGCATTCTGCGATTCATGGGGTCGCAAAGAGTCGGACACGACTGAGCGACTGAACTGAAAGCCAGAGGCAATAAAATTTTGAAACTAAACATTATTGTTTAAGAAAGGCAAATGTGGGTGTGGGGTATGTGGTCAAGATGGCAGAGTATTAGGACATGAAGTTTAGCTCCTCCCACAAATAACATCAAAAATATATGTACATGTGGAATGACTGTCATAGAATATCTACTGAATGCTGGCAGAAGACCTCAGACCTCTGAAAGGACAAGAAAATGTCCACATAACCTGGTAGAACAAAAGAAAAAAGAAAAAAAAAGTGAGAAAGGAATTAGGGATGGAACCTGTCCTCCTGGAAGGAACTGTGAAAGAGGAAAGGGTCTTGCACCCTGGGAAGTCCTCTCACGGGGAGACCAGCTGGAACAGAGGGGGAGCTTTGGAGCCTTGGAGCATGCAGCAACTGTTTTTGCCCCAGCTAGAACAGAGAGAGACCTGCACAGACAGACAGTGCCACCACTCTGCACTCACCACGCTGAAACACTTGTCTAACAGTGTGGGTGGGGGCTTGATAGAGAAGCTCAGGCTTCAGAGATCAGATCCAGGGAGTAAAGTGGGGTGGGCTATGCCAAAACCTCAAGATGCTAGAATCTGCAACTGCACCTGAGGATGTAGGCAGAAGAAGCCTGGGCTGCTTTAGAGGCTGGGCATCACTATGTGGGTAGTGTGCAAGGGGAGGGATGGAACTCGCCATTACAGCCTTTTCTCCTTTGTGAGCTCTCAGATGTCAAGACGCAGCCTGCATGAGCTCCAGGAGCAGTTGTAAGCCACCACTGCCCCTAGGGCTTCAGAGGTGGTCGTGAGCTACCACCACTGCCCTCCTCTGTGCTTCAGGACAGGTCTCCAGCCAGTGACTTCATCCTTCTGAATTCCCTGTGCATTCACGAGCTGCCTCTGTTCCCATTGCATGTTCTAGGGGCGTGTATGAGCCGCCACCACTGCTGAGAACCCCCATGACTGGGCACCAGCAGCTGCATCTGGATACCCTCTTCAAGGGGATAATGACTAGCCCAACTAAGGAAAGAGGCAACAAGCATCCACACAATAAACAGCCCTCACACCAAAAATATTAATCCCACATGAGCTACATAGGGATGCTCCCACATATAAATAGGCCTCTAAGACCACAGTACGTAACTGTTTCTCCTATTTCTCTTACTCTGAGTTTAGAGGAACCAATCCCAGTTAAATGACTAAAAGAACTCCCCCGAAAGAACAGGCAATGAAACAGACCTCTTCAGTTAATAGACACCAATCTCAAAAAGAAGATAATGAAAATACTGAAGGAGTTAAGAAAGGCTGTCAACAGAAATGCAGAGTACTTAGAAAGGAATTAGAAAATGTAAAAAAAAAAAAAAAAAGGAAAATTAGAAAACTCATTTACCAAGACAAAAACTGAACTAAAGACAATGAATAATGGAATAAATAATGCAGAAGAATGAATAAGTAACCTGGAAGATAGAATAATGAAAAACACCCAATCAGGACAGAAGGTCAGTGAAAAAAAAAAGGCAATATATGAGACCTTTGGATAATTTACCATGCCAATCTAAGCATAATAGGGATTCCAGAAGGGGAAGAAAGAGAAAAACAACTCAACACCACATATAAAGAAATTATGGCTAAAAATCTTCTCAAAACCTAAAGAAAGAAACAGACACCCAGGTCCTACAAGAAGCACAGAGGTAGGTAATCATTCACANGTGAAAAAAAAAAGGCAATATATGAGACCTTTGGATAATTTACCATGCCAATCTAAGCATAATAGGGATTCCAGAAGGGGAAGAAAGAGAAAAACAACTCAACACCACATATAAAGAAATTATGGCTAAAAATCTTCTCAAAACCTAAAGAAAGAAACAGACACCCAGGTCCTACAAGAAGCACAGAGGTAGGTAATCATTCACACACTAATAGGATAGGATGAGATGGCTGGATGGCATCACCGACTCGATGGACATGAATCTGAGTGAACTCCGGGAGTTGGTGATGGACAGGGATGCCTGGCGTGCTGCGACTCATGGGGTCGCAAAGAGTCAGACATGACTGAGTAACTGAACTGAAAGGCAGAGGCAATAAAATTTTGAAACCAAACATTATTGTTTAAGAAAGGCAAATATGGGTATTAGGACATGAAGTTTAGCTCCTCCCACAAATACATCAAAAATATATCTACATGTGAAATGACTGTCATAGAATATCTACTGAGTGCTGGCAGAAGACCTCAGACCTCTGAAAGGACAAAAAAATGTCCACATAACCTGGTAGAACAAAAGAAAAAAAAAGTGAGAAAGGAATTAGGGATGGAACCTGTCCTCCTGGGAGGGAACTGTGAAAGAGGAAAGGGTCTTGCACCCTGGGAAGTCCCCTCACGGGGAGACCAGCTGGAACAGAGGGGGAGCTTTGGAGCCTTGGAGCATGCAGCAACTGTTTTTGCCCCAGCTAGAACAGAGAGAGACCTACACAGACAGACAGTGCCACCACTCTGCACTCACCACCCCGAAACACTTGTCTACCAGTATGGGTGGGGGCTTGATAGAGAAGCTCAGGCTTCAGAAATCAGATCCAGGGAGTAAGGTGGGGTGGGCTATGCCGAAACCTCAACATGCTAGAATCTGCAACTGCACCTGAGGATGTAGGCAGAAGAAGCCTGGTCTGCTTTAGAGGCTGGGCATCACTATGTGGGTAGTGTGCAAGGGGAGGGATGGAACTCGCCATTACAGCCTTTTCTCCTTTGTGAGCTCTCAGATGTCAAGACGCAGCCTGCATGAGCTCCAGGAGCAGTTGTAAGCCACCACTGCCCCTAGGGCTTCAGAGGTGGTCGTGAGCTACCACCACTGCCCTCCTCTGTGCTTCAGGACAGGTCTCCAGCCAGTGACTTCATCCTTCTGAATTCCCTGTGCATTCATGAGCTGCCTCTGTTCCCATTGCATGTTCTAGGGGCGTGTATGAGCCGCCACCACTGCTGAGAACCCCCACGACTGGGCACCAGCAGCTGCATCTGGATAACCTCTTCAAGGGGATAATGACTAGCCCAACTAAGGAAAGAGGCAACAAGCATCCACACAATAAACAGCCCTCACACCAAAAATATTAATCCCACATGAGCTACATAGGGATGCTCCCACATATAAATAGTCCTCTAAGACCACAGTACGTAACTGTTTCTCCTAAACTCAGAGTAAGAGAAATAGAGGAACCACTCCCAGTTAAATGACTAAAAGAACTCCCCTGAAAGAACAGGCAATGAAACAGACCTCTTCAGTTAATAGACACCAATCTCAAAAAAAAAAGAATGAAAATACTGAAGGAGTTAAGAAAGGCTGTCAACAGAAATGCTGAGTACTTAGAAAGGAACTAGAAAATGTAATAAACAAAAAAAAAGGAAAATTAGAAAACTCATTTACCAAGACAAAAACTGAACTAAAGACAATGAATAATGGAATAAATAATGCAGAAGAATGAATAAGTAACCTGGAAGATAGAATAATGAAAAACACCCAATCAGGACAGAAGGTCAATGAAAAAAAAAAAAACCAATATACAAGACCTTTGGATAATTTACCATGCCAATCTAAGCATAATAGGGATTTCAGAAGGGGAAGAAAGAGAAAAAGAACTCAACACCACATATAAAGAAATTATGGCTAAAAATCTTCCCAAAACCTAAAGAAAGAAACAGACACCCAGGTCCTACAAGAAGCACAGAGGTAGGTAATCATTCACACACTAATAGGATATCAAAACCAGCAGTTGTGAGGAGAGTACAAATGCAGGATATTGAAAATGCACTTGAAATTAAAAGATCAGCAACTTAAAAGCAATCTTGTTTATATAAAGACTGCTATATCAGAGCCTCATGGTAACTGCAAATTGAAAATCTCTAATAGACACAGAAAAAGAAATCCAAACACTGAAGTTAGTCATCAGATCACAAGAGAAAAAAGGGGAGGAAAGGAAAAACACCTACAAAAACAAATTCAAACCAATTAACAAAATGGCACCAAGAACATACATATTGATAATTATCTTAAACATGAATGTATTAAATGCTCCAACCAGAATGTATAGACTGGCTGAAAAATAAAATGTATTAAAGACCTAAATGTAAGACCACCTGATACTATAAAACTCTTAGAGAAAAACATAAATTTTTGACATAAAACAGTATCTTTTTGGATCCATCTCCTAGAGTCATGGAAATAAAAACAAACAAAAATGGGTAAACTCTATGTAAACTCTAAAGCTTTTTGCACAACAAAGGAAACCATAACAAAAAGATAACCCACAAAATGGGAGAAAATATTTGCAAATGATGAGATTGATGAGATTAATCTCCAAAGTCTATAAAGATCTCATGTAGTACAATATCAAAAAAATAAATCACCCAATCAAAAAATAGGCAGAAGACCTAGATTGACATTTCTACAAAGAAGACACACAGATGACCAAGAGACACAGGAAAAGATGCTCAATACTGCTAATTATCAGAGAAAATGCAAATCAAAATTACAGTAAGATATCACCTGACACCACTCAGAATGGCCATCATGAAAAAGTCTACAAACAATAAACACTGGGGAGAATGTGGAGGAAAAAAAACCCTACTACCCTGCTGATGGCAGTGGGCCTTGGTACAGCCACTGTGGAGAACAGTATGAAGGGTTCTTAAAAGCTAAAAATAGAGCTACCATATATATGAGCCAATAATCCCACTCCTGGGCATGTATCCAGACAAAGTCCTGGTTTGAAAGGATACATGCACCCAATGTTCATTGTAACACTGTCTACAATAGGGAAAACATGGAAACAAATCTTCATTGATAGATGAATGGATAAAGAAGATGTAGTACATATGTACAATGGAATATGACTCAGCCATTAAAAAGAATGAAATGATGCCATTTGCAGTAACATGGATGGACCTGGAGACTATCATACTAAGTGAAGTAAGTCAGACAAAGACAAACATCATATATCACTTACATGCTGAATCTAAAAAATACAAATGAACTTATTTACAAAACAGGGAACAGACTCACAGAAATCAAACTTATGGTTACCAAAGGGGAAAGGTCAAGGAGAAAGGATAGGTTGGGAGTTTAGGATTGATACATACACACTACTATACTTAAAATAGATAACTGAGAAGGACTGACAGTGTAGTACAGGGAACTCTGCTCAATGTTCTCTAATAGCCTAACCAGGAAAAGAATGTGAAAAAGAATGAATACATGCATATGTATAACTGAGTCACTTCACTGTATACCTAACTATACTCCAGTATAAAATAAACATTTTTTAAAAAAGAATAGCTTTATTTTCATGTACAAAAAAGAATTTCTTAAACAAGCAGAAACTAAAAGAAACAGCATTACTAAATCCTAGAGGAAATATCAAAAGTTCTTCTCTGAATAGGAAAGAAGTAAGAATATAAAGGAAAGAGAAAATCACAGTTAGAAAGCAAATCATCCTAATAAGCCAAGACACGGCTTAAAAAAAAAAATCAAAAAAAAATTTTCAGTGAAACTAATGATAACCACAATGAACAGTAAAAGATGTAAAAGAGGACATCAAAATTATAAAATGTGTATGAGGAGAGTAAGAAAAAGTAGATTTTTTTTTCATATCTTCAAATGTGTTTGAGCCTATGTGACTACTAGTCTAAGGCAAGTAGATATAGGATGTGATTAACATACTTGTAAAACAGGATAACCACAAATCAAAAACATAACCGTAGATTCACAGAAACCAGGAAGAAGAGAACATAAGTATAACACAAGAGAAAATCATCAAGCCACAAAAGAAAACAAACAGAAAAAGGGATAAAGCAGAAATATAAAATCAATGGGAAAGTAAGGTGCAAATGGCAGCAGTTAGTTATCCGTCAATAATTGCCTTAAATGTCAATGGACTAAATGCTCCAATCAAAAGAGACAGAGTAGCAAATTGGATTAAGGAAGAAGAAGAAAAACCCAAGAGTCTGCAATATGCTGCCTGCAAGAGACCCACTTTTGGAGAAGGCGATGGCACCCCACTCCAGTACTCTTGCTTGGAAAATCCCCTGGACGGAGGAGCCTGGTGCTGCAGTCCCTGGGGTCGCTGTGAGTTGGACACGACTGAGCAGCTTCGCTTTCACTTTTCACTTTCATCATTGGAGAAGGAAATGGCAACCCACTCTAGTGTTCTTGCCTGGAGAATCCCAGGGACAGCAGAGCCTGATGGGCTGCCGTCTATGGGGTCACACAGAGTTGGACACAACTCAAGTGACTTAGCAGCAGCAGTGACCCACTTTAGGTCAAAGGACACACAAAGATTGAAGGTGAAGGGATGGAAAACATATTTCCTGGAAATGAGAAGAAATTGGGGGTAGTATTGCTCATGTCAGACAAAATAGACTTTAAAAGGAGAAATTCACTGATTCAGTTATACATATATTTACTCTTTTTTCAAATTCTTTTCCCATTTAGGTTATTAGGAAATATTGAGCAGAGTTCCTAAAGAAAGTTAGAGGAGGACACCATATAATGACAGAAGAATCAATACAAGATTTTACACTTGTCTACATATATGCATAGGGGATTGGAATGCAAAAGTAGAAATCAAGAGATAACTGGACAACTGGCAAGTTTGGCCTTGGAGTACAAAATGGAGCAGGACAAAGGCTAACAGTTTTGTTAAGAGAACACACTGGTCATAGCAAATGCCGTTTTCCAACAAACCAAAAGATGCCTCTACACCTGGACATCACCACATGGTCAATACTGAAATCAGATTGATTATATTCTTTGTAGCCAAAGATGGAGAAGTTCTAGACAGTCAGCAAAAACAAGACCTGGAGTTGACTGGGGTTGATCATCAGCTCCTTATTGTGAAATTTAGGTTCAAATTGAAGACAGTAGGGAAAACCATTAGACCATGCAGGTATGACCTAAATCAAATTCTTTATGATTACACAGTGGAAGTTACAAATAGATTCAAGGGAGTAGATCTGGTAGACAGAATACCTGAAGAGCTATGGACAGAGGTTCATAACACTGAGGAGGAGGCAGTGACCAAAACCATCCCAAAGAAAAAGAAACGCAACAAGGCAAAATGGTTGTCTAAGGAGGCTTTTCAAATCGCTGAGGAGAGAAGAGAAGCAAAAGGCAAGGAAGAAAGAGAAAGATATATCCAACTGAATTCAGAGTTCCAGAGACTAGCAGGGAAAGATAAGGCCTTCTTAAGTAAACATTGCAAAGAAATAGTGGAAAACAATAGAATGGGAAAGACTAGAGATCTCTTCAAGAAAATTGGAAATATCAAGGGAATATTTCATGCAAAGATGAGAATGAAAAAGGACAGAAGCAGTAAGGACCTGCCAGAAATAGAAGCAATTAAGAAGAGGTGGCAAGAATGCACAGAACTACACAAGGAAGGTCTTAATGAACCAAATAACCATAATGGTGTGGTCACTCACACCTAGAGCCAGACATCCTAGAATGTGAAGCCAAGTGGGCCTTAGGAAGCATTACTATGACCAAAGCTAGTGGAGGTGATGGAATTCCAGCTAAGCTATTTCAAATCCCCAAAGATGATGGTGTTAAAGTGCTGCACTCAGTAGATCAGCAAATTTGGAAAATTCAGCAGTGGTCACAGGACTGGAAAATGTCAGTTTTCATTCCACTTCCAAAGAAGGGTAATGCCAAAGAATGTTCAAACTGCCGTGCAATTGCACTAATTTCACATGCTAGCAAGATTTTGCTCAAAATCCTTCAAGCTAGGCTTTAGCAGTATGTGAACCGAGAATTTCCAGATGTACAAGTTGGATTTAGAAAAGGCAGAGGAACCAGAGATCAGAGCGCCAACATTCACTGGATCATGGAGAAAGCACGATTTCCAGAAAAACATCTGACTCATTGACTATGCTAAAGCCTTTGACTGTGTGAATCACAACAAACTGGAAAATTCTTAAAGAGAGGGGAATACCAGATCACCTTACCTGCCTCCTGAGAAACCTGTATGTGGGTCAAGAAGCAACAGAACTGAACATGTAACAATGAACTGATTCAAAATTGGTGGAAAGGAGTATTGGTGGAAAGGCTGTACATTTTCACTCTGCTTATTTAACTTCTATGCACAGTACATATGTGAAATGGTGGGCTAGATGAATCACAAGCTGGAGTCAAGAATGCTGGGAGAATATCAACAACCTCAGATACGCACATGGTGCTACCCTAATGGTAGAAAGTGAGGAGGAACTAAAGAGCTTCTCGATGAGGGTGAAAGAGAGTGGAAAAAAAAAAAAACATGGCTTAAAACTCAGCATTCAAAAAACTAAGATCATGGCATCCAGTCCCATCACTTAATGACAAATAGAAGCAGAAAAGGTGGAAGCAGTGACAGATTTTCTTTTCTTGGACTCCAAAATCACTGCAGACAGGGACTGCAGCTGTGAAATTAAAAGACACTTCTTCCTTGGAAGAAAAGCCATGACAAGACCAGACAGTGGAAGAAAGAGACATCACTCTGCTGACAAAGGGCCGTATAGTCAAAGCTATTGTTTTGCCAGTAGTCATGTACGAATGTGAGGGGTGGACCATAAAGAAGGCTGAGCACCAAAGAATTGATTCTTTTGAACTGTGGTGCTGGAGAAGACTTGAGAGTCCCTTGGACAGCAAGGAGATCAAACCAGTCAATCCGGAAGGAAGTCAACCCTGAATATTCATTGGAGGACAGATCCTGAAGCTCCAATCCTTTGGCCACTTGATGTGAAGAGCCCACTCACTGGAAAAGACCCTGATGCTGGGAAAGATTGAAGGCAAAAGGAGAAGGGGGTGGCAGAGGATGAGATGGTTAAATAGCATCACCGACTCAATGGACATGAGTTTGAGCAAACTGGGAGATCATGGAGGACAGAAGAGCCTGGCATGCCGCAGTCCATGGGGTAGCAGAGAGTCACACACAACTTAGTGACTGAACAGCAGCAGCAGCAACATATACGCACTTAATATAGGAGCAGCACTTAATATAGGAGCGCCCAAATGTCTTAAACAATACTAACAGATGTAAAAGGAGAAATCAACAAGGATACAACAATAGGAGACTTTTACACCTCATTGAAATCAACGGACAGATCTTGTAGACAGGAAATGAATAAGGCAACAGAGATCCCAAGTGATACAATAGTACAGTTAAGACTTGATTGATATGTTCAGGTCATTAAACCTCCTATCCCCCCAAAAAAACAGCAGTGTACACATTCTTTACATGCACCTGGAATGTTCTCTAGGATTGACCACATAATAGGGCACATATGGGCCTCAGTGAATTTTATAAGTATAGAAATAATCCTAAGCATCTTTTCTGACCACAGTGGCATGAAACTAGAAATCAGCAACAAAAAAGAAATGAGAAAAAATTATTCCATGGAAACTAAAGAACATACTACTAAAAAAACTAATGAATAAACAATAAAACAAAGAGGAAATTACAAAATGCCTTGAGGCAAATAACAGTGAAAACACAGCCATACAAAAATCTATAGGATGCAGCAAAAGCAATTCTTCAGTTCAGTTGCTCAGTCATGTCCCACTCCTTTCGACCCCATGAATCGCAGCACACCAGGCCTCCCTGTCCGTCACCAACCCCCGGATTTTACCCAAACTCATGTCCATCGAGTCAGTGATGCCATCCAACCATTTCATCCTCTGTTGTCCCCTTCTCCTGCTGCCCCCAATCCCTCCCAGCATCAATGTCTTTTCCAATGAGTCAACTCTTCACATGAGGTAGCCAAAGTATTGGAGTTTCAGCTTCAGCATCCATCCTTCCAATGAATACCCAGGACTGGTCTCCTTTAGGATGGACTGGTTGGATCTCCTTGCAGTCCAAGGGACTCCCAAGAATCTTCTCCAACACCACAGTTCAAAAGCCTCAGTTCTTTGGCACTCAGCTTTGGAAAGTTTATAGCAATGCAGGCCTTCCTCAAAGTAACAAGAAAAATCTTGAACAACCTAATTTGCCACTTAAAAGAATTAGAAAAAGAACTACTAATATAACCTAAAGTCAGCAGAAGGAAGGAAATAATAAAGATCAAATAGGAAATAAATAAGAGATTTAAAGCAATAGAAAATATCAATAAAACCAAGAACTAGTTCTTTAAAGAGGAAAGCTTCTGCACAGCAAAGGAGACCGTAAACAAAATGAAAAGATTCAAAGAATGGGAGAAAATATTTACAAATGATGCAGCCGACAAGGGCTTAGTTTGCAAACTATACAACTCAACAGCTAAAGAAAAAAACCCACTTTAAAATGGGCAGAAGACCTAATTTGACATTTCTCCAAAGAAATATAAAGGGACAATAGGCACATGAAAAGATACTCAACATAGCTAATTAGAGAATTGCAAATCAAGCTGCAATGAAATACCACCATACACCGGTCAGAATAGCTATTATTAAAAACTCTACAAGTAACAAATGCCGGAGAAGATACGGAGAAAAAGGGACCCTCCTACCTTGTTGTTGGTAAGAATATAAGTAGGTACAGCCACTATGGAAAACAATAATGGAAGTTCTTGAGAAAACTAAAAATAGAAATACCGTTTCATTCAGCAGTCCCATTCCTGTGTATCTATCCAGACACACTCTATAATCCAAACGTGCACCCATGTGTTCACAGCAGCACTATTCACAATAGCCAAGACATGGAAACAACCTTAACATCCATCAACAGAGGAATGGATAAAGAAGCAGTAGTACATATATACAGTAGAATATTACTCAGCCATGAAAAGCAAAATGGAATCATGCCATTTGCAGCAACATGGATTAGGGATTATCATAATAGGTGAAGTAAGTCAGAAAGAGAATGACAAATAGCATACGCTATCACTTACATGTGAAATCTAAAATATGACAAATGAACCTATCTACAAAACAGACTCATGGACGTAGAGAAGAGCTGCGGTTGCCATGGGGGAGTTCAGGGAAGGATGTAGTGGGAGGTTGGGGTTAACAGATGTAAGCTATTACATTCGGAATGGATAAACAACAAGGGTCTACTGTATAGCACAAAATTGTATATTTAGTATCCTGTGATTAACCATAATGGGAAAGAATATTAATAACAGTGTATATTTGTATAACTGAATCACTTTCTGTACAGCAGAAATTCACATACCAATCAACTATGTGTCAGTAAAACTTTTAAAAAGACAAATGGTTATACTGTAACCTGGATTGTTTTGACATCATATAAAAGAGTAGATGCAAAGCCCACAGAGGTTCCTGTTTTTTCATGATTTTTTGGTATTTGTTAAAACATACATAACGTAAAATTTGCCATGTTAGCCATTCTTCAGCGTGTAGCTCAGTGGCATTAAGTACATTGACATTTCTGTGTAACCATCACCATGATCCATCTTGAGAACTTTTTCTTCATTTCAAACTGAAATTCTATACCCTAACTCCCTATTTCCTGCAGGCCCTGACAATCATCATCTACTTTTTGCCTCTATGAATTTGATTCCTCTAGATACCTTTTATAAATGGACTCATACAGTACTTGTTCTTTTCTTTTATTGGCTTATTTCACTTAATTCAATGTTTTTAAGGGTTATCTATATTGTGTGTAGCACATCAGAATTTCCTTCCTTTTTAAGTTTAAATAATATGCCTTTACGTATATATACCATGTTTTGTTTATCCATGCATCCACTGATGGATATTTGGGTTGTTTCCACCTTTTGGCTGCTGTGAACACTGGTGTACAAATATTTCATTAGGTCCCTGCTTTCAGTTCTTGGGGGTATATACCCAGAAGTGGAAGCACTGGATTATATGGCATGTTCTCTTTCCTTAGATAACAGAATCAGGATAAATTGCTTTTAAAAGTTTTTATTTGTATGTGTGCGCTTTAATTCTAGGAATTCCATAACTCCATTGGTATAATCCCTGAAATTCTCTAGGCTAGAGTGAGTAGCCTTGCCCTTCTCCAGGGGATCTTCCCAACCAAGGGATCGAACCCAGTTCTCCCACATTGTGGGCAGATTCTTTACCAGCTGGGCCACAAGGGAAGCCCAAGAATACTGGATAGGGTAGCCTATTCCTTCTTTAGCGGATCTCCCCGACCCAGGAATCAAACCAGGGTCTCTTGCATTGCAGGTGGATTCTTTACCAACTGAGCTATCAGGGAAGCCCCATCAAAGTGATCAGAATAGCTTATATAAATAAGGAATTTTATAAATCCCCTACCGTGCATCCTGTGCACTTATAAGATCCAATACCTAAAAAACATAACTATACAGAAATAAAGTGTGAGCCATCAGTGTGATAGACAAGAATGCAGTGACTAAAATGTTTTTGAAAACCATGTTATGACAATTGGGAAATGTTTACTATACAATGTTGAGTCAAAATCAGAATCCCAAACATGACTCTAACTTTTATATATGTAAGCAACATATTTGTTTGCATTTAAATATTTATAAATTGATTTCCACTCATAAACATAGGAAATGTACCAAAATGTGATAATCTCTAGTTGGTGGGAATATGAAGGATTATTTTTCTCCTTTATACTTTTCTATAGTTTTCTAAATTTTCTGAATTGTCCATGCATTATTTTTATAATCTTAAAAAATAGGTATTAAAATGATTCTCAAAATTTAGTATTTTAGTGATTAGAAAGGACTGAATAGATTTAATTTCTGGCAGAGCCTGCCAGAAAATTATACCCAAGACTAAATAACCAACTCTTTTTCCTTAGAAGAAGATAAAATAGGATTAAAATACTGGGATTAATATGTTAAGGTTGTAATATGGCAAGTGGGTATCCAGTGTTTCAGGTACATATACACTTTAAGGCATGTCTGAAGTAAAATTCCTAATTGCCCACCCTAAACGTTATCATCAAGATGTTCTCACCTGCTTCCTAGCTGCCTGCCTGTTAAGTCGCTTCATTCGTGTCCAGCTCTATGCAACCCTATGGATTATAACCTAACCAGGCTCCACTGTCCATGGGATTCTCCAAGCAAGACTACTGAAGTGGGTTGCGATGCCCTTCTCCAGGGTATCTTCCTGACCCAGGGATCGAACCCACATCTCTACTTCTCCTGCTCCTGCATTGGCAGGCAGGTTCTTTACCACCAGCACCACCTCGGAAGCAGAAGTCAGAAAGCAGATCTCAGAGACAGACTTATCCTGTGCAATCAAATTGATCCTCGTGAATTGTACTTGTAAGAGTTTAGATTGTGCAGAGGCTGTTTCTTTCTAGAAGGTTTTAGTCCCAGGAAAAATGACTGAAAAGTAAGTCACAACGAATATGCATTTTATAGATTTGCCTATAATGAACATTCTCTCACTGTGACCAGACCAACCCCACCGTTACTGTTTGAGAAATCATCCACTGTCCATACAGTCTCTTTAGGGACTTATAACCCCTAAGGCAATTCTTTTGTTTATATTTAAATTGCACTTCGTTTGAAGCAAACTATAATAAAGTAAGATTTCAACCATCAAAACAAAAGCTGTAAAATGTTGTCCATAACCAAAATATTCTTTGTTTCTAGATAATTATATGACGTTATCTCGTTTAATTGATTTCTTAAGAAGATGTGGAAAACTTGAAGATGTTCCACGATTTTTCTTAATGGCTGAGAAACGTAACTCCAGAGCAAAACTGGAGCCAGGATTTCAGTACTGTAAAGGATTATATCTTTGGTAAATTTATTAGCAAATAAACTCTATATATAATGTTTTTTTTCTCATTGAATTATAAAATTTCTGCATTTTAAAAGGAGTTTTATTTACTAAATAAATTATAAATGATTTAAAGTTTGTAGTGATTGAAATAAGTAATTCTTTTTTTTTTTTTTAATACATCTAACAAGGTATACTGGAGAACCAAATGATGCCCTTCGACATTTTAATAAAGCTCGGAAAGACAGTGACTGGGGCCAAAATGCCCTTTATAATATGATAGAAATCTGTTTGAATCCAGATAATGAAACTGTTGGAGGTGAAGTATTTGAAAATCTGGATGCAGATCTGGGGTGAGTACTAGTTGACAAGATACACTTTAAAAAAAAAAAAAAACTCTTGTTAGGTGCAAATAAGCAAGGGTATTTTATAAAGGAGAACTAAATTCCAGGATAGCACTAATGAAAGTTTAGTGAATAAATCAGCTGGAATAACTCTTCTCTGAAACAAGTATGAAATGCTTATAGAAGGTTTCCTAAATCAGAATAGATATTCTGTGAAAAATGGGATGAAGAGTTTGATTACTTATGAAAAAATTGTCCACATAACAGTAACTTCCTAACATGATAGCTATCTGCCAAACCCTGTGCTCTATACTTTATTAATGCACTGTCTTATTAATATTTAATCCCTATTACAACATTGTGGAAAAGCTCTAAGTTAACCTGTCTAGTGTGATGGAGTTAGAATACGGTGGAGGCAGGCTTTAGGTTGGATCCTACCTGGCCTCAGCGCACCTGCTGCTAGCCTTGGGTGCACCGCTGGTCAGTGGTTCTATTTCGGTCAGTGTGCGTTTGTTGCTTGTCCTTTCCTCAGAATCGGGGAAGGCAGGGAGGGGAGCATAATGATGTAAAGGGAATAGAAGAGACAGTTTCTGCCTCCAGGAACATGCGATTGACCTGGTAGGCAACAGTATCTGTAACCATTCAATCTCCAGCAAAACAGAAATGGGTTAAATTGATGTTAAGTGTTGGAGGAATTCATAGAAATCATAGCAGTCGGGGGAAGCTGCATAGAGGAGTGGGAGAAAACAAGACCCAGTTGCTGAGATGTGTCAGTGACAACTTTGAAGGCTTGGATTATAGAGGCCCACTGAAGGATTTACAGTAAGGGAGAGGCATTTTTATTTTTTTGTTTGTTTGTTTTAGAAAGGTTAAAGTATCCTACTGTTGTTATGCAACTAAAGGCTGTCCACATGGAAATCTTCAGCCATGGGTTGAACACACCAAACTCAGAATATAGAACTCAAAAGGGAAGTCACAGCTGGAGATACAGATTTGGGGGACCAGTGCTGAGTGGGTAGTCGGGACCCCATGAATGACCTGTTTTCAAGTAGAATGCAGTAACAGAAGTCTAAGAATTAAATTTGGGGTGTGCTAACACTCAAGAGGATTGGAGGGGGAAGAGAAAGACTTTGGTAGAAAGAGAAGGAAAACTGTAATCTTAACAAAAAAACAAAGAGGAGGAGCTTGGGAGAAGGTTACCAACAGTGTAAAATGTTTTAGAGGAGGTAAAAGCCTGAGAAAATCAGTGGCTTCAGTGATTATTAGGCTTTGAGAATTTAATTTCCTTTTGTTAATTGATTTACTATTACATTATATTCAGGTGTGGGTCAGTATATAAGAAAATTGCTATTGCACAAATTGTTATTGCACTTAAAATGTACAACCTTTTGACAAATACAGAATTTCTTTTCTTAAAAGTCTAATAGGCAACAGGGAGAGGAAAATTAAGTACATTCTATACGTCTGATAAACTTAGATTCAAATCCTAGGTTTAATATAGATATATGACCTTTGGAAAATTATTAATACTTTCTCTGTTGGAGCCTTGGTTTTCTCATACATAAAATGAATTCAACATTGATTGAATGAAGTAATACAGTGCTTAGCACATAGTCAGAACTTTAACATAGTTACTTTCTACTCCCTCCTTTTTAAAAATTAATTTTTTTAAATTGAAGTACAGTTGATTTACAATATTTTACAGTCTCTTTTTTCATTCTCTGAGTAAATACGCTGTTTGATAATTGGATGATTCTACTTATCCTGAATTCAGTTTTGTATTAGTGAAATGAATACACTTACCACAGTGGATAGTATCCAGTTTTTATTTTCAATTTAAAGTGAATAAATGTCTAATGATGTTTGATTGAATCTATGTTAGCTTTGTTTTTTAAAACTAACTGTGCTTTAATTTATATTAGAAAAGAATAAGTGACATTCTTCAACAGGATTAGTTTTAAATTGGTGAGAAAAGTAGAAACCAGTGTACCCTCAAGCTCATTCTAATCTCAATGAATTTTGTTTCATGAGTAATAGATATTAACAAATTCATTTTTAATTGTATACAGGAATTCAACTGAGAAGCAAGAATCTGTGCAGTTAGCAGTGAGAACAGCAGAAAAGCTCCTTAAAGAACTAAAACCTCAGACTGTTCAGGGTCAAGTACAGCTTCGCATAATGGAAAACTATTGCCTAATGGCCACCAAACAGAAATCTAATGTGGAGCAGGCATTGAATACCTTCACCGAAATAGCAGCATCTGAGGTTAGTAGATCGTCTTTTTCAACTTCACGTGTTACCTTTCCTTGCTGTGTTTAGTCACACAGTTGTGTCCAACTCTTTGCAACCCCGTGAACTGTAGCCTGCCAGGCTCCTCTGTCCGTGGGGATTCTCCAGTCAAGAATACTGCAGTGGGTTGCCATGCCCTCCTGCAGGGGAATCTTCCCAACCCAGGGATCAAACCCAGGTCTTCCACATTGCAAGCAGATTCTTTACCATGTACTCCACCAGTACCTTTCCTTGGTGGTGTAGAAATACGTGCTTTTATTAGTTGTTTATTTTCTGAAGATTGACTTCATTATTTACAATTATTAAAAATCAGGTATACAGTTTGGTATGATTTTCCATCAGGCACCTTTGTTTTCAGAGGAGGCATTGTTACATGCTTATGTGTTATCAGTTCAGTTCAGTCGCTCAGTCATGTCCAACTCTTTGTGACCCCATGGACTGCAGCACACCAGGCCTCCCTGTCCATCACCAACTCCCAGAGTTTACTCAAACTCATGTCCATTGAGTCGGTGATGTCATCCAGCCATCTCATCCTCTGTCATCCCCTTTTTTCCTCCCACCTACAGTCTTTCCCAGCATCCGGGTCTTTTCAAATGGGTCAGTTCTTCACATCAGGTGGCCAAAGTATTAGAGTTTCAGCTTCAGAATCAGTCCTTCCAATGAACACCCAGGACTCATCTCCTTTAGGATTGATTGGTTGGATCTCCTTGCTCTCCAAGGGATTCTCAAGAGTCTTCTCCAACACCACAGTTCAAAAGCATCAGTTCTTCAGTGCTCAGCTTTCTTCACAGTCCAACTCTCAAGGATTCTAATATAATTAATATTTGTTAAATTGAATTCTTTAGTGTCTCAAAAAGTATACTTGTTATTTTGTGGATGGTAACTAATCCAATTAATAAGGAAAAAGTCACTAACCCTTAAGAACAAATAGACCATTGATATATTAACTGGAGTTTCAAAATTTCAGGAAAAAAATCCCCTAAACAGCCGTTAAGCTACAGGTAAAACTAGACCTGTGATTTGTATCAGCTTTTCTAGTGTACTCCTAATTTTAATAGTATTATCTTACCCTTAGAGAGGAAAGAGGATTCTTAAGTTTTGTATTTATGTAGTATTGCAAGATGGCTTTCTTAACTCTTGCCTTTTATGTCCATCTCTCTTCATTTTTATAAACCAGTTTTATTTTGTTTTATATTATTTTGGTCAGCTGGTTAAAAAAACAATTTTTTTTTGCTAGTTAATTCTCCAGGAATAAAGAAATAGGATATTTATCCTCATTTTAATCTTTAGAAGAGAAATTTTCCTCTATTTTGCAAATGATGCGTCAGTGAAGGACCTCATTAAACATAACTCGTATATTCTTCATTCTTATTGAAGCTTGCCATTTTTGAAAAAGAAAGCATCAGATGAAATAACATATGCTGAAGATACTGCTAATTCAATTGGACTTTTGGGTGAGTTAAGATGATTGGACCACTGACAAGAACGAAATATCTCTTTCACTAAGTTTCACTAAGAATACTCCTTCTCTTTTCTTGTTTTCTGGTTGGAGTTCAATCACAGTGTGCTTGGTGATATTTTTTGTATTATCTTCCACTCATGTGTTTCATACCAACAGGATTTTTTGTTCCTTTATTATAAGGACTAGCAGATAATTCTTTGTGCTTGTATGTCTTGATGTTATGTATTTAGTTTGTTGAATGTTTACTTCTCTTTTCTTGTTTTCTGGTTGGAGTTCAATCACAGTGTGCTTGGTGATATTTTTTGTATTATCTTCCACTCATGTGTTTCATACCAACAGGATTTTTTGTTCCTTTATTATAAGGACTAGCAGATAATTCTTTGTGCTTGTATGTCTTGATGTTATGTATTTAGTTTGTTGAATGTTTAACATTTTTTTGTGTGCAAATCAGAAGTACATGTTCCTCTCAGTAATCACAGAAATGTTTCCATCTTTGAACTCTAAAACCTGCTTGAATCTAATTGATTATGGGAATGATTGAGGGCCCAATTATTTATTAAATAATTTAAAATCATAAAATGCTGGAATATTGGGAACTTTAATATAATATACATAAAGATGCCTGTGTTTTGTATACAAAAATATTAAAAAATGACAGGCAGCTGTTTCTATTTGGCTTATAGCTCAATTTTCTAGAGAAAGAAAATAATAGAAATGAGATCAAACACTTCAGTTCAGTTCAGTTGCTCAGTCATGTCCGACTCTTTGCTACCCCATGAATCGCAGCACGCCAGGCCTCCCTGTCCATCACCAACTCCCAGAGTTCACGCAGACTCACGTCCATCGAGTCCGTGATGCCATCCAGCCATCTCATCCTCTGTCGTCCCCTTCTCCTCCTGCCCCCAATCCCTCCCAGCATCAGAGTTTTTTCCAATCAGTCAACTCTTCACATGAGGTGGCCAAAGTACTGGAGTTTCAGCTTCAGCATCATTCCCTCCAAAGAAATCCCGGGGCTGATCTCCTTCAGAATGGACTGGTTGGATCTCCTTGCAGTCCAAGGGACTCTCAAGAGTCTTCTCCAACACCACAGTTCAAAAGCATCAATTCTTCGGCACTCAGCTTTCTTCACAGTCCAACTCTCACATCCATACATGACCACAGGAAAAACCATAGCCTTGACTAGACGGACCTTTGTTGGCAAAGGAATGTCTCTGCTTTTCAATATACTGTCTAGGTTGGTCGTAACTTTTCTTCCAAGGAGTAAGTGTCTTTTAGTTTCATGGCTGCAGTCACCATCTGCAGTGATTTTGGAGCCCCCCAAAATAAAGTCTGACACTGTTTCCCCATCTATTTCCCATGAAGTGATGGGACCAGATGCCATGATCTTCGTTTTATGAATGTTGAGCTTTAAGCCAACTTTTTCACTCTCCACTTTCACTTTCATCAAGAGGTTTTTTTAGTTCCTCTTCACTTTCTGCCATAAGGGTGGTATCATCTGCATATCTGAGGTTACTGATGTTCTCCTGGCAATCTTAATTCCAGTTTGTGCTTCTTCCAGTGAAGCATTTCTCATGATGTACTCTGCATATAAGTTAAATAAGCAGGGTGACCATATACAGCTTTGACGTACTCCTTTTCCTATTTGGAACTAGTCTTTTGTTCCATGTCCTGTTTGAACTGTTGCTTCCTGACCTGCATATAGGTTTCTCAAGAGGCAGGTCAGGTGGTCTGGTATTCCCATCTCTCTCAGAAATCACTTTCTGCCATAAGGGTGGTGTCATCTGCATATCTGAGGTTATTGATATTTCTCCCGGCAATCTTGACTCCAGCTTGTGCTTCTTCCAGCCCAGCGTTTCTCGTGATGTACTCTGCATAGAAGTTAAATAAGCACTCCCTATTGGAGAACATGTAGGTCATTTCCAATTGTGCACCTTGGTGCACATTTCTGATTATTTTCTTTGGCTATGTTTCTAGAAATGAAAATACTGAGTCAAAGAGAATGCACGCCCTCAATGCTCTCTCCACAAGTCTTGCCACGCCATTTTTCCAAAAGATGACACCAATTTTTACACATCCACACATCCCCCCTCCTGCACTCTTGAGAGGAACATTCATTTCTATTCAAACAATGCTGTCACATTTGAGCAAACAGAAACTCTCTCACACACCACAGACAGGAGGAGGCTCTAAAGCCAGAAGGCCTGCGTTGGAATTCCACTTCCGCTATTTACTAATTAGAAGAGTGACTTACTCTGTCTGAGCCTGTTTTCCCATCTATAATTTGGGGATAATAATGGCACCACCACATGTCTACCATGGGGACTAAATGACATCACGTACACACATATAAATGACTTACTGGCTGATGCACAGTTGGTGGTCAATTAATGATGACTAAATGGACTGGAATGGGTGAATTTAACTCAGATGACCATTATATCCACTACTGCGGGCAGGAATCCCTCGGAAGAAATGGAGTAGCCATCATGGTCAACAAAAGAGTCCGAAATGCAGTACTTGGATGCAATCTCAAAAGCGACAGAATGATCTCTGTTCGTCTCCAAGGCAAACCATTCAGTATCACAGTTATCCAAGTCTATGCCCCAACCAGTAATACTGAAGAAGCTGAAGTTGAATGGTTTTATGAAGACCTACAAGACCTTTTAGAACTAACACCCAAAAAAGATGTCCTTTTCATTATAGGGGACTAGAATGCAAAAGTAGGAAGTCAAGAAACACCTGGAGTAACAGGCAAATTTGGCCTTGGAATGTGGAATGAAGCAGGGCAAAGACTAATAGAGTTTTGCCAAGAAAAAAACAACAGCTTCATCGACAGTTGGTAATAGCTAGCTCTCAGTATACACTAGTTATGTTCTTCCACCATGAAAGACTAATAATTTGGGCCGTCTGTGGGGTTGCACAGTCGGACACAACTGAAGCAACTTAGCAACAGCAGCAGCAGAGGGTATACAGAATTTTTCTGTATTTTCTTCTGGTTCAAAGATCACAGTGACAACAATAAACCAAAACCCTATGCCTACCCCTTCCCCTGCCTCTCAGGACCCTGGAGGGCTTTGGAACACCTACAGCTCCTGTTGGTACTTGGGTGCAGGTATCCTTGGTGGCACTTGACCACCAGTGTCAGCCCTCCTGGGAACAAAACAGCAAGGCAGCAGCTGCACAGTTCCGTCCTCACGCCGAGCTTCTGCTGGCATTGAAATAGTGTTCTCAGGGGTTGTGCTCAGTAGAATTGACTGTGCGGGAGCAGATGGATGACAGCAGCTGATCCAGAAATAGGACTGCCCCATATCTAAGACAATCTGTAAGAACATGATGAAGCACCATTTCAAGTAAGGTGTCATAGCTCCTGAATGTTGTGAAGTAACGCTCTATCATGTAAGGTGGTTTTGAACTGTGAGGCTTAAGAGAGAACCCTAAAAGCACTAAGTGACATCACAGCTGTTTCCTAGAAAGACTGTGCCAGGTTTTTTGTTTTGTTTTGGTGAGACTGCCCCATGTTTTGTCATTCTAACATGTGTGGTTAATAATATTCTGTCCTCAGGATCTGCTTGCTGACCACACTGCCCAAAGACTGATGTATGAATTGAAGTTTCATAAGTGAATTTTATCTTGCATTTTCCCCTTTTAACTCATAGGCTCTATATATTAAATATAATGAATATTCATTGAGTAACCATTGGGTGCTAAGCATAGATTCACAAAGAGAAGCCACATATAGTTCCTGTCTTCAAGTTTCTCAAAACCTACCGAAGAAGAGACAAGCATACTGACTGTAATGTAAAGCAAAATCTGTTACGTTCTGTTCTGAAGTTGCCAATAAAAGTGCTGTAGGGGAGAGTACAAGGAGCGCTGAGAGATCTTTTCTGTGGAGGACGTTATGATATAAGAAAAACCAGGGTAAACTGCATTTTCACAGGCAGAGATGGAAGAAGTATATTCTAAGTTAAGGGGAAAATGTGAACAAAGGCAGGGAGGCCGTGAAGCATAGGGTGTATCTGCAGCCCTGTGTGGCATTCAGATTGATTGAAAAACAGGGATGTGACAGGAAGACATGGGAGGAAACAGTGGAAGATGCATTAAACCCAAGCTGAAATGGTCCACTTCCTTTCTTTCCCTCCTCTTGAACTATAAAGGTACATCATTTATAACAGAGCTGTAGCGCCTTTTGTGCTATGAAGTTGTTGCACTTTAGAGTGACAGAGAGCGAGAAGGTGGTACAGATGTCCTAAGAGAGAACATCTTAGGATGTCTGCACCAGAAAAGGTATCATGGGTCCAGTGCAGGGGTTGGAATGCAGGTGTGCAGTATTAAAAACCATTCTTCAGTTCACTCAGGAGTGATCAAGCTGTGAGAAATTGATTAATTCTAATTAAGCTCAAGGTATGTAAATTTTAAATCAGGGAGCTTACTTTAAATGTATAGTGTGGGATATTTTTAGTATGTGAATAGATCTGGGCATTTTTTCAGGACCCTTCTCTTTGTGAGCTGTCCTAGGATTTGACAGACAAATACATATTAAGTCTTTATTTATTATACTTTCCTATCTAGCCCACCTGGGATAAGGGTACAGTTCAGAAATTAATAATATCCCCCGTCTTCAAAATCGTTACCAAATTGGTTATATTTGGCATTCAAATAAAACCCTTTCTGTCACTCTTTAATTAGAACAAATTACACATTGGAACTTTAACAGAGTGTCTGAAGAACTATGGAGGTTCATAACATCGTACAGGAGGTGGTAACCAAAATCATCCCCAAGAAAAAGAAATGCAACAAGGCAGATTGGTTGTCTGAGGAGGCCTTATAAATAGCTGAGAAAAGAAGAGGAGCAAAAGCAAAGGAAACAGGAAAGATGTACCCATCTGAATGCAGAGTTCCAAAGAATAGCAGAGAGAGATAAAAGAGCGTTCTTAAGTGAACAATGCAAAGAAATAGAGGAAAACAATAGAATGGGAAAAACTAGAGATCTCTTCGAAAAGATTAGTGATACCAAGGGAACATTTCATGCAAAGATGGGCACAATAAAGAACAGAAACGGTAAGGACCTAAGAGAAGCAGAAGAGATTAAGAAGAGCTGGCAGGAATACACAGAAGAACTGTACAGAAAAAGGTCTTAATGACCAAATAAAGGTCGTTGAGATAACCACAATGGTGCGGTTACTCACCTAGAGCCAGACACCCCAGAGTGTGAAGCTAAGTGGGCCTTAGGAAGCATTACTGTGAACAAAGTTAGTGAAGGTGAAGGAATTCCAGCGGAGCTATTTAAAATCCTGAAAAGCAATGCTGTTAAAGTGCTGCACTCAATATACCAGCTATTTGGAAAACTCAGCAGTGCCCAAGGTACTAGAAAAGATCTGTTTTCATTTCAATCCCAAAGAATATTCAAACTACCACAGTTGCACTCATTTCACATGCTAGCAAAGTAATGCTCAAAAACCTTCAAGCTAGGCTTCAACAGTACATGAACTGAGAACTTCCAGATAAACAAGCTGGATATAGAAAAGGCAGAGGAACCAGAGATCAAATTGCCAAGATCCGCTGGATCATAGAAAAAGCAAGAGAATTCCAGAAAAACATCTACTTCTGCTTCATTGACTATGTTAAAGCTTTTGACTGTGTGGATCACAACAGACTGTGGAAAATTCTTAAAGAGATAGGAATACCACACTACTTTACCTGCCTCCTGAGAATCCTATATGCAAGACAAAAGCAGCACATGGAACCAGACATGGAACAATGGATTGGTTCAAAATTGGGAAAGGAGTGCACCAAGGCTATATATCGTCACCCTGTTTATTTAACTTATATGTAGAGTACATCATGTGAAATACCAGGGTGGATGGAGCAGAAACTAGAATCAAGATTGCCGGGAGAAACAATCTCAGATATGGAGATGACATCACCCTCATGGCAGAAAGTGAAGAGAAACTAAAGAGCCTCTTGATGAAGGTGAAAGAGGACAGTGGCTTAAAAAAAACCCTAGCTTAAAACTCAACATGCAAAAAACTAACATCATGGCATCTGGTCCCATCACTTTATGGCAAATAGAAGGGGAAACAATGGAAACAATGACAGAGTTTATTTTCTTAGGCTCCAAAATTGCCATGAACTGTGACTGCAGTCATGAAATTAAGATGCTTGCTCTGGAAGAAAAGCTACGACAAACCTAAACAGTGTTTTAAAAAGCAGAGACATCACTTTGCTGACAAAGGTCTGTATAGTCAAAGCTATGGCTTTTCCAGTGGTCATGTACAGACGTGAGAATTAGACCATAAAGAAGGCGGAGCACCAAAGAATTGATGCTTTCAAACTGTGCAACTTGTGAAGACTCTTTGAGAGTTCCTCGAAGAGCACAGAGATCAAACCAGTCAATCCTGAAGGAAATCAACCCTGAATATTCATTGGAAGGACTGATGCTAAAACTGAAACTCCAATACTTTGGAGTCAACCATGTCCAGGAAGAACAGAGAGTCCAAGACAGAATAAACCCAAGAAGGAACAAACACACCAAGGCACATGATAATCAAACTGACAAAAATTAAAGACAAAGATAAATTATTAAAAGCAACAAGCAAAAAAAGACAAATGACATCCAAGGAAAAACCCATAAGGTTATCAGCCAGTTTCTCAATTGACACCCAACATAGGAGCACCTCAATATGTAAGGCGAATACTAACACATACAGGGAGAAATTGACAGTAACACAATAATAGTGGGGGACTTTAATACCCCACTTTCATCAATGGACAGATCATCCAAACAGAATATCAGTAAGGAAGCACAGGCCTTAAAATGATACTTTTCACAAGTTGGACTTAATTGATATTTATAGAGCATTCTATCCAAAAGCAGCAGATTACACACTTTTCCCAAGTGGGTGCAGAACATTCTCCAGGATTGAGCTCATGGTGGGCTATAACGCGAGCCTTGGTAAATTTAAGAAAATCAAAATCATATCAAGCATCTTTTCTGATCACATGCTATGAGATTAGAAATAAACTACAAGAAAAAAAAACTCTAAGAAACACAAAGAGGTGGTGGATAAACCATATGCTACTAAACCACCACAGGATCACTGAAGAAATCAAAGAGGAAATTAAAAAAAAAACTGGAGACAAGTGAAAATGAAAGGACAGTCATCCAAAACTTAAGGGATGCAGCACAGCAGTTTTAAGAGGGAAGTTTATAGCAATACAGTCTTACCTCAAACAAGAAAAATCTCAAATAAACAATCTAACTTTTTGCCTAAAACAACTAGAGAAAGAAGAACAAACAAAACCTAAAGTTAGTAAAAGGAAGGAAATCATAAAGATGAGAGCAGAAATAAATGAAATAGAAAAACAAAAAATAATTGCAAAATTCAATTAAACTAAAAGCTGGTTCTTTGGAAAGATAAACAAGATTGATAAACCTTTAGCCAGACTCATCAAGAAAAATAGGAAGAGGACTCAAATCAGTAAAATTAGAAATGAAAAAGGAGAAGTTACAATTGACTCCACAGAAACACCAAGAATCATAAGAGACTACTATGAGCAACTGTATGCCAGCAAATTGGACAACCTGGAAGAAATGGACAAATTCTTAGAAAGGTAGTCTCCCTAGACTGAACCAGGAAGAAATAGAAAATGTGAACAGACCAATCACCAGCCCTGAAATTGACACTGTGATTAAAAACCTCCCAACAAACAAAAATCCAGGGCCTGGCAGCTTCACAGGTGAAGTTTAGAGAAGAGATAACACCTATGCTTCTGAACTGTTCCAAAAAGTCTCGGAGGAAGGAAAACTTAACTCATTTTATGAAGCCACCATCACCCTGTTTAGTTCAGTTCAGTTCAGTCGCTCAGTCGTGTCCGACTCTTTGCGACCCTATGAGTTGCAGCTCGCCAGGCCTCCCTGTTCATCACCATCTCCCGGAGTTCGCAAAACCAAAGATACCACAATAAAAGAAAATTACAGGCCAGTATCACTGATGAACACAGATGTAGAAATTCTCAACAAAATACTAGCAGTCCATATCCAACAATACATTAAAAGATCATACACCATGATAAGTAGGATTCATCCCAGGGATGCAAGGATTTTTCAACATCTGCAAATCAATCAGTGTGGTACACAGGCCAGTATCACTGATGAACACAGATGTAGAAATTCTCAACAAAATACTAGCAGTCCATATCCAACAATACATTAAAAGATCATACACCATGATAAGTAGGATTCATCCCAGGGATGCAAGGATTTTTCAACATCTGCAAATCAATCAGTGTGGTACACTATATCATCAAATTGAAGAATAAAAACCATATGGTCATCTCAATAGATGCAGAAAAGGCTTTTGACAAAGTTCAGCACCCATTTATGATAAAAAATACTCTCCATAAAGTAGGCATACAGGGTACATACCTCAACATTAAGAAGGCCATGTATGACAAACCTACAGCCAGGATCAGAATCAGTGATGAAAAGCTGAAAGCATTCCTAAGATCAGGACAAGACATGGATGTCCCCTCTCACCACTTTATAAAAAATTATTTAATTGGAGGATACTTTACAATATTGTTGATTTTTTTGCCATACATCAACATGAATCAGCCACGGGTGCTCATGTGTCTCCCCGATCCTGAACCCCCCNCCCTCAGGATGGCACCAAGCCAGTTTCCAGGCTCCTCTGTTCATGGAATTCTCCAGGCAGGAATACTGGAGTGGGTAGTCATTCCCTTTCCGAGGGGATCTTCCTGACCCAGGGATTGAACCTGGGTCTCAGATGTGTATAAGAGACAGACCCCATCCCTCTGGGTTGTCCCAGAGCACTGACTTTGAGTACCCTGTTTCATGCATCTAACTTGCACTGGTCATCTATTTTACGTATGGTAATATACATGTCTTAGTGCTGTTCTCTCAAAGTATCCCACCCTCGCCTTCTCCCACATAGTCCAAAAGTCTCTTCTTTACATCTCTCTTTTGCTGTCTTGCATATAGAATCATTACCATCTTTCTAAATTCCATATATATGTGTTAATATACTGTATTGATGTTTCTCTTTCTAACCTACTTCACTCTGTATAATGGGTACAGTTTCATCCACCTCACTGGAACTGACTCAAATGCATTCTTTTTTATAGCTGAGTAATACTCCATTGTGTATATGCACCANTCATTACCATCTTTCTAAATTCCATATATATGTGTTAATATACTGTATTGATGTTTCTCTTTCTAACCTACTTCACTCTGTATAATGGGTACAGTTTCATCCACCTCACTGGAACTGACTCAAATGCATTCTTTTTTATAGCTGAGTAATACTCCATTGTGTATATGCACCACAGCTTCCTTATCCATTCGTCTGCCAATGGACGTCTAGGTTGCTTCCATGTCTTAGCTGTTGTAAACAGTGCTGCAATCAACATTGGGGTACATGTGTCTCTTTCAATTCTGGTTTCCTCATGTGTATGCCCAGCAGTGGGATTGCTGGGTTGTATGGCAGTTCTGTTTCCAGTTTTTTTAAGGGAATCTCTACACTGTTCTCCATAGTGGCTGTGAAAAGTGAAGAGAAAGTGAAAGTCACTCAGTCATGTCCAACTCTGTGACCCCATGGACTGTACAGTGCATGGAATTCTCCAGGCCAGAATAATGGAGGAGTAACCTTTCCCTTCTTCAGGAGATCTTCCCAACCCAGGGATCAAACCCAAGTCTCCCACATTGCAGACACATTCTTTACCAGCTGAGCCACAAGGGAAGCCCAAGAATACTGGAGTGGGGAGCCTATCCCTTCTCCAGTGGCTCTTCCTGACCCAGGAATCATCCTGGGGTCTCCTGCATTGCAGGCAGATTCTTTACCAACTGAGCTATCAGGGAAGCCCATACCAGCTTGCATTCCCACCAACAGTGTAAGAGGGTTCCCTTTTCTCCACACCCTCTCCATTATTTATTGTTGATTTTTTGATGGCAGTCATTTTGACTGGCATGAGATGATGCCTCATTGTGGTTTTGATTTGCATTTCTCTAATAATGAGTAATGTTGAGCATCTTTCATGTGTTTATTAGCCATCTGTATGACCTGCCTCTTGAGAAATCTGTATGCAGGTCAGGAAGCAACAGTTAGAACTGGACATGGAACAACAGACTGGTTCCAAATAGGAAAAGGAGTACGTCAAGGCTGTATATTGTCGCCCTGCTTATTTAACTTCTATGCAGAGTACATCATGAGAAACGCTGGGCTGGAAGAAGCACAAACTGGAATCAAGATTGCCAGGAGAAATATCAATAACCTCAGATATGCAGATGACACCACCCTTATGGCAGAAAGTGAAGAGGAACTAAAAAGCCTCTTGATGAAAGTGAAAGAGGAGAGTGAAAAAGTTGGCTTAAAGCTCAACATTCAGAAAACGAAGATCATGGCAGCTGGTCCCATCACTTCATGGGAAATAGATGGGGAAACAGTGTCAGACTTTATTTTTTTGGGCTCCAAAATCACTGCAGATGGTGATTGTAGCCATGAAATTAAAAGACGCTTACTCCTTGGAAGGAAAGTTATGACCAACCTAGATAGCATATTCCAAAGCAGAGACATTACTTTGCTGACTAAGGTCCATCTAATCAAGGCCATGGTTTTTCCTGTGGTCATGTATGGATGTGAGAGTTGGACTGTGAAGAAGGCTGAGCACCAAAGAATTGATGCTTTTGAACTGTGGTGTTGGAGAAGACTCTTGAGAGTCCCTTGGACAGCAAGGAGATCCAACCAGTCCATTCTGAAGGAGATAAGCCCTGGGATTTCTTTGGAAGGAATGATGCTAAAGCTGAAACTCCAATACTTTGGCCACCTCATGCGAAGAGTTGACTCATTGGAAAAGACTCTGATGCTGGGAGGGATTGGGGGCAGGAGGAGAAGGGAACGACAGAGGATGAGATGGCTGGATGGCATCACTGACTCGATGGACATGAGTCTGAGTGAACTCCGGGACTTGGTGATGGACAGGGAGGCCTGGTGTGCTGCGATTCATGGGGTCACAAAGAGTCGGACACGACTGAGCGACTGAACTGAATATTATTACTATCCTTTAGCTAGTCCTTCAACCCAGAATGCCTTTCTCTTTCTCACCTTTTTTCATGCCGTTTCCCCCCACCGCACCCAACTTTTTGATGCACCCACTACCCAGGGCCTTACTTATCTCCACACTTAGCTAAGTTCCATTTCATTTCAAATCAGTTCAATTCCATCCCCCAAATTCTGGCATTTGTGCAAGTCAGTGTCCAGGTAGCTGGGTAGACACATAAAGCAGATCATCTCTAAGGTCCAGGCCAGGATGCGTTATTTGAGAACTAGAGTGGCGCCCACCCCAGCACATGCCGCATGTCTTTGTGTCCATAAGGTTATTACGGTAGAAACTACATAGGGTTCTCTGTCACAAATTGCTTGTGTGTGCGTGTACATGCATGTTCTTATGCATACATGTTTTCATGTGTGTGTTTCTGTGGGCATGTGTGTAGTGTTTGTGTGTGTGTGCATGTGTGCTCAAAGTTTAAGTGCCTGAGGTGCAAAGATAATACAGTGAGCTTCCTCTGACTCACCCACAGATCTTATACAAGGCAAGGTACAAACCTTGGACAATTATAGCTTATACAATTCAAGGAACACGTGAATGAATGAACGAACAAAAACCCCTAAACTTCCGCTTAGGCTGAGGATCTGCGAAGAGGGTTTGACTAGGAGTCAGAAGTTCTGCACTTGAAATGCAACAGGTCCTGAGTGACACGGCAGGCCTTGCCCTTCTGTTCCTCAGTGTTCATCCCCCAGCGTGAAGGGATTGGATTAGAGGACTTCTGAGGTTCTTTCCAGCTCCGAGGACACGCTCAAGCCCCTCTTCCCCAACAGGGCCCTGTTCCCAATAGCCCACCCGCCTCAGTCCCTCCAGACGCAGACCTCATCAGGCCCAGGAAGGCCCCAGTCCCATCTGGGGTGGGCCTCGCTTGGGGAGGGCCTTTTGCTCCCCTGCCTCATGGGACTCAAGGCAACTTTGTCTAAATTCTCCAGGAACAGAGGAAAAGCACAGAGGCTTTTGCTAAAGCCCGGTGGGCAGGTCTCTTTGAGGACAGGGATTAAGTTTGTCTCTGTTGATCTCCCCTCGTGCCGACTCCGCTGTCTGTGAACCAGCTTCGGATTCTCTGGGCTTTATCCTCCGGCATATGGTTCCACTCCCCTCACATTACCCTGGTGGTGCCATTTTCAGCCATCCCTTCAGAGCGCCTCTGCAAAAAACAATAGATCCCCAAAGAACAAAGCAAATTTTGGTCCAGGCTGGTTCTAAATGAAGTCCCTCTTCCTTCAACAATTGCAATTTGGAAAAGAAACAAGACCCTCCTGACTCCCCAGCCTGGGGCAACTCTGTCAGACCTCACACCAGACCTAAAAGACTATCTCCACTGGCGATGGGAGGTCAGTCTCAAGGGGCCCCGGCTTGCCTTCCCCCCAGCCCAGGACATTTCAGGCTCTGGAGCTGCTGGTGATGGGCTGGTGGGCTGACCCTTACCAGATTATCTGAATTTGGAAGGGTCACTCAGGGGTCAGCAAGTCTGGGAGGGCCGATCCTAACTTCACAAAGAAGAGGTGGGCACAAGGGTCTCTGTCTCTGAGTGACCCCTTCTGTCTCAGAATTGCCTGTCTGCTTAAGAGTCTGCTCAGGGAAAGGGGTGCCTTCCCTGATGCCTCTTAAGGGTCTTACTCCCCGCAACCCTCAACCCTAGATATCAGTGCTGGGCTATAACGTGCTATTTCTAACACGGCAACAGGGATATGAGCTTTATGTAAATAGTAGAGGATGTTTTTGAATAATTTATGTGATATTTTTAATTCAAGTTTTAAAAATCCTAATGTTCCCAAAACAGAGGAAACACTGATGCTGCAATATTCAAACTGAACAATCTTTTGCTTTTAAAGATAAAGACTTAGAGTTCTTAACCAATTGCGGGAATCTCAGGAAACTCATTTTAAAACATGACTGAGCTGTGTGGCTTTCAGGATCTCAGTTCCCTGACCAGGGATTAAACCTGGCCCACAGGAGTGAAAGCATGGAGTCCTCACCACTGGAGCGCCAGGGAGTTCCCAGAAAGCCTGTTTTTAATGATCTTGATTCTGACTCATTTTATTTAAAATACATGATTTGTACGCCCTTCTTTTGTACATAGTCACACCCACAAACAGCAAACACACTTGCTCTGTGATTCTGGGACAGGTTTTGCAGTATCTCTAGGCCTCAGTTTTCTTTGGCCTCAGTTTACTAATTTATAAAATAAATACAATTTACATAATAAAAAACTAGATAACTATGTCCCAGTTCCCTTCCAACTCTTGAATTCTATGATATCAAGAGAATTCTGAGCATAGGAACTTACTGCAGCAGCTGTATAGTAAGGAGAGTATTTCACCCTGGATAATCCTCAGAGAATTCCCCTAGCCATGGGCCATGGATAGGGCAGA
The DNA here is from genome assembly GCA_006410635.1 of Cephalophus harveyi. Classification (NCBI taxonomy): domain Eukaryota; kingdom Metazoa; phylum Chordata; class Mammalia; order Artiodactyla; family Bovidae; genus Cephalophus; species Cephalophus harveyi. The sequence goes on from SJYT01056450.1 coordinate 198,512, forward strand.
GCTGGCTGAACTAAGGAGAAGGCAATGGACTAATGAAGGAGACAAAATACTGCTCATGCTTTCAAGAAATACCTCTGTGAGCTAACCAAGGGTACACCACCTCTGCCTTGCTCACTACTATGCTCCTGTCACCTAGCACAGGGTTCTGAACATAACAGCTGTCCCGAATGGTTGTTAAATAAACAAAGGAATTAATCAACTAATTCATTAAGGCATGCATGCTGGGTCTCTTCCTGGATTTGTATAACTCTTGGCCTCAAAAAATTCAAAAGTTTTTTGTCAGAAGAACATCTAAAACATGATTTTTTCCAGCGGATTCTAGACCAGATATTAAATGTGTAAGATAATAAAACAAATCCTATGAAATTCCTATGAAAAGCCTTCTACCCTAAATATAACCTGAGATGACACAAGCAAACTGGCCCACTGCACTGAGGCAGAATGTGTAGACAGACTCCTGAAGCAATGTCTTCTTAGAAGTGAGGCCATGGTTTTCATTGTGGGTATCAGAAGTGGAACCACTATTTGGACTGATTATTTTCTTAAGGCAAAGGTCGTCTCAAGTAAGGCGAGGTGATGAGTGAAGAACAAAGTGCTACGGAAATCCAGACAGGCCCTGGTGATAACTGCATAATTGATGGGAGAAGGGCACTGGTTCTTATCCTGCAGACCCTTCGCTTTATGGCCATTCTCTGTCCAAACCAAAAGGTCAGCCACAAAAGCAGCCTCTACATCACTGTCAGGATGCCAGGTGACGTTATCATCACAGAAATAACAGCTGGGAGTTGGATGAATCTGGCCTCCCTGTTCCACTCGCCAGGTGATGAGCTGTTGAAATATACGATGTGATTTTATTTGTACACCTACAGTCAAGACTCCAGAGAGTCTACACTTGGCAACCACCATGGACACGAAGACGAAGAGGGTGTTTAGGCTTTGTGGAATCCTACGTTCCTGAAACCAGATTAAAAATCACGTCCTAGAATCCATTTGAGTTTATCAGAAACGTGGCCATCTCCTTCAGTTTCAAATAGGTTGTTATATCTAGTCAAGTAATATTCATCCAGGTGTAACACAAGATGTTGACAATGGCATTGATAACTCCCTGGTTAGCTAACAGAAAATATGATTATTTGTCCAATTCCATTGGGCCAAAGAATTTCAAAGTTTGGTGCTGAAGAAGACTCTGAGAGTCCCTTGGACAGCAAGGAGATCAAACCATTCAGTCCTAAAGGAAACCCGTGATATTCATTGGAAGGACTGATGCTGAAGCTGAAGCTCCAATACTTTGGCCACCTGATGCAAACAGCCGACTCATTGGAAAAGACCCTTATGCTGGGAAAGATTGAAGGCAGGAGGAGAAGGGGATGACAAAGGATGAGATGGTTGGATGGCCTCACTGACTAAATAGACATGAGTTTGAGCAAACTCTGGGAAACAGTGAAGGACAGGGAAACCTGATGTGCTGCAGTCCAGGGGTGACAAAGAGTCGAACATGACTGAGTGACTGAACAACCACAAAGGTTAATAATACATTTCTGTCTTCCACTGATATACCCCTCATTATAGGAATCACCATTTGGATGGTGCACGTAAAAAGTGAGTCGATATTTCCTCCAGGTAATTTTCTAGAATCACTGATGCGTCTTAGCATTTTGTAAGTTATGTGACTTCATTTTGTTAGTTCCCTGAGGCATGCTTCAGTGAGACAAATTCCACAGAGGGTGTTGGGATCTTAAATACCTAAACATTTCTAAAAAGTTAAGGCTGGATTTGTACACACACACAAGTCATCCTCTAGGGGGGCACAGACTCTATTGAGGATGTAGATGCCTAATGATAAAGTTGGATAATCTCTTGATATCTCTTATGGATAGCACCAAAATAAGAATAACAGCAACAATAAACATGATAGTGACCACAGACATTTTCTCAGTATAACTTAGGCAATGGAGAAGCAGTCATACTATCAGCAAACTGTTGTCACACAAGAGCAAAGTAAAAAGAAATAGGCAAAAATGAAAAAGGAAGAGTGTTAGACAAAGGAGAGTGTGTTAATTTGTGACCCTAGGCATCTGAGCAACATTATGCTGAAGATGTGGAAACACGTCCATCTCATCCTTTCATCTGCTTAATATGAAGGTCTGAGGGTAGTCTTCCCAGATTCTCAGAAATTCTTAATAGAGTCTCCTTTGGAAGATATGCTTTGGGGGGAGTCTTAAGCATCCTCACTGGGAAATTACTGTTTGAGATGGCCCTCCAGTTGCCAAGGATGATCTATGTTTCTTTAATTGGGAGGCATCCATCCAAAAATCAAATCCCTGGAATTCTACTGTTCTCCTAGGTTGTGAGCAGTAACCGCTAACATCTTTTTCCATCAGTGTCCAACGGCTACATTTCTATGATGTTTCTTCCAAAAACCAAGTTTTTGTTTGTACGGGCATGGAGTAGGAGGATGTTAATAGTAAAACTGGCCTATGATATGGAGCCCTTGCAGTATTTGGCTATTGAAGCTCCTAACAGGGTAGAGTCTAAGATTGCAGGTAATAATTGGAGGTGATATTCCTAGATGCTTGGGGAGGCCTGTTACCAGCTCATGAGGAAAGAGCTGTACTCTCAAAGGAGCTGATCTTGGGATCAGTGCTTAGGACTCTGCCCAGTGGTTAGTTTTGCTGGCCAGGGCCTGAGTTCGATCCTACAAGCTGTACAGTGTGGCCAAAAAAAAAACAATTCCTAATTCAAAGGAGTTGAAAGGCCAAGGGTAGGACTTTGAACCAGGGAAATTCAGCTGTTTCTGAAAGCTGAGCTAAGTTTAATTTGAAAATTCCATTCATCCTTTCTACTTTGCCTGAAGTTTGGGGGTGATGAGAAATTTGGGGTAAGCAGTAATGCCTTCTTGTAGAACTCTTTGATGATCATCTCAGGAATACGGGGTAGGGGGGAGGCCCTCATCACTAGAGCAACAGGTGGGGACCCCTCTAGCAGGAAACACAAAATTGAATGGTTCATTCTGATGCTCTTCAACAAGGAAAGGTTTCAACAAATCTGAAAACAAACATGCTCCCAAAGCCAAAAACAAACAAAAACAGCAGAACATATTCATATTTCATTAAAAGGGATAATTGTATTACATTCATTGGGAAGTTTTCAAATGGGCCTTGAGGTCTTGATTCCCAGGCGTGCCCCACCTTTACTGTTTTGCCAAGATTATGTTGTTGGCAGCTGAGGTATGCACTAGAGCAGAGTTCAATAAACTATAGCCCACAGGCCAATTCTAGCCCATAGTTTTTTTTTTTTTTTTTTTGTAAATAAGCTTTTGCTGGAACACAGTCATGCCTATTTGTTTACGTACCGTCTATCACTGCTTTTGCATCCCAAAGGCAGAGCTGAAGAGTTGCCACAGACTCTGTGTCCCACAGAGCCTAAAACATTGACTATTTGGCCCCATACAGAAAAAGTTTATTGATTCCTGGTCTAAGGCACCATTATGATGGGCCGTTTGGGTCATATTGTAAGTTCCCCAACCTGGCCACTTTAATTCCAGGCTGTTCTTGGAGAGGTTGTGCCGTTTTGTAAAATATGCACAAGAACCTGGGTTACAATGAGAATCCTACAAAGAGTGGGCCTTCAACCTAGTGGAGAAGTACACGTGGACTGAGATGACCGCACGTAAGTTAATAACAGTTGGCCAAAAGAGTCACCTCTAAACCTCCTATCTTGGGCTCCCAACCAGAGGGTAGCTATCTTCAGCTGCATTCTTCAGCAAAAGGGGTTTTGGAGATTTTGTCTCCCAAATCTACCCTCTGGCACACACAGTCAGGATGGAGGAAAATGGAGCCTGTAGCATTTTCAGGTGGGCAGCCAAGCTATAGTTCATCCTCTTAAAGGTCACCAACCAAGCAAAACCTCACACTTGTTCACCCTTGGGACTAGTTTTGGCTATGGACTCATTGGTACTCCTCTGCTGACAATTCTATGGCCATTCTCTCCCCTTACAGATAAATAAGGTGAGGTGAAGTCGCTCAGTCGTGTCCGACTCTTTGTGACCCCATGGACTGTAACCTACTAGGCTTCTCTGTCCATGGGATTCTCCAGGCAAGAATACTGGAGTGGATTGCCATTTCCTTCTCCAGAGGATCTTCCCGACCCAGGGATCGAACCCAGGTCTCCTGCATTGGAGGCAGACACTTTAACCTCTAAGCCACCAAAGCAGTACAAGACAAGGGTGAGATTACAGGGCTTTCTAAATTGTTAGATGTTATCAATGGAAAACCACTGCTCAGTTAGAAAAAGTTGTTGTGATAAAGTAAAACTGACGTTCATTGATCTAGAGCAGCAAGGGAGAATACTACATTGACAGTTCTTAAATAACATTTTGTTAGGAGAAATGAATGCATTTTATTTCACTCCTCCTCGTGGGGCTCAGAAGTTCTTAGAGCAGGATATCAGACGAGGACATGCTTAGACTGGCTAGTTTCCTAAGGCAAGGATCAGTATATAAAAGGCAAAGTTTTATTTAAAAAAGGAAGTCTTGTACTAGTCACCAGGTTTTCTGATGGTGTTACTGCACAATTGATGGGCACTTCTGGTTCTCACTCCCAGTCATTCTGTGGTGATGATGGCCATCACTTATTGAACCAGACAATGTAGATGATTTATCCTTGTGTACCCTGTACCAGGGGTTTCCCTGGTGGCTCAGATAGTAAGGAATCTGCCTGTAGTGCGGGAGACCTGGGTTCGATCCCTGGGTTGGGAAGATCCCCTGGAGGAGAGCATGGCAACCCACTCCAGTATTCTTGCCTGGAGAATCCCCACCGACAGAGGAGCCTGGTGGGCTATAGTCCATGGGGTCACAAAGAGTCAGACACAACTGAGTATGCACAGATTTTAAATGCATATTATGCTTAAAACTAAGAGCTTAAAAAAGATGAAGGTGACTTCCCTGGGTTCCAGTGATTAAGACTCCACACCTCCACTGTAGAGGGCATGGGTTCGATCCCTGATCAGGGAATTAAGATTCCATGTGCCACGCAGCATGGCCAAACAAACAACAACAAACAAACAAACCAAAAAAAAAAAAAAATGATGACGGTGTACAGCATCTTCTTTCTATTTCACTCCATCCATCACCACCCAATAAAGTCCATTTTCAAGGGGAAGGAGTTAGGAATCCAGAGGGCCTGTGTCTGAAATGCCATACTACCAGTCCCTAAGACAGAGGCTCCCAGGTTCTGAGTACCCAACCCAGCCTTGCACATACTGGAATGCACACTTTGGTCTTGCACCATAAAAGTAACAGACTGGAAATAAAGAGGTTTTAGAACCAGAGAGACCCCAGCGCTGCTACTTACTGACTGTGGGGCACTGGGCAAGTCCCTTCATCTCTCCAAGCCCCTATTCCCTTATCTTCAGTCAGAAAAGTAGCACATGCTATTTGCTGTCTACCCCTAAAATCATTCCTTTCTGCCTCTTTTCTTCCCATTACCACTGAGTGGCTTCCTAGCCTCTCAGGTTGCTAGACTGTGTGTGGCCCCTCAGAATGGGAGGACACTTGCGTTCAAGGCTGGCACACTGTTGCCCTGACTTTGGACAACTGGAAGGAGAAAGAGGCCCTGGGTGGTCTCTCCTGAGGGGCTTGAGAGGTTCAACTCTCTCCATTAGGATTGAGAGATGAGAGAGCTTTTTCCAGGCTGCAGGGCAAGTCCCCAAGGAGGTCAGGCCTATTGGATCCAACTGCTGGTTGTTCATTAGTGCCTTCCCATATCATTTTCAATAAATATTCATTCAATGCCTACGAATGCCAGGGAACCACTGTGCTGGGGACACAGTGGTAAACAAGACAGACAGGATCCTTGCCTATCAAATGGCCACAACAGTTCAAATGAACACAGACTTTCCAGCTTCCCGACTTTCTAAATCACTGTGAGCATAATTGTGAGCATATTTCCACCTCTGCATTTTGAAATCCATCCATAACCCAAGGACTCTCCCAGAGCCCTGGGCTTGAGGTTGCTCAAGATGAATTGTTTTGCAGGAGAGTGAATATTTATTGAGCATCTTCCACTTGTAAGACTTGTGTCTATAAACATGAGGCCTGTTTTCATACCTCAAGGAGCTAAATTCTGGGGTAGCTGGTACAGGACAAATATTTGATCTGAGTAACACAAGTTATCGCACCTGAAGGAACCATAAGGAAGGTCCAGAGCAGCTGAGTCAGTTTTGGGGATGCTGCTCCATCAGGCAGAAAAGGATAGGAGATGGCCCACGAGAATAACTTAAGGGGCAATGTCCAAATGGGGGGAAAGGCAAGCTGAGGATGGGGATAGGAGATGATATGGCCCAAAGACCTGGTTTGCAGCCTGATAGAAAATCTTAAATACTAAGCCAAAGAATTTGGACTACATTCTATGGGCAAAGGGCCATTTCAGGTCAGGAAGTTAAAGTGACAGAGCTGGTGCTGTGAAACGATTACTTTGACATCTGTGAGGGAGATGATTAAGAGGGTGGAGACCCTGGAAGCAGCAAATCGAGGCCTGAGCAGCTTTGGACCTTTCAGAGAGGGGCTCACACCCTCTGGGTTTTATTTCTGGGTCAGTTGCTCTGCTAAGATTGTGCAAATCCTGCTGTGGAAGACTACTGGTTGCCTCCAAATATCCACTTCCCTCTCTCACCTTTCTAACAAAATCTTGAGTTTGTCTGGGGCAGCAAAACTTCTTGTTAAAAATGTTTAGCTCCTCCAAATCTAGCTAAAGATGTCCATACTCCTGGCCAATGAGGCATAGAAAGAATTTACAGTGAGGATTCTGGAAAGGTTTTGTTTTCTTGATAAAAAGACACTGATCCGGCCAGTACAAATTTTTTCTTTACCCACTTCTTCCAGCCTGGAACTCAGTTATGATGTCTGGAAGTGGTGCAGCCATTTATGAACATAAGGATAAAAGCTCTAAATGAAGGATGGCAGAGAAGGAAGACGGCAGGAGTCTTGACTCTTAATGACTCTCTTGAATAGCTGTATCACTCTGAATTGCCTATCTCCAGATTTCCTATTACATAAGAAAAATAACTGTTTAATTTGTTGAAAGTTTATTTTAAGCAGCCAAACTTATTTCCTAACTGGTGTACATGGCTAACCCCTAATGCCTCACTTTCTTCTTTTTAGTCTCACAGCCTGGTGCAGAAATGGATTACCCATCTGCCATGTGCTTTTCAGGAGCTGCCCTCAACAACTGAAGAGGCCCTTGGTCTATGTTGCCCCTTTGATCCCAACTCTCTCAGCCATGCAGGGCCTCTCTAGCTTGCCCAGATCCTTCAGAGACCAGAAGGCAAGGCCAGCTGGGACAACCCCAGGAGACCAGATGTCCAGCTGGGAATCCAAAGCAAGAGTGCTAGACCAACAGTCAGAAGTCCTCGGATGCTGGACCACCTCTACTACTAATCAGGACATGACCGTGACCCCGTCACTGCCAGTTCTCTTGGGCTTCAGTCACTTTGTCTTTGGAATGTGGGGACTGAGCTAGGTCAAAGTTTTCAAAGTACACATCAATTAATTTGCATTTAACTGTAAATAATAGAGAGCTTCCCAGGCAGGTCAGTGGTAAAGAACCTGCCTGCCAATGCAGGAGACACGTTTCGATCCCTGAGTCAGGAAGATCCCCTGGTGGAGGTCATGGCAACCCACTCCAGGATTCTTGCCAGGAGAATCCCACGGACAGAGGAGCCTGATGGGCTACAGTCCATAGTGTCACAAAGAGTCAGACACAACAGAAGCAACTTAGCACATACACAAAAAAATTATAAAAGCAAGCAAACAAACAACAAAAATCAAAAGGCAGTGCATTCCATCAGGCTTAAACAATAAAGTTATCATCTGATAAAGTCCAAAGACAGGACCACTTAGGTTTGGTATGGTCAGCTGCCCACCAGTGTCATCAGGCCCCCTGCAGTTCTCTGTGGATTAGCTCTGTCCTTGAACTGGCTTGCTTCAGGGGCACCGGATGGCTACCACAGTACCAGACATCATGACCAGGCACTCCCCTAGACAAGAATGAAGAGGAATATAGTTCTTGTGTTTGATTTTTAGGAGCAAGAAGCTTTTCCCACAGGGCCCTATCAGATCTCATTGGTCAAAAGTGTCTCTTTCCAACCAGTCACTGAAAAGGAAAGGGGCACGGCCATCTGATCTGAATGTATTCTGGAGAGCCAACCATGATCAGGACAGAAAGGAAGCCCTCTTTTCTAAAAAACAAAAAAAGACATGACCCCGTGACACAGAGCAGATAGAAGCTGAGTCCCTTGAACTGAAGTTAGCAGTGGGGAGAAGGCTGGCTCCCCCTGCTACTGTCCTCAGACTCCCAGTCCTGGAGCTGGAGCTCCTAACACCAGTTTGAAAGCCACTGGGCTTGATCTCTAAGGCAGCTTTCCATTCCAACACCCTATGCGTCTTTGCTTCTAAAATTAATGGCTCTGGCAGAATGAGGTCAATATGAGGGGGAAAACTACCCATATCCCCTGAGGTCACCCTGAGGACAGACAGTCAAAATGCCTGGGGGGTTTCTAGCCTGGTTACAGCTAGGAAAACTCTGCACATTTTTCTATACATTCACCATAGCAACCCACGTCATATAATCTGTTCCTCTTTGAGGGCACACACAGTCTCACCCAGTGTGAGAAGCTGTCCAGTAAGTAGTGTAAGGCCCAGATGGCTCCACACTAGCCACAGGTAGGGAAACCGAGGCACCAGACAAGGAGGTCTTGGCTCCCAAAGCCAGGGTCTGGAAGAGCCTGGCTGGAACCGTACACTGCTCATTCGGCCTAAGGATGAGTGATGTTCCTGGGAAACTGGGAATACAAGGAGAAAGACACAGGTCTGATGGCTCCTGATCACAGGCTTGCTGGCAGGGTGCCCCTCTGCCTCTCTGAGCTCCACTCCCCCCATCTGTAGAATGCACCACTTCAGGGTCACCGGGAGGACTTGGGGGAGCCCTGGGAAGGTCTGTTTTAAAGAGCTGTGGGGTCTTCCGGCCTGAGGCTGCACACAGCTAGGGGAGGACCCGCTCTGTTTCCCTCCTCCAGACTGTACGTGAAGGAAGACTGGTCCCGAACCCCAGGCCGCCGCCCCGCGCGCCTGGCCACCGCCTCCTCCCGGGCGGCCCTGGCAGAGTCTCTGGTCCAGCCCCTCCCCCACTCCCTAGGGGCAGGCGGCTGCTAATGGCCCTCCCCACAAGCTGCTTCATTAAGGATTTGTTCTGTGAGCTGCAATCAAAATAAACAGACCAGCCTGAAAGCCAGGGAACTAAAAACCAATTAAGAGGGAATGGAGATGGAAGGGGCGGGGGGTGGGGTGGGCAGGAGGGGAAAAGAGGCCGGGGCTTTCCAAAGACTCAGTTCCCATGGCAGCCAGCTTCCAAAATAGTCTGGGAATGAAAAATAATGAAAACCACAGTGGAGAGAAAAGCGATCCTGGCAGGAGAGTCCTGACCTCGGGTTGGCTAAATCCCCTTTCTCCTGGCTCCCAGAGGGCGGCTCGGTGGGTCAGGGCACCGGTGACCCTTCCTTCCCCCACCCACCCGCAAGGCTGTGAGTGGTGCAAATCCTCTGCGGGGCCTGCCGCCAAGGCCCCAGCGTGAAGGAGCCGCATTCCCTGCTTTCCGCGCGGGGAAACCATGATGGGGAAATGGGGCAGGGTAGCAACAAGACTGAAAAGGGAAGTTCGGGGCACCATGAGGTCCGCCAGCCTGGTTTCATAGGGCTTCCTGGAGGAAGTGACATTCAGACTGAGATCTGAAGTCAGAGCGGGCCATGAAACGAAGAGGCGGAAGAGCACCTCCGGAAGAGAGGAGGGGAATCCCAAAGGCTTGGGAGTGGAGGAGTGGGAGAAAGACCAGAAGTCTGGTGGGGCTGACAAATATGGAGTGAGGTGTGCTGTGTGTCAAGCTGAATGCTGTTTTATGCCCTGAATCCTGAGAGGCAAGAACCCCGGCAGGCTAGGACTCCCAGGTGTTATGGAAAGGCCGTGCAGCCAGGACCCCACCCACACCTGCGGATGTTACACATACCTGCTTGCCCTCTGCCTGAGCCGGGCCTCCCAGGGAGCCCCCCCCCACCAGCCCCCGCCATGACCTGCCCCTTCTCC
>SJYT01056450.1:208835-260869 GCA_006410635.1 Cephalophus harveyi
GGGGAGCCCAGCCTGGCGTTTCTAGCATCATCTCCTAATGATATCTCCAAGCAGGCCCCACAGCCCACCAGGACGCATCACCGGAGGCATCACCGTTTAACCATCTCCAGACCCCCTTGTGGTCTGGTTTCTGTTTCACTGGTGAGGCAACAGGAAAGCTGAGATCCTATTAAGCTAACTTACAGATGCCAAAAAGGAATAACGGCCAAAATTAAATTAACCCTTTCACTCTCCCTCGTCCGCCCTCGCTTCCTGAGCTACAGACATAAGAGCCCTGAACGTTTTACCATCAAAGGATGCAACACCTCAGCCCCAGGGGGTGGGCTCCCAGATCCAGAGGGGATACCTGGCCTCCCCAGCAGCCCTGACGGGTCGGGAGCCTGTTCTGCAGGCCTAAGCAGCGCCCTGCCCACCAGCACTTACTCACTGGAAGGCCTCCTAGTCCTCCTAGTCGGGAAGCAGGACAGGAAGGGGTGAGGTGAAGGCTGAGGGGTCCAGGGGCAGTTTGCAGGCTCTGACTTCTCAGTCTCTTTCCAAGAAGCCAAGCCAGCGCCAAGTGGGAACCCACTGGAAACGGGATGCATCTGAGAAGGCGAAGCACAGCCACCCGCTCCCAACTCAGAGTCCTCTGAAGTCTCTAAGCAGAACAAGGGGAACATGGGCAAAGGAACTGAATGTCCGGAAAGCTAGCCTTGAGCAGGGTCCCTGTCCTGTCCTCATGATGAATGAAGCAGAGATTTTGTAATCAGAGCCCCCCAGGTATCAACCCTAATTCCATCATCCGGTAGCTGTGTGATCACGGGCAAATTACTTCTCTCTGAGCCTCAGTCTCCTCAATAGTAAATGGGTACAATAACACTGACCCCATAGGGAGGGCCTCTAGAAGGTGCCAGAGTGCCCAGTGCAAGCTGAGCATGAAGCAAGAATTCACTAGTATTTTTCCCCCCTCCCAGGCTTTAGCAGCATCAATTGTATTAATAAAATGGGGTACCAGCTCTCCCAGGTTAAGTGTGCAAAGCACTTGGAAAACTGCAAAGACTTATGGATTCGTGCAAAGGACCTCTGTTTGAAGAAGATGCTGAGTTACTCCTTTCCAGCCTCCACTACCCTCAGCATTTCTCTCATCTGACATCTGCCGTAAGGCCTTCCCTACCCTGCACAGACTCTTCCTGGGTGGGCTTGAGGAGTCTCTGTTAAGTGAATAGAGTTAAATGGACATTTATGGAGCAAATCTGAGAAACTCACAGCAAGTATAAAAAACTGGAATTATGATGCACCCCGACTCCCTGGGTCCCTCACTTACTGTTCTTTCTAAATTGAGTTATAGTTGCTTTCCAATGTTGTGTTAGTTTCTGCAATACAACAAAGTGATTCAGTTATCCGTATACATATATCCCCTCCCTCTTGGACTGCCTCTCAACCCCCATCCTCTCCATCTAGGTCACCACAGAGCACTGAGCTGAGCCCCCTGTGCTATATACAGTAGGTTCCCGCTAGCTGTCTATTTTATAGTTGAAGGAAATGAGGCCCAGGCACAGAAGGTGACCTTCTTGAAGTCATGGATGGTAAGTGCCTGGGTTTGGAACCCCAGGGCTCTCCCACTCCGAGGCCGGTGTTCCTGCCCAACCCACAGCCCTAGTTCACCAGCCTAAGGGGCTGAACAGGGTCAGCATGAGGAGCCTCCTGAGACCTGGGGTAGGTCCCTCCTCCTCTCTGAGCCTCAGTCTCCTCAATAGTAAATGGGTACAATAACAGTGACCCCATAGGGAGGGCCTCTAGAAGGTGCCAGAGTGCCCAGTGCAAGCTGAGCATGGAGCAAGAATTCACTAGTATTCTTTCCCCCCTCCCAGGCTTTAGCAGCATCAATTGTATTAATAAAATGGGGTACCAGCTCTCCATTGTGGAGGGGTGCTGAGTGGTCACCCCTCCACAATGGGAGACAAAAGGAGCCCACATGTGATGGGAAGAGCAGCCTGCCCAGGAGGCTGACACTCGGACCTGGGTTGGAATCTGTGCTCAGCTGTGCAAACTTGCACAGCCCGCCACTTCCCTGGCCATCTCAGCAGCACATCTGTAAATCCAGGAAGAATGCTCGCCTCATCTCACGGGCTGTCAGGAGATTAGAATGAGATGACTGACAGGTGTTGAAAACCAGCAAACCCTGTTGTCATTTGTAATTAGCACACTCCGTATCTGTTTGTGTTTCTAAGCAGCAGATTCACTAAGTAGGTTAAACAGTGTCTCACTCCCCAATCCTTGGGCCTCCCCATCCTGTTCACTCTATCCTGCTTTATGCACCAACAGGGAGAAGGTGAACTCATGTCAGCATCAGAATATCTTCAGTGAAGAGTTACTGAGTGCCGAAAGTTCATCTCACATGCTGTCTGTGCTAGCCTTGAGACAGACAAGAGAAGCAAAGGTGGCAGGTATTTCCTCCTTTTGACTCTCATAAGTGAATCAGCAGACATATTAGATCAATAGCCACCTGACGCATCTTTGTGGGGCACTTACACGTGGGTCAGGCATAGCACTCACCTTTACAGACAGAATCCTAGGAGCATCGCATCACAGCTCTTGAGATGGAGCAGTGACTGACTTATTTCCTCCCTTCCTTCCTCCTTTCCTCCCTTCTGGCCCTCGGATTTCTGCCTTTGATCCCCAAAGCCATATTTCCAGGCAGTCCCAGGGAAATATCAGAGGACGAAGCACCGCTGGCCTCAGGGTCTCTGTCGTGGGCAGACAGTAAGGGCGCAGCCAACTGAGGGGACCCAGGGGACATGGCCCAGTCAGAGCAGCAAAGAGAACAGAGCAAGGGCAGAGATCTTGGGCTCAGAGAAGGCATTTGCTTGGAGATTTGGGGCATCGGCTGGAGCAGGGAAGCCCTTCTGCCTGGATGTCTAAGAGGGAACGTTTCCCAACCAGCCCCCCAGGTTGACACCTCGAAAGCTAATGCCCCAGGCTCCGACAGCAAGACCCAGGGCATCACAGGTGCACAATCAAGGAACATCAAATCAAACTAACCAGGCAGTCAGATGAAGTGCCCCTTCCTCCCACATGTAAGGAAAGCAGGGAAGCCCCCAGACAGGTGGGCCGGGTCTTGAGGAAGAAGCAGGGAGTCAGAGAGAGAGCCCAGAGCAGCTGAGAGGGGATCTCTGGGCCTGGGAAGCTAGATTCGGGGACTGAGGAGAAGCCCCTCATCCTGGGCTCTAGGTGGCTGCACTCCTGTGTCCCTGGGGGCCACAGAGACCTGTGCTTTTCATGCATCATCCATTCAACCCTCACAGCCAAGCCCACGAGGTAGGAATCATCATACCCAGTTAAAATTAAAGAACCTGCGGCTCAGAGAGGTTGAATAACTCACTCTGAGTCACAGCATCCTAGTCAGGGTCATCTAGCCACAAAGAACCTACGGACTTATGTTTGACAGGATACAATTATTAATCAGTGATTGCTCCAGGCCTCCCACCAGTGCTCTCCTGCTAAGGGGACCCCGGCTGGCCCTCTTCTTCGACTCTCCTTCTCACCCTTGAAGACATCTTTGCCAAAAAAGGTGGTTCTCTGGGCCTTTGACAAGCAGAATTAGAAGTAAAAGGAGAAGGGAGAGAAATATCCGAGAGGTACTGATAGCTCTGAGGTGGAGGTCTCGGGAGAGGAGCAAGCTGTGCCCTGGAGAGGCACAGAGGCAGAGAGAGAAACGGACAAGTGGGCTCAGGAGTATCGACTTTCGTGACTGAGAAATCGAAGGATGGAACTGAAGTTCTCATGACATCATGTTTGGCTTCTCTATTCTCTTGAACAAATAGCCACCTGACGCATCTTTGTGGGGCACTTACACGTGGGTCAGGCATAGCACTCACCTTTACAGACAGAATCCTAGGAGCATCGCATCACAGCTCTTGAGATGGAGCAGTGACTGACTTATTTCCTCCCTTCCTTCCTCCTTTCCTCCCTTCTGGCCCTCGGATTTCTGCCTTTGATCCCCAAAGCCATATTTCCAGGCAGTCCCAGGGAAATATCAGAGGACGAAGCACCGCTGGCCTCAGGGTCTCTGTCGTGGGCAGACAGTAAGGGCGCAGCCAACTGAGGGGACCCAGGGGACATGGCCCAGTCAGAGCAGCAAAGAGAACAGAGCAAGGGCAGAGATCTTGGGCTCAGAGAAGGCATTTGCTTGGAGATTTGGGGCATCGGCTGGAGCAGGGAAGCCCTTCTGCCTGGATGTCTAAGAGGGAACGTTTCCCAACCAGCCCCCCAGGTTGACACCTCGAAAGCTAATGCCCCAGGCTCCGACAGCAAGACCCAGGGCATCACAGGTGCACAATCAAGGAACATCAAATCAAACTAACCAGGCAGTCAGATGAAGTGCCCCTTCCTCCCACATGTAAGGAAAGCAGGGAAGCCCCCAGACAGGTGGGCCGGGTCTTGAGGAAGAAGCAGGGAGTCAGAGAGAGAGCCCAGAGCAGCTGAGAGGGGATCTCTGGGCCTGGGAAGCTAGATTCGGGGACTGAGGAGAAGCCCCTCATCCTGGGCTCTAGGTGGCTGCACTCCTGTGTCCCTGGGGGCCACAGAGACCTGTGCTTTTCATGCATCATCCATTCAACCCTCACAGCCAAGCCCACGAGGTAGGAATCATCATACCCAGTTAAAATTAAAGAACCTGCGGCTCAGAGAGGTTGAATAACTCACTCTGAGTCACAGCATCCTAGTCAGGGTCATCTAGCCACAAAGAACCTACGGACTTATGTTTGACAGGATACAATTATTAATCAGTGATTGCTCCAGGCCTCCCACCAGTGCTCTCCTGCTAAGGGGACCCCGGCTGGCCCTCTTCTTCGACTCTCCTTCTCACCCTTGAAGACATCTTTGCCAAAAAAGGTGGTTCTCTGGGCCTTTGACAAGCAGAATTAGAAGTAAAAGGAGAAGGGAGAGAAATATCCAAGAGGTACTGATAGCTCTGAGGTGGAGGTCTCGGGAGAGGAGCAAGCTGTGCCCTGGAGAGGCACAGAGGCAGAGAGAGAAACGGACAAGTGGGCTCAGGAGTATCGACTTTCGTGACTGAGAAATCGAAGGATGGAACTGAAGTTCTCATGACATCATGTTTGGCTTCTCTATTCTCTTGAACCAGCACCATTGAGCCTGGATCCCATGAACCACAGATGTGGGAGCGATTCAGTTGTAAATAGACAGGAGGAAAGAAAAGAGAACTGAGATTGAGGCAAGGTGGAGCCCAGCTTCCCCTCCCAGCATCTCTGTTTTCCTCTGTGTGGTGGTCTTCTCTGTGAACACACTCATTTACTATTGCTCGCCTTTAGTTTCTGCTCCGATTTGACTCTGGTGAGCACACAGCTCACCGTGGCCGCCTGCCGCATCTCCTCATCCCTTCTCTAGAATGATGCCAGTTCTGTTTGAGTTCCCATTGTGAACAGTCTCATAATACTCATGTTTCCTGGTTCAAAAGCCATTTTCCCACAATTAGGTCTCTTTTTGGAGGTTTCGTTTATCTCTAAAAAGCTTAACCTTAAGCCATTCCTGCTCAAGTCTAGGGCCTGTGAATCACTAGAACTATATGTTGACCCTTCAAGAATTCACAAATAAAAATGATTTATTGAAGAGTCTCAACTTAGTAGGAAATAAGCACAAAATCAGTTCTATATGTTTTATCTTCCCCTATCTATACTATGACAAGTTCCTTTGCTCATTGGTTAAAGGTTCCCTTAACTATAACTTAGTCCAACCCATACCTTTCAATCTCCTTGAGTTCCCAGGACAATCTGGTTCTGTTCATCAAGACCCACCTCTGTCACTGGTTTCTTTCTTCTCCTCCCTTTCCCAGGAGAGGCCAGAGCTGTAGCCACAGTTACTTGTGATGGAAAAGGGATGTGAACTGGTCTCCAAACACTTTCCCCCACCTCCTCCTAGGTTCAGGTCATCAAGTGTTTGGGACAAAAGGGAAGGAGAGGGGACATAACTTCTAAGTCAGGCTGACATCCTCTGGAGGTTGGTTGTCTCTGCTAATTATTTAGTGAAGCCGAATGACCTCTGTGCCCCTGATGCGGCAGACATCCTCGCACTGGCCCTCTCATGGGAGCACATCTGGGCTCTTCAGAAGGCCCTGCAAGAAGCAAACGGCCATTTGTTGCTGGTACTTCTCACTCAACAGGCAAGCTGCTGGCGGTGTGGGGAGGGTGGGAAGGAGGGGTTGGGGAAGGGGGAGGAGGTAGAAGGAAGGGAGAAAGGGGAAGGCAGGAGCGGGTAACAGGAAAGAACTCAAGGCCAGGTGTCTTATCTGGCATCCACTAAACCCACCGGAAACTCAGGACCCCAATAGCGGGAGAGCGGCTGCCCCTTCTCCACTCTACCAGCTCTCTCATATCCTCCTCTCTCCTATTCACGGCACACAGGAGCACACCAGAAAGTCCCTTCTCTCATTTTGTGAGCCCCTTCAAAATATAAAAAGGCTTTTACAAGGAGAAATTAATATAACATTGTATGGTTCAACTAAACTATACTTCAGTTGAAAAAAAAGAACAGATCTCTTGGTGTCCACCTTCTTTGGCTTTAAGGAAGAGAAAGGACTCCTTTTCCCTCTCCAACAAAAAGGAAAGAACAGCCTCTCTTTCTCTCTCTCTCTTTTTTTATCTTTATTTATTTATTTGGAGAAGGAAATGGGAACCCACTCCAGTATTCCTGCCTGGAGAATTCCATGGACAGAGGAGCCCAGCAGGTTACAATCCATGGTCTCAAAAGAGTCGGACACGACTGAGGGACCAAACCACCACCACCACCATTTATTA
This sequence comes from Cephalophus harveyi, assembly GCA_006410635.1. NCBI lineage: Eukaryota > Metazoa > Chordata > Mammalia > Artiodactyla > Bovidae > Cephalophus > Cephalophus harveyi. The sequence continues at coordinate 215,627 of SJYT01056450.1, forward strand.
GGCTGGGTTGTGTCTTAGTTGTGGGCTAATGCCCTGAGGCGTGTGGGATCTTAATTCCCTCAACAGGGATCGAACTTGCCTGCATTGCAAGGCAGATTCTTAACCACTGGACCACCACGCAAGTCCCAAGAATAGCTTCTCTCTTAGGACAGCTGCGTACTCCCCCAAAGTATACCAACATCCAGCTCTCTCCCAGTCCTCTTCTATCAATCAAGGGGGTGGGACATCCATCCAGGGGCCCAGGCAACTGCAGGCAGTTCCATTTGTACAAAGCGAACGTGTCTGCATCCAGGAAGCGGCACATGAGACAAGACTGCCAACCAAGTGTGCAGAGCAGATGGCTCTACCCAAGGAGGTATGTGCTGAATCCCGTTGGCATTGTAGACTGGCAGGCCAATTATGTGTTTCTGTCTGGACAGAATGTGCCTTCGTGAGGGGCTGTGGATAACTGTGATCACATGAAACTGTCAGACAAGCTCATCTGGACAACCTAGGGGCAGGTCAGAGTGAATTATCGTGCTTCCCAGTACTTTTGAAGAAAGGCAGCTTTACTTCTTTTAAGTACAGTAATGGAAACCAGGTGTGATCAGGAGCAGTCCCTGGGGGACTGCTTCAAGAGCCAACTAAGAATGACTTATAGCTAGCAAAGTGGTCTTTAAACGTGAATGATGTGATTTTAAATGTCTTGTTTGAATGTCTCTCCTAATATGGTTTTCTCACTGTCTTATAGTACTTCCATGAAGAAAGGTTGGCTAAGCAAAGGTTAACTACTTCCAAGCAACATCCAAATTATTCCAAATCTCAGATGACCACCTTCCCACAAAGATGTTTGCCTGAGTTGGCAGCTCAGGGGGAAGCTTGTGTTTCACAGCAGGAAGAGGAGTTTAGCCAAAATTTCCACATGAGACAACCAAGATCCCAGCCCTAATCCATTTCAAAGTAAGTACCTCCAGACTTAGGTGCTCAGTAATGTGGCGTGAACTTGCTGCTGCTGCTGCTGAGTCGCTTCAGTCGTGTCCGACTCTATGTAACCCCACAGACGGTCTCCCACCAGGCTCCCCCGTCCCTGGGATTCTCCAGGCAAGAACACTGGAGTGGGCTGCCATTTCCTCCTCCAATGCATGAAACTGAAAAGTGAAAGTGAAGTCGCCCAGTCGAGCCCAACTCTTGGCGCCCCCATGGACTGCAGCCTACCAGGCTCCTCCATCCACGGGATTTTCCAGGCAAGAGAACTGGAGTGGGGTGCCATTGCCTTCTCCAGGGGTGAACTTAGCTGAGTTGAAATACCAAGGGGAGAGAGAGGGAAAGCTGAAAGCTCCTCTATGGGACCAGGCCTGTACCACATCAAAAAAAAGGCACTGAAATCATGAATCATTCAATTCAGTGAATGCAGTGTATCTGATTCCTTTGGGGCGGGGGGGATGCTCTGATAAACAAGCCATGGTCCATGTCCTCCAGGAAAAATTGAGTCTTGTAGTTGAGAAGGGACATTCAAACTAACAATGGCATAAGGCAAAGTAAAGGAAATGCAACAGGTCAAAAATAAACAGCATTCCACAGTGGGGCAGGAGAACTGCAAGAGGCCCTAGGAAGAAAACTTTTGAGGTCAACTTTAAGCTAAATTAAACATATATATATATATATACACACACACACACACTAATAATGTACACATAAATGAGTACAATTATTTGAAGAATAGTTTGGCAATGTATCCTGTGGTTGAGAATATGCATTCCATCACCCAGCAATTACACATCTAGATGGATATGGTAGAAAATTCTCCCACATGAACTAGAGATGACACACAAAGACATTCTATGCCACATTCTATGTCATATCAAAAAACTAGAAATGACTTAAATGTCCACTGTTGGATAAAAAGATGAATAAATGTAGGTACATTTACATAATGGAATATACAGAGGTTAAAGTAAATGCTCTAGAGATTCATGTGTTAACATGGAAAAATCTAGAAAATTTTGTTCAAAGCATTTAAGGATATCTCTGGCCAATCATTAGTTAGCCACTAGGCTGACCCAGCAGAGACTTCAATGGCTGTGTATATAGGAAATACAGCTTTTACAGAGTTAGTCCAGCAGAGTCACTAAGCAAGCCAAAAGCAACAGTAAACCCTTCAAGGAGAGGAGAATCTGATTTCCAGACTTACCATGTTAGATCATCTATGCCTAGATACATCATAGCCAAATTGACAAAAGACAAGAAGAGAATCTTGAACACAGCAAGAGAAAAAACAAACTCATCATATACAAGAGACTGTCAATCAAGAATTCTCTATCCAGCAGGACTATCCTTCAGAAATGAAGGAGAAATTAAGACACTCCCAGATAAACAAAACAGCAGAAGTCAGAAAATGTACATGAGCCAACCTAGCCAGGGATTGTTAAATTGGATGTTTTTAATGTAGCTATCTGCTATTTACAAGAGACACACTAACATATATGGACCCAGAAAGTGTGAAGTAAATGGAAAATTCAAAATATACCAGAAACAATAATTACTGAAAGAAAGCTGGTATAGCAATATCAATATCAAATAAAATAAATTTTAAGGAAAAAGCATCATTAGGAATAAACAGGGTCAATCCATAATAATGAAAGGAAATTTACTAGGAAGATATAAAATTTTTTAATGTGTAGGCACCTAATAACATGACTTCAAAATATATGAAGTTTCACAGAACTACCAAAAGAAACCAACATTTCCACGATCAGAGCAGATGTCTCTATAACTGCAAGGGCAGAGACACTATTAGTAGTGGTTTAAATTAACACTCAGTCTAATGGACAAATATAGAACACTTCACTCAGTCATTATATTATTCATTTTTTTATGAAACATTTATAAAGACTGAAAATTTCTAGAAATTAGAAATTTGATAGCAAGAAATAATTTTAAGACATTATTTTATGCCCTGATAAATATATTCCTAAATAGCTCATGTTAAAAAAGAAATTATAATGGAAATGACCCTAACAATAATTAAAATAACATTTCTACATTTCTTGATACAACTACAGGGATGTTAGAGAGATTATGGCTTAGGTAAGAGAAGTAAAGGCTACAACTTAGAGTTAATTGTCCAGCTCAAGCTAGGGAGGAGGGATACAGCAAAGTAAACCCAAATAATGTAAAAGGAAAGAAATATTAAAGAAGAGGACAGAGATTAATGAAATAGAAAATAAGCAAGCATCAATAAAACCAAAAACCTGGTTCTCTGAAAAGACTGATAAAGCAGATAAATCTCTGGCAAAGCTGATCTATTTTTCATATAAAAATAGTGACAAAAATAGGTACAAATGAACTCTGGTGGAGCCAAGTGGCCACACCAACCATGAGTCCCAATCTCCAGAATGTTATGTATTTCTTATTAAAATAGCCTCCTATCTTGTTTAAGTCATTGTCACTTTGAGTATCTGTTTCTTGCAATCAAACCTACTCCTAACCAACACAGAGGGCTGGTTCAGCCCTGAGCTGGCTCTGGGTATATCAACAAGGCTAGGCGGGAAGAGGATGGTGACAGACAGTGAGTTGGACCAGTACCATGGGTGATTAGGCAAAGCAGAGGTGGCAGGTGAGGCTGTAGCCAAGTTGGGTTAAGGTGGCAGCTGGGACAGTGGCCGACAGGTGGTAACCACAGTGTGTGGCAGACTGCCATGACTGCTTCCAGCAGCCCCCTGGCTTCCCAGGTGGGCTCATCCCAGGGTTGACTCTTGGGGCCCAGACCTAATGGACAGGTCTGGTCCCTCCGGGACAGGAGCCAAGTTCAGTTCAGTTCAGTTCAGTCGCTCAGTCGTGTCCGACTCTTTGCGACCCCATGAATCGCAGCACGCCAGGCCTCCCTGTTCATCACCATCTCTCGGAGTTCACTCAGACTCACATCCATTGAGTCAGTGATGCCATCCAGCCATCTCATCCTCTGTCGTCCCCTTCTCCTCCTGCCCCCAATCCCTCCCAGCATCAGAGTCTTTTCCAATGAGTCAACTCTTCGCATGAGGTGGCCAAAGTACTGGAGTNNTGTCATCTGCATATCTGAGGTTATTGATATTTCTCCCGGCAATCTTGATTCCAGCTTGTGTTTCTTCCAGTCCAGCGTTTCTCATGATGTACTCTGCATAGAAGTTAAATAAGCAGGGTGACAATATACAGCCTTGACGGACTCCTTTTCCTATTTGGAACCAGTCTGTTGTTCCATGTCCAGTCCTAACTGTTGCTTCCTGACCTGCATACAGATTTCTCAAGAGGCAGGTTAGGTGGTCTGGTATTCCCATCTCTTTCAGAATTTTCCACAGTTTATTGTGATCCACACAGTCAAAAGCTTTGGCATAGTCGATAAAGCAGAAGTAGATGTTTTTCTGGAACTCTCTTGCTTTTTCCATGATCCAGCGGATGTTGGCAAGTACCAGACTTTTATTTGCAAGTCCCAGGAAGTAGGACTCAAACTGGCTTGAACAATAAAGACAATGTATTCATTCATTTGCCTGCATGCTCAGTCGCTTCAGTCGTGTCCAACTCTTTGCTACTCTATGGACTGTATCCCACCAGGCTCCTCTCTCCATGTGATTCTCCAGGAAAGAATACTAGAGTGGGTTACCATACCCTTCTCCAAGGAATCTTCCTGACCTAGGGATAGAACCCACCTCTCTTACATCTCCTGCGTTTGCAGGTGGGTTCCTTACCACTAGCACCACCTGGAAGGCCCACTCACTCATTTAGCTAAGTTTAATACAACAGCTCAAACTACAGTTTCAAAGATCTACCATGTTGGCGCCATATGGTCCCATGCTATCCACCCTGCAACAATTCCAGATTCTTCATGGGTGAGAGAAAAACAGCTTCAGTAGTTCCAGACATCCAGTCCCTACCCCATTCTACCCAGGGAGAAAGAGTTCCTTTTCCAGAAACTCCCTTAAAGACTAGTGATTAGTGCTCTCTCATTGGACAAAATTAGGTCATGTGCTTGTTTCTAAACCAATCAACTTGCTGCTTGACTTCAGCCGATCACGATCTACTGCTGGAGCTGCTACTGAGTTGAATTGTGTGACTTGGCCAATTTACTGAGCCTTCTTCTCCTCATGTATAATACAGGATGTTAATAATACCTAGTGTTTTGAGACAATATAAATAAAATCAGAATTTAGTCAGCACAGTGCCTGACATTCTCTGCATTTGATCAATGGTAGCCACCAATAGCTATTAGCACTAATTCTAAAAGCTAGGGCTCCATTCTCAAACCTGGAGTTAAGAAAGCTGGATTGGGGCTTTCAGTTTGAAACAAATGTCAGTCTGGGGCCTGTTCCTGAGAAGAGGGGGTGGTACCAACATTAAACTTGACCCCCAGCCCTAGGAGGTAAACTGAGGCAGTATGCCCATAGTTCAGCTGAAAGCACAGGGGTCCAGAGAGATCCACAGCTCCCCCTAACCCTCAGCAATCCCAAGAATAAAGAGACAGAGGTGATTCTGCCCAAACATGACTTTCCTCCCATTCTGTGACCTCCCCGGGGATCATTTGGGCCCCTGGGGCAGGGCTGTCCATTAAATGACCACGTTCGATGTAAGAGGAGCAGAAAGGCTGCAGCGCGCCACTCTGGCTCAGCTCATGGTGGGCGATGGGGTCATATGCCCTGACAGGCCTTTACCCAGGGAGAAAAATCTTTCTAATAGCCCAGAAGAATGCCCTAATCTGACATCTCGTTTAGCAGATTATTGGGCCCAGCTTTGATCTCTACTGGGCATAATGAGTGCGCCTCTGGGGCCAATCAGCAGTCATTAATTAGCAGAGCGGCCTGCAGCTGGGCCTGCCCAGGAATGGGGTCCTCAGCCTGCGAATCGGGAGTTGAGGGTGATGTTTGTGAGCAAGTCAGACCCAGACTGAAGCTACGGGATAGATCAGGGTCGCCAGGATCAGCCCCCGAGGTCTCTCTGGGAAAGTGCTCTAATCTGGGCCCTCACATGACACATGTGACACGCCAGGGACCAGGCACGGCTCCCGTTCGGCAGGACATCACCCGGCAGTGAGAGCAGAGGGCCGGCTGGGCACACAGCTCACGGCGCGTGACGTCACGACCCAGAGCACCACAGCGTGCAAGCAGGCAGCAGACACCACCCGGTTCTTCATCTAGCCCCCTTGTGGAAGGTCAGACTCTGCCCCTGTGACTGGTTGACTCTTGACCACCATTTCTGTCTCTTCTTGGGTCCCTAGCAACCACCTATGTGGGCTTTTGGGACCCTGGGAGATGTTGGTCTAAAGAGTTTTGAGTTCTATGGTTTCATCATCTTTAAGAGCAGTGGTACTCAGCCTTGCAGTCCTGCATTAGGGTTGGGGTTTCAACAAAGCTGTGACCAGGAACACAGATGAGGAGGGCCTGGGGGAGTGCAGAGTGGGTACACATGATGTAGACTTAGCATAGCAAGAGCTGGATTCATATGCCATTCTCTGCCATTCACTAAACAGCCATGTGACCTTCCGCTAAGTGCTCTTAGCTTCTCTGAATTTCATCCTTTGTGTCAGGACAAGGTTATCTTTCCACACAGTCATTGCAATACGGATTGTACTTAGCTTTTGTATAATACCAAAACACAGAATTACTTAAAATATGTATTTTAAGGGTTCAGAATTATTAATAAATTTCTAAATCAAACTAAACATTAAACTCAATCTCAAAAATTAATAAACAGAGGACTTCCCTGGTGGTCCAGTGGTTGGCTGTCCACCTGCCAATTCAGGGGACATGCATTCAATCCCTGGTCCAGGAAGATCCCACATGTTGTGGGGCAACTCAGCCCATGCACCACAACTCTAGAACTACTCAACATTCTACGGTCCGTGCTCCACAACGAGAGAATCCCCCATAATAAGAAACCTGAGTCCTGAAACCAGCGTGGTCCCCACTCACCACAACTAGAGAAAGCCTGCCTACAGCAACAAAGACCCAGCACAGCCAAAAATAAAGTTAAAAATGTTTTAATTAATTAAACAGGTAAAACATTAAGCAAAACATTCATTTATAGACACACAAACATTAAGTGAGTGTGAAAGTCTCTCAGTCGCGTCCAACTCTTCGCAACCCCATGGACTGCAGCCTGCCAGGCCCCTCTGTCCATGGAATTCTCCAGGCAAACATTAAACTTGATATTAATTCAGAACAAATCATTAGAAGACAAACATTTTAAAATAATTATTCAGGTAGTTATTCATGTGAATTACTATTCAAAGGATAACAAGAAACGTAATTAACTCTGAAATTAAATACTATCTGATCTTTTTAATACAATCCTGGAGAAAAATTAAGGTGTCATTGTTAAGTCAAGTGCATTTGTGTGCAAATTTTTCTCATTGCTGTGAAAGCTATTTCTGACTCTATACCATCCAGGGGAACAAATGTGCAGAGAGTTATAAACTAACACCAAATTCTTTTGATACCATCATAGTGGGGAGAAAAAAAAAATCTCTTGTTTAATAGATTTTAAATTTACTAATAGCTTTTTAAGCTTTTTTCTGGCAGAAGTGGGCAGAGACTGAGACCTTTCTATTGATAGTAAGGTTTAGCAAAAGCCTCCTTTTGGTTTAGCAAAAGCCTCCTTTACTCTCATTGGGTATAGATGGTGATCCCACACCATCGGTGGGTTGTATCTAGTTCTACTTGTAGAACTAGAGCTTCAGAAGAAGCTTGCTGTGTTGATGAGTGTTTTCTCTCTCCTCTTGAGAATTATGGAAATGTAAAAAAGAAAAAAGCTTTCTAAATGAGTGTCCTTTTGTTCTAGTTGGAATTTTAATATAGTATAGAACTCTCTGGGTGGTTTCACGACAAATTATTCCGATTTTAGATTTTTTTAAAAATATAAACTAATAGTATTGCACTAAAAAATGATTGGAGGACTTCCTAGGTGGTCCCTAAGACTCTGCAGTCCTAATGCAGGGGCCTGGGGTTCAATCCCTGGTCAGGGAACTAGATCCCACACACCACAACTAAGACCTAGTGCAGTCAGTTTTTTAAAAATTGATATGTGATGCATTACAAACCTAAACAGAGAGGCTAATAGAAACTGACTTTGAAACGGCTTATTCCAAATAGGTCGTTTTCAAATCTTTTCTACTGTCAGGATGCTGTATAGAGGGACTTAATGCTTTTGAACTGTGGCGTTGGAGAAGACTCTTGAGAGTCCCTTGGACTGCAAGGAGATCCAACCAGTCCCTCCTAAAGGAGATCAACCCTGGGATTTCTTTGGAAGGAATGATGCTTAAGCTGAAACTCCAGTACTTTGGCCACCTCATGCGAAGAATTGACTCATTGGAAAAGACTCTGATGCTGGGAGGGATTGGGGGCAGGAGGAGAAGGGGACGACCGAGGATGAGATGGCTGGATGGCATCACGGACTCGATGGACGTGAGTCTGAGTGAACTCCGGGAGATGGTGATGGACAGGGAGGCCTGGTGTGCTGCGATTCATGGGGTCGCAGAGTCAGACACGACTGAGCGACTGAACTGAACTGAAGTATGGAAAACTAACAAAAGCAGAGTCCTTGAACCAAGTGGACACTAGGGCTCAGAGTCCTCCTCTCTTCCCTTGCACGCCCTCTACACACACTTACACATTAGCATGGCAGTGGAGGTGACAAGCCGAGATGCCCCAGTGGACAGTAGCCCAACATTTTTAGTGGTCTCTAGACCTTTAGGCCCTTTCCCACCCTTGAACCTCGATGGGGCTGGCATGGCTTGTCTCATCCACTCCAGGCACATGACTGGTGCCATCTTTTCAATGTCTTACAGCCCTTCCTGGTTTCTGGGGTTTGGGTTCAGGTTGACAAGAATTGCTAGTTTTCTCATCATCCTTTTCACCTAATCCCTTCCTCTGTCATTGTCATCCCATCCATCACCCCTCACCCATCGCTCACAGCCTTCCAGTTCCTCAGTGGCACAGACAGCTCTAAGAGGACACACCCATGGACACGCACACACGGAGACATCCCATCTACAGTCTGCTAAGGGCCTCCTGGAACTCATGACTTAGATAAGAGAAGGACCTGGCAGCCCTGCCTGGCTCCCTCCATCTGCCCTCCTATATATATTTACTTATTCAACTCATTATTTTGATGAAAGTTTATGAAGCAGCCCTCTGTACCAGCTACTGTGCTGGGTTCTGGGATTACAGCGGTGAGAGATACAATAAGGTACCTGTCCTCACAGATCTTACAGTCTACACAGGGAGCGGAACATTAAAGAAATAATCATTCAATAGAAATACTTGGTAACAATGGTGTAGGAATGTCTTCCACTCTCTGGTCCTCCTGCACTGTCTGCAGATGCATACAGAGAGGGAGCTAAGGACCTTGAGAATCCCAGCTCCCTCAGCTCCTACATTCAGGAGGTTCTGCCAGTCTGAGGGGTCTTGCAAAGAAGCCCAACTGCCCCAGCAGGTCCTCCTGGGCCACAGGGAAGAGGTGAACAGTGGCCAAGTCCACTGGGTTCCCTCCGCAGCCCTGGCTCCTGACCCGGGGCATCCTTGGGGCTTGGGGCAGGAAGCAGGGGTTCTCAAGGCAACTTCCTGTCCCTCACCCCATCCCCACAGGCATGTCAGCAGCACCAAAATGGATTCAAGTTTTGTGGGGCCTGAAACTTACATGACTTAACGGACCATTTTTAAGAAACCAAACACAAAATACAAAACTTGGTTAAAAAGTGAATATTTCTTTAAAATACTTCTCATTCTTTTCTAGAAGTCTCATTACTCATTCTTTTCTAGAAGTCTCATTACTCATTCATTTTTTTAAAAGCTGACAAAGGGACTTCCCTGGCTGTCCAGAAGTTAAGACTCTGTACTTCTAATGCAGGGAGCACAGGTTTGATCCCTGGTTGGGGAACTAAGGTTGGTCATAGCTTTTCTTCCAAGAAGCAAGTCTTTTAAAGCTATGACCAACCTAGACAGCATATTAAAAAGCAGAGACATTACTTTGCCCACAAAGGTTTGTCTAGTCAAAGCTATGCTTTTTCCAGTAGTCATGTATGGATGTGAGAGGTGGACTATAAAGAAAGCTGAGTGCTGAAGAGTTGATGCTTTTGAACTGTGGTGTTGGAGAAGACTCTTGGGAGTTCCTCGGACTGCAAGGATATCAAACCAGTCCATCCTAAAGGAAATCAGTCCTGAATATTCATTGGAAGGACTGATGCTGAAGCTGAAACGCCAATAATTTGGCCACCTGATACGAAAAGCTGGCTCATTGGAAAAGACCCTGATGCTGGGAAACATTGAAGGCAGGAGGAAAAAAGAGACGACAGAGGATGAGACGGTTGGACGGCATCACCAACTCGACGGACATGAGTTTGAGCAAGCTCCAGGAGGTGCTGATGGACAGGGAAGCCTGGCGTGCTGCAGTCCATGGGGTTGCAAAGGGTTGGACACGACTGAGCTACTGAACTGAGAAACTAAGACCCCACATGCTGCACGGTGCAGCCAAAACAACAACAACAACTAAATACAAGTTGACAAATACACACACACAAAATAAAAATAATATTTTAATAAATTCGCTCACTGGTGTTATCTTTGTCATCCTCTACATTTTGGGTTGCATCTTCTCTGAGTGCTTCATCATATAGCAATGATTTCATGATATCATTTTCTTTTTTTAAAATATTTATTTGCATTTATTCATTTGGCTGCAGCAGTACTTCATTGAGGCACGTGGAATCTTCTAGTTGCAGCATGCGGGTTCTAGTTCCCTAACCAGGGATCAAACCCAGGCCCCCTACATTGGGAGCTCAGAGTCGTAGCCACTGGTCCACCAGGGAAGGCCCCATAACATCATTTTCTATAGAGAGTATTGAAGAGTCTTTCCACTAACATCATTGATCAAACTACATACTTTGTTACTCAGAATTTAAAAATCTTTATTTCAGCTTCTTGACCAACCTCATGTGAATTCTTAGAACTATTGTCTGTTGGGTAAATCCTTGACAAGTTTCCCATACAAGCTGTAAGATGAAAAGAACTTTCCACATGCTAGCTTCTGGCTCCGTACGCTTCAAATCTTGTTTCTCTAGTGCTTCCCGCAGCCTCCCACCCTGCAAGCCGTAGGACACATTCTCACTGCCTCACACCAGGTGAGTCAACACCATGGGAAGTAGGTGAATTCCTGGAAACCGTTCCTCCCCCAGTAACTCTAAGGAGACATTGAAGTAACGGGAGCCACATCATGAAACACTATATATGTATACTGCATCCCATACAAACGTTTGCCCATTCACCCACACTAAATGCATCGCCAACACAAGTTTCCCTTGTGTTGGATCCCAATACCATCTGACAGGAGGGAAAATGTGACAGAGGGCAAGTCAGGGGGAAGAGAAACAGCAGCCTTCAATGATTGTGGTCAAAGTAACGTACTTTTGCAAGTTTTTACAAAAACACGAGACCTTGTGAAAGCATCACCAGGAACCACAAGTGAGGGGCCCAGGAAGATTCTGCAAAGTGGGGGTGGTGGGGGCAGACCTTGGAGATGAAAGAGGTGAGAATAAGGGTAATTACTGAGGCGGGGGCCTCAGGCTGCGGCTGCTGGCACAATTATCTTAACAAGTTAAATTAGCCCCAGATAAACCGTACCAAATAAACCTGGGCTGCTTGTGCCTGGAGCCTCCAGGAAGGAGGAGGACTTCAAAGTCCCAAGGCCGGGTCATCAGAGGTGGCTGTGTCCCCCAGGCCCCCAGGGCCTGTTCATGGGCTGCAGGCCAAAACACCGCCTGACTCTCACCCTCCCATGCCCAGCGCCCAGCTCACACAGGGGCACCCACACAGGCTCCTGAACCCAGGTACATACGCCATTGCTGCCCCCTCCCCAGAACCTCACCTGACAGAACCCACACACTGCTGAGAGCCGTTCCCAAATCCAGGACTAGGGCCCCCTCCGGCATCCATCTGGGGGTGGGACGGGGCAGGTGAGGGAAGGGAGAAGGTCCTTTCTTATTCCCCACTCACAGGGTGGGAGTCAGTAGTGAGCACTAGCTGCTTTTTTTTTTTAACTTCATTGAGGAACAACTAACACATAATTGTATTTATTTAAAGTGCACAATGTGATGATTTAATATACATATACATGTGGCCTGATTATTAAGGTCAAGATAATTAACACATCTACCGCCTCACATTTAACATAGTTAACTCTTTTGTGTGTGTGCATGGTAAGAATGTTTAAGATCCACTCTCTGAAAACGTTCATGTCTTTAATTCCATATTATTAACTATAGCCACCAGGCTGTATGTTAGATCCTTAGAACTTACTCTTCTCACAACTGAAAGCTTGTTCTCTTTGACCTACATCACCCCATTTCCCCTCTCCCCAGCGGAATGGCAGCCACCATTCTCCTCTTCTATAAAATCTGCCTTTCATCTTTAACACCCATTTCAGCACCAGGGTCCAAGGATCTGTAGACTTGGAAGGCCCTCCTGCCCTCCCTCTCTTCAGTCCATGCATGTATCTCTTCCATCCAAGGGGCAGGGACCAGACGGTGGACACGATGCTGACTCTGTGGTAACTCAGAGCAGAGTTAGTACTGAGCCCCAGGTCAAGCCAACCACACGTGATTCAGGCTGGAGAGGAGGGTGATGTCACACAATGGCCCCAGCCTCCACTCCAAGACAAGTGGGAAATAATGGGGGTGACAGGTATGGAACCTCCCGGGGCTGAAGGGTTGACCAAAGTCCTGGCTTGCTTTCCTCAGGCTCTGGGACCCAGAGATCTGCCCCATAGCCCTGGTTTCCAGGCTCCAGGGCACCACAAAGCCCCAGGTTCTGCCAAGGAGTTTGGCTGATCAGCAAAGGGTCTTCAAAGAATACCAAATTGGGTCAAGATTCCTAGGTTCAAATTCCAGGTCTTGGGAGTTTGGGGAGAGTGAGGGGGAAGATAATGGCCACAAAGATCCTTGGATGATTGGGTGAGGGGGTTCCTCATGCTGAGCAACAAGAGCCATGAGCAGGCAGATCGGTCAGAATTAGCTGGGAGTGGGCCAGGTCTTTGAGGCTCTTCCGCTCAGGAAAACCCTGTTCTCCATCCTCAGCCAAAGGGGGAAGGAAAACAGGAAACACATGTTCTATAGGGGAGGCTGAGCACCCAGCCCCGAGACGCCCACAGGCAGGACTGCCCCCTGGATGAGAGTTTCCCAGCCCCACCTGAGGACGCAGTCCTGACCAGCCTTGAGGGACAAACACACTCTTCAAGTGTATACAAAGAGCCCAGAGCCACCAGGCCAACATCTGTGTTCTCACTCACAAACTTCTGTGAAGCCTTGGCCCAGGAACTCAGCCGCTCCGGTCCTTTCCTTTTTCCCCTTATCCAATGGAAGTGATTGTCCTGCCTGCCTTTCTGCCTTGCCTGCCTAGTTGGCTTTTGCAAGGACAAAGCACCACACACATGGGAATACTGTTGGGAATCCCAGAGGGCTTCTTCCTTACCTGTCCTTCAAGCCTCAGCCTCCAGGAAGCCTTCCCTGATTGCCCCAAAGGGAAGGCCTGACCTGCTCATCTGATCGATCCCTTCCAGCCTTCACCGTTTTCTCCTCTTTGATGGCCCTGACACATACTCTGTATCGACAAAAGTACTGATATCTGGTCATCCTATGCTTAAAATCAGGAGCAACTTGAAGCCCAGCCAGCCCTGTTATCCTTCGTGTCCTCCCCAGGAGCCAGCAGGCATGTAAGAAGCTCTGATTGGAGACACCAGGCCTAGGTCAGATGATAAGTCATCCCCGCCCTCCATCCCATCCATACCTCTCCCCCTTGATCCAGTCTTGACCACCAGGGACTTGGGGTTTTACCAGCACAGAAACCAGTGTACCCAGGGAGAGAGCCCAGAAAACCCTGGGGGATCACTGTGAGACCTCTCCCATCTTCCTTTGGCCAGGACAGAAGGAGCCTCAACATCTGCCCAGACCCTCCTCATACCCACGCTGCAGGCCTGGTCATGGCACTCCGTGTCTCTAAAGGCCAGAGCCTGGTGTCGTTGGAGGGACTTTGAGAGGAGGAGGCTGCCTGAGTGTGAGGCCACGGTGTGAGCATGGAGTGTCTCTTCCTGGGTCGTTCCCTAGCCAGTGTCCATGTGTGTTCCCTCTGCTCCTTTTCAGGAGCCCCCTCAGAAACTGGCCTGGCCATAGTGACCGGCAGATGGCTTGGGGAAGAGTGGGGGGCCAGGAGGTCAGGTAGCTGAGTGAGCCCTGACCCCGCTGCCCCCACCCCCCAGACAGAGGGAGCCGGCAGAGATGCTGCTGCAAACCGAGCTCTCGCTCAGCTCGGTTTGGTCAGGACTGGGTCCTCAGGTGGGGCTCCCATTCACTCATCATCTCCCAGCCTCTCTTGCATCCCGGGGGCCTCCATGACTGGTTCTCACAGCAAGAACATGAGCTATCGCATCCAGGGCAAGGTGGTTAAAAGAGCTGCCTTCCCTACTTCTTCCCTTTCTGCCTGCTCAATGCAGAGAACCCCACAGTCATAAAGGAGTGGGGAGCCGTTGATGCCAAGAGCATGGATCCTTGAATCACCTCATAGAAGGCCTCCTGCTTGGCCAGGAACACCCCTGTTCAATGGTTATGAGGGAGAATTAAAGTCTATCATGCTCAGCTGTTGACATTCAGGGATTCCCTTGTGGCTCAGCTGGTAAAGAATCTGCCCTTAATGCAGGAGACCTGGGTTTGATCCCTGGGTTGGGAAGATCCCTGGAAAAGGGAATGGCTACCCACTCCAATATTCTGGCCTGGAGAATTCCATGGACTCTACAGTCTATGGGGTTGCAAAGAGTCAGACATGACTGAGTGACTTTCACTTTTCATCAACAAACATTATCCTAATTCAGTTGCCTTTGAGGAGCAAAATTGCAAGGAAAAAATGAGCTTGACACCTCAGATCTGTCTACCTCGACCCCATTTAGGAGTAGGAACGTGATTTGAGCCCATCCCATTAGGCATGTCCATCAGTTTGGTTCCAGTGGAAGGAGATGCTTTGAGCTCAAACAACTGAGGGCAGAACTTCCCAGTACTCATTCATCTCCTGGCTCCCTGTCATCAATCCAGCCTCTTTCCACCCCTGCCAGTCCCAGGCCCTCCAATCTGGCATCCTGCCTGGACCCTCCCTGGATTCCGGCCTCTGGTGTTGTGTCCTGGCTCCTACGAGGTCCATGCACTCACCTTGGAGTCTCTCCAAGATCACAGTTTCTACACTTGCTTGGTGCCCCTTCCTTCCTTGGAGGCTGCTGGGAAAGTCCAGAGGCCAGGTCAGGCCCAGAGGCTATAGCAGGCTCCTGGTATAGTGAATGCCTCTTCCCTAAGGGCTTTCTGTTCCTCGTCCTAACCAGTCTTCACAGCAAGCCTGTGAGGTAGATAGACACCAAGCCCACCATCCTGATTCTGCACTAGAGTGTTATTATTCCCATTTTACATATGAGAAAACCAAGGCATGACATGGTAAGTCACTCATTCAAGAGCATATGTAAACAGTAGAACTAGGATTAGAATCCAGGTCATCTCGACTCTGGAACCCACATTCTGACTTCACCAAAGGCCAAACCCAGCCCCTTGAGTTGGTGGTGTGAGGTGGCCCTGGGACCATCCTGCAGAATCTTCCTGGAGAAGGTGGCATTTGGGGACAAGTTACACAAGCTCACTGAGCCTGGTTTTCCTTCCAAGGTTCTGCCAGATGTTCAGGTGTGTGTGTATGTATGTGAAATCTACATAGGCTTGGACATGGAGTTACAACAAGGAAGCGCTTTAGAGTAGTGCTGGCCAAAAGAAATAGGCTTGTGTGACACACGTCACAGGTGCAAGCCACAGATAGCATTTCAAAATCTAGTTGCTACGTTAGAAAAGGAAAAAGAAACAAGAAATTAACTTTAATAAATTACTTTATCTGCTATAGAAGTAATGTTGTCTCTTCAATATGTAATTGATGTGGAAAATAATGAATGAGCACTCTTCTGTGCTAAGCCTTCCAAGTCCAGTGCCTATGTCCATGTGTAACACCCCTCCGCTCAGTCTAACTGCATCTCAAGCAGTCTAGAGCTGCAGGTGGTTGGTGGCCGCCGTCTTGGACAGAACAGCTCTGAAGAAGGGCTGGGCTTGGCAGGTCAAGCTGACCCTGGGAATGAGACTCTAGAATACGGTGGGCCTCCCAGACCCTGAAGGGCACACATGCTTAGGCCTGGCTTAGCAGAGAGCACCAAGAAGCACACAAGGCGGTAACTCCTGCATGAACACAAACCGCTGTGTATTAGGATTCAGGGAAAGCAGCGGATGGTTTTCATTTGCTGCAAAGCCGGCATGTGTTTGTACTTTCCTATTTACAGTAGGCCCTCTAGGGAGGCTTGTAAACAACTCCAGGAGCCCAGCGCTCCATGCAGCAGATCTGTGTTCTCTGATGACCCCCGGCCCCCAGGTTATAAGCAAGCGCAGATTAAACCCCGAGTGTTTTCATGATTGAGGAGCCTGGCCTATGAAATGTGACGAGGCAGAAATCTGAGCAAAAAGCCAGGTCAGGAAATCGTTGCCAGCTGTGGTATGTGTGATCCTGGGAGGGGACCCCAAAAGGAAGCCCTGAGTCCTGCCCTGTGTCATCTGGGGTCCGTGTCTAGCCTTGGAGGTATAGCCCAAGAGAGAAATTTTTCAAAACTTGAGTCCACAGAATGTGTGTGAAATTATCTGCCAGAATCAGAGGCAACCAGGCCTGTGTGCTCATAAGGTTCCCTCCCTGACAAGCGCCCATGCCCAGAAGGGCCTCACACTTGGTTTAATGCTCTGCTGTCGCCATCTTGAAATTTTTATTAGTTTTGGAACCAGGGTATTTTCATTTTGCACTGGGCCCACAAATTGTGGAGCTGGTCCTGAACGGAGGCCACTGCAGGAAACAAGAAGCCCCTTCTGCCCGAGGTCCCCTGCTGGGGAGGGGCTCAGCATTCTCGTGACCTTTCCAGGAACCAGTCCCCTGGCCCAGCCCCTTCAACTGTGCATGGAGAGACCATCTGGAGGAAGGGCAGAGCCGGCCTGACAAGGGCTGCCTGAGCCCGCCCTGGAGAACAGCACCAGGATGTTGTGTATTTTCCAAAGTTCGATTCACAATGGTCTCTTTTCATTTAAAGAAAATACCGCAACCATTTCCTAGCAAAGGTTAAGTCTTTACACTTTAAAAAAAAAAAAATGTTTTTTAACCTGCCAAGGAATGTGCTTTTTTTAAGCTTGTTTCCTGCCCTTCCTGAAGTTAAGGTTCCCTCCTCCTGCTCACAGGGAGAGCCCTGGGGTCCTAAAAGAGTGGTGAGCGACTGGACTGCCCCCTAAAGCAGGTCAGGGAAGTGGTAGAGGTGTGGGGAGCCGGTGCTGGCTGGCCATCCCCTGATCTACCAGAGCCAGCCAATCAGGACAGGAGCCCGGATGCCTAAAGTCCAGCAAAGCCTCTTGTTGTAGAATCTGTACAATCTGTATTAAAGGTCTCTCTCCACATCTGTCTCATCATGTAATATACTCTGACTCTGTGTGGAAAGGAATTTTTTGTTCCGTTTTTGTTTTTATTTTACCTACATGTACTATTTAGCTTCAGTGTACTAGTCCTGCCACCTGTGTATTTTTAGGGTGCTATGGAAATAATGAAAAGAAGCGGGGATTTCAGAAGAAAATTGTAACCAAATTCATACTTTGTATAATTTTTGATATCACGATCGCAGGTGATTGACACAGACACGCGTGAACACACACCCACCGTGCAGCCTGAAGTAACCCCCACAGCGACCGTCATCGTCTTTGTACATCTCTGTACAATGCAATCATTTCATACTTTAAACTGGTCAGAAAACTAATTGTGATTTCTAGTTTTGCAAAACTGTATGTAGTTAGATGATGTGACAGCCTCTAATATTTATCTAATAAATATGTATTCAGATGAAACCTGTAAAAAAAAAATTAATAAATAAAGTCTCCTTTCTCACTGTGGGTATCAATTAGTTTCTCTCTCTCTCTCATTAACTTGACCAGAAGTTTTGTTAATTTTACTGGCCTTTTCAGAAGATCAGCTTTGTGGCTTCTTTCTACTTTTTGCTTGATTTAAATTTCATTTATTTATGCTCACACCTTCATTATTTCTGTCATCCTACTTTCTTTGGATTCAATTTGTCTTGGGCTTAGTTTTTCTAACTTCTTGAGCTAGATATTTAAACAGTTGATTTTCCACCTTTCTTTTCTAATATAAGCATTTGAAGCTATGACTCTCCTTCTAAGTCTGGCTTTAATTGCATCCTACATTTTGCAATGTAGTCTGTTTATTGCCATTCAGTTCAAAATTCTTTCTAATTTTTATTGTGATTTCTTCTTTCTGGACCATCAGTTACATGGAAAAAATATTGTTTAATTTGCAAACATTTGAGGATTTTCTAATTGTTTTTTCTGTTGCTAGTTTTAAGCTTAATTACAATGTAGTCAGTGAATATATTCATTTCAGTTCTTGGAAACTTGTTGAGATCAGTGTATGGCCTCACAAAGGGTCCCGTCTGCACTTGTAAAAACGGTATATTTGAAGTTGTTGGAACCTGTGTTCTATGTACATCAATTAATTCAAGTTTGTTAATGATATTGTCCAAATCTCCTGTATCCAATACTGGGCTTGAGTTATACACCTCTCACTAAAGGAGTCTTTCACGTATATGATTGTGGAGTTTCTATTTCTCCTTTTAGTTCCGTCATTTTTGCTTTCTTTACTTTGAGGTAATATTATTAGATTCATACTCTTTACAATTGTTTTAGCTTCCTGGTTAATTGAACCTTGTATTATTATAAGTCTCACTAACTCTAGTATTTTTTTTTAATTTCCTTAAAATCTATTTCATTTGATGGGGCATCCCTGGTGGCTCAGTGGTAAAGAATCTGCCTGCCAATGCAGGAGACGTGGGTTCAACCCCTGGGTCAGGAAGATCCCCTAGAGAAGGAAATGTCAGCCCACTCCAGTATTCTTGCCTGGGAAACAACACCACCTCAACTCTCTTTGTATATTTTATCATTTTTCTTCCAATCTTTCTGTATACTTATATTTGAAACCTTCCCCTTATAAGCCACTCCAGTACTCTTGCCTGGAAAATTCCATGGACAGAGGAGCCTGGTAGGCTACAGTCCATGGGGTTGCAAAGAGTCGGACACGACTGAACGACTTCACTTTCCTTTCCTTTTCCTTATAAGCAGGATATAGTTGTGCTTTATTATTTGCTCTGACAATTACACATTTTAAATGGAATACTGTCACACTGGGTTTTAATCTACCACCTTGTTTGCTTTATACTCATCTTATTGCTTAATACTCATCCTGCCTTTCCTATGGGCCTTTCTTTTGGATTGATTCAGTGTTTTTATAGTGCCATTTTGACTCACTCTTTTGAGAATAATACACTTTGCAGTGTTGGCCTTTTTTTTTTTTTTTCATGTGCTGTGGTTACAACATCTACCTTTGACTAATCAAATTCTGATACCAATAAGTACTCCTACCACTTCCTGGACAATGCAGTGACCTCAGAGTGCTTTAACTCTGCCATCATCCTCCAGCAGATGCTATTATTGTATGTTATTTCAGACATTTTAATTCCCCACACATTTAAAACCCCACAAGTTATCACTGTTTTTGTAAATATAGTCAATATTCATTTACATTCACACACGTATTTACATTTTTCTATTGTTCTGCCTTCCTGCATCTCTCAGATTACATTTGAGTTTATTTCCCATCTGCCTGAAGAACACCCTTTAGTATTTCCTTTGGTGCAGGTCAGTTGGTGATGAGATTTAGCAAGTGTTGCTTTCTACAAATATATACATGTGTATAATACAACATTTGTTTATTTGGCTGTGTTGGGTCCCAGTTGTGGCACATAGGTTTCTCTAGTTGTGGCACTCGGGCTAAGGAGTCATGGCACATGGGCTTAGCTGCCCTGTGGCATGGGGGATTTTAGTTCCCCGACCAGGGACTGAACCCATGTCTCTAGCATTGGAAGGTGGATTTCTAGCCACTGGATCACCAAGGAAGTCCCTAAAAGTTTATTTTTTCCTTTTTATTTTGGAAGGATGTCTGTGCTTCCATAGACTCCCGCTTGGTCGTTACTCTCTTTCAGGGCTTTGAAGATACTACTTTACTGTCTTTGTCTTCCATTGTTTCATTTGAGAAGCTGGTCATCAGTCTTCCGGGTCTTTTCCTCTCTGCCTGCCTTTAAGATTGTATCTTTGTGGTTTGCCCTTCAGCACACAGTCAATGTCCCTGGAAGGGGTGAGAAGAAATCTGGGAGATGGGTTCGGAGGCCTGCTTCTGTGACCTTGGACCCTTCATACAAGCCAAAGGAAGCCCTGAGAGAGTCACCATCTATCTGCAGGCCCTAGGAAGGTGGTCCCCGGAACTTGGGTCTTCCCCGAGGAGGGTCCTGGGTTTGCTCACTTAAAAGCAGGATAACTCCAGGGTTGTATAGAAGAAGATGGAGAAAAGGAGAGGGTAGGGGAAGTGCAGATGCCACCTGAGTCATTTAAAACCAACCACCATGATGAGATTAGGATCTTGACACCTAAACCCCAAAGCCAATGCATGAAGTCACGGCACAGCACTAGAAATTCAGCCCAAGGGCAGTGATTTTTTGCCCCTCAAACAAAATCTCCTAACTACATGATCAGCCTTTCTGGATCCTTGCTGGAAACCCTATACCCAGCCTTTATAACACACTTTAGGAGACAAGCCTGTAGCATCTAATTTCACCACATGCTGGGCTTTGGGGTGAATATGTTGCAGTAACACATGTGGGTATGTATACAGACAGATGATAGTGAATAGCCATATGGTAATTAGTTTAGAAACTATTTTTATTGTAAAGGAGAGGAAAAGCCCTTGATATAATCAGAAATTGTGCCTTTCCCATCCTTTCAAAACCCCAGGCTGACCGTAGAATGACACCAGCCTCAGCAGTGGCAGGAAGAAGGCTCATGGTACAGCTGGATTCTTGAGCTCAGTGCACACTTGCTGAGAGTCCCATCCACAACTTTCAGTCTCCAGACAAGCCTCTGTTATAGCAAACAGCAAAGAAATAGAGCTATGAAAACATGCCTCCTAGATGGTGCAAGCTAGGTGCCCCGCTGGGAAATTAGAGAAACTAAGAGTCCTAGGCTCCCGAAGAGGAAAGGCAACAGCTTGCCTGCAACACATGGAACCGAAAATGATTTGGAACAAAAGGAGCAGAAGAAAGATACTTCCTGAAACCTGGGCCAGAACATGGACTGAAACATTCCTTTCTCAACCCCTCCTTGAGGGATTGGAAACTAATGTCAGACACATACCTTACATTGTCTGAGATTGCTGTGGGTATGACTACCTGTTTAGAAAACCATATACGGTCCATCCATACTATAGCTTAAGTTTTCTCAACAAACCTCTTTTGCTGCCATTATGAAATTATAAGTAAAATCCCCTTTTCCCCAGACATTGTTTAGGAGACACAGGTGGGCCCATCTAACCATCTCAGGTGAAGATCCTGGGTCTGGAATGGGAAGCCACGTCGGCAGCCACCACCTCTGGGCAGAGAGCCAGGCCCTGGCCTACACTCATCTGGGGTCGCCCAGCTGTGCCACACACATGTGGGCTACAGGCTCTGTTTCTCCTCTTAAACCAGACTTTCCTTGTTTCTCGAAAAAGATAAACACACCCTGAAAACTCATCTGCCGATCATTAAAGGGGAAAAAAGCCCCACAGGATTCTGAACTCCATTTTGCAAATGGCCAGAAAGATGTCGGTTGAAATGAATAATTATTTCTGGTTTAGAGGGCAGGCCACGTTTGTCTGGCTTGTACAAGCAGTTCCGGTGCTTGCAGGATGTGATAGCCAGGCCTCAAAGAGCTGGGCTCCTCTCCTCCCTGCTCCGTCTCTTAAGGAAGTTCAGAGTCCCCCACCTCAGAGCGCTACCTGCACCGGCCTCTGAACACAAGACAAATGCCTTCCAGTCCTATCCCCTTGCAGGGCAGCGAGGACTCTAAAAGGCCCCCAGCCGAGCCCAGACCTCCAGCAACTTCCTCTCCTCTTGGCCCCAAAGAGCAGGAGGGCAGCCCAGGGGAAGCAGAAATGAACTGTTGGTTTTTCTGCAACGGCTTTGATTTTTTTGTTTTTCCAAGAAGAAAACATTCAGCCCGGATCCCGGGGGAGGCAGAGAGGACAGAAACTGAAGGCTATTTCTGATCCTCTGCTCCCCAAAGGAAGGGTGTGAACAGCATAGAAAGAGTCCAGCCCCGGCTTCCTGGAATGGAGCCCTTGGGCAGCCTCTGCAGTCTGCAACTAGGCTTCAATCACTTTATCTCCTTTGGGAGCCTCACAGTAACCCCTCTGGGAGAGTAGAAAAGGGTTGTTATTCCCACTTGATGAGTGAGGAAACCGAGGCTCTGGGGGGGTAACTAACTTTCAAGAAAGAGATGAAGTTTGGATCCTGAGACAGGACTTCTGCTTACAACCCTCCAGCCTTGTCCACCACCTGCAGCTCTCTGGACTTTGCCCCTTCTAGATCCCTGCGCCCCGACCCTGCAGGCCAGCATCCCAGAAAAGACCTCACTTAGAGGGAAAGGAATGACTAATTCCCTGTCCCAGCTCTGCCACCATCTGGCTGTGCAGCCCTGGATATGTCCCTGAGCCCTCTGGGCCCTAATCTCTGTCTTCATCTGCAAAAATGATGTTAGTAATCCTCTCCTTGTCCACCTCAATCACATGATGGGAGGATCGAATAAGGCATCCTACATGAAATGGCTTTGCAAATTCTAGCATATTATACCAATAGCTGGGCTGACAAATATTATCTTCATGATAGGAGTGAGCAGAAAGGTTCCTGGCCTCAAATTATCTCCCTCTCCTCCCTGAATGGGCAGTCCAGCTTCCGGTGAATCTTGTTCCTCTTTTATCCACCTAGGAAGGCACACACACCTCTAACCATTATCGATCATGAGTTACTTGGAGTAAGCAAGTTTATCAGCCACTCAGGGAAAATCTACAACAAAGAGCGTCCAGCACCTGCCTTGATGAAAACCACAGGATGTATCACACAGGAGATAGTCAGCATGGTGTCTCCAGGCCTGGGGAGCTCTTTTTTTGGTTCTGCACTCTGAGGGTTCCGAGAAAGGGGTGAACTGAGAACAGGAAAGAGCTCTTCTCCTCAACCAGCCCCCACCCCCAACTCATACATCCCACACAGGCCTTAGCCTGGGCAGGAAGTGTTCCTGGGATCAGGGCCTCCTCCCTGAGCACCCAACCCCCAATAAGGACACTCTAGGGGTGCAGGGCAGTTTTTTTTTTTCTGGGGGCCCAGTTGGGAGCAAGGAGACCCAGCCTGTCCCCCGGGTGCTCCCATTCCTGGCCTCCATCTGCCTGGGGACACAAGCCAGGCTCACTCATCCTTGCGCCCATTCTGGACTGCACCCTTTTCTCCTGCAACTGTCAGGGGTGGCCCAGGCCCACTGGAGACAAGAGCAGCGGAAGGTGGGGTTGGTCTCCCACTTGAGTCACTCTGCCCCCATTTTTCTGTGCCCCTGTCCCTCCTCCAGGAACCTGTCCTCACTTAAGTCCCCAGTGCCTTCCTGCAGCCCTGGAGGCTCTGGGGGTCACAGGGGACTCATCACACTGAGCTCTTTTCTGCTTAATGTGGGTGGGACCTTCCCCAAATCAATGCTCGGCCCAAAGGTGTAGGCTTCTACCAGTGGGAGATCAGGCACCCTGAAAGCAGGGTTAGGGTGACGTGGTGGAAGGAGGCCTTCCCACTCCCCTCACATCCACTGAGTGTGGCCACCTGCACCTGCTGTAACATCATCCCAGCCCGGTGGCCCCAGCACCTGAGAACTGAACATTCTGCAGCCTGTAAATTAACAACACGGGGCTGAGTGAGAACGTGCCAGAGGGCTGGGGGAGGGGTGTCCCAGCTCCTTTAGACTAGGATGGATGCATGCCACGCCTTGTCAGATGACCCCTCACTAATTCACAGCTCATTCACCCAGAATCATCCACCAGGACCCCGCCAAGCCCCACCCCCCCGAAAGAGGAAGAAATAAAAGAAGGCAAGGGTGAGGAAACCATTTTATAGCTCTTTAATAACTGTTTTGCTAGGTTCTGTTTATTCTGTTCAAAGTAGGTTATAAAGATATTCTGTAATTAAGGAAAGAAAAAAACAGCAACAACAGGAAAGTCCTTTTAGAAACAGGTTTGAGGTAAAGAACAGGTTGATTCTAACAGCTTGGGGGGGCAGGTAGGGTGGGGGGTACATCTCCCGCAGTGAGAGGCATCTGCGAATGTGTGTGTGCTCACCAGAGGCAGAGAATGGCAAGGCCGAGGGGATACAGAGCCCCGGGCCCGAGGGCAGCTCTCTGTCCTGCACCTTCAGCGCTGCAGCATGAAGACAAAGAGTTACTCGCACCAAGGTCAACCAATGGCCCACAGCTTTTTTCTCCAGGGATCTGGTCTTCACAAATTCTTCACCCCACAGCTCGTCCAGCACTGCAAAATGGAGCCCAGCTCTGTGATCCAAGCTGTTCTTGCAGCCTCTACAGGAAAACTCTCACAGTCTCTCAGCTCCCATTGCTTTCCCCAAGACACCAAGGCGAGGGAAGGGACTGTGGGATTGCTGCTGATGGGAACTCATGTGGATGGAAAAGCAACCCAGTCCAGTGGTAGTCTCTTCGTATCCTCAACTGCTCTCTCTCCCTTCCTAAAAGAGGATGATTCCCCCATGCTCATGGCAGCAACTTCCATGGAAGGCCCATCCTTCCCCATGCCACTCATATGGCCACCATGTGACTCACCTTGACCAGTGGCACATGAGGGAAGATGACCTGTGCCATGCCCGAGCAGATGCGTAAAGAGCCAAAGCTGGATAAAGAAAGAAAAGAAGATATGTGGGGCAGAGACCAGCCAACTGCAGCCACTAACAAGTAATATGAATACAAAGTAAAGTGCTGTGTTTTAAGACATAGAGATGTGAGGCTGTTTGTTACTGAGGCCTTACATAGCTGACTGATACAAGCCTTGTCCTCCTTTAAGTCCTCCAAAGTAATACCTCTGGCCCCCTTGGCTGAAGTCCATGGCCAGAAAATCCTACTCTGCTTTCTTTGTCTTGGGTAGAGTCCTCACCTCACCCATGATTCCCCTAAGGTCTAACTGTGACTCTCATCCAATGCCCAGCACAGGTGGGCACTTTACTCTCGTTGCCACAACCCCTCTGTAATCCTCCCAATCACACTCTCAGCTAATTTCCCACCTCCTTTGGGCTCACAAGGACATTCGAGAGCCCATTCACCCAGCACAGATCCCAAGGCAGCTGGAGAAAGTTGCCCTCAGGCTCTCCCTCTGCCTAACCACACTGGGCCTCCACATTTAATCTGATGTGGCCACCCACAGCTTGGGCAGGGGGCAGACCTCCTCTAACCCCTCAGGAGGCAGAGTAATGCCCCTCTACCCTAAGCATCCCCTCAGCCAGACCAAAGTTGGGCCAGAGTAGAAGAAATCAGAGTATACCTCTCACTCCCTGCCTCACTCTTGCAAAACTTCCTCCATAATCCCTGGGTTTGGAAGGAGTGACTCTCTACTTCCTCTTTGTCCTCACCTGATCCTTCCCCACCTGGGGAGAGATAAACTCTGTTATCTGATCCATCAAGCCCAACCTGAATATGCTAAAGAAGGATCTGTTAGCCATCCCTCTATTTCCACAAAGCCTGGATTTCCACACCGTTGTCTCAATAATGAGGTCAAGAAAGCCAGTTTGGGCCCCAAAGATGACCTTCGCTATGGCAGTGTCTGATGGCTCATATTCTAAGGTGAAAGCTGCAGGAAAATACGACTGAAAGAGTAATATTTAAAAGAAATCCATTTTTGTACTCTGTGTTTTTACCAAAAAAAAAAAAAGAAATCAGTTCAAGCTCAATATATTTTGCCAATTACTTTTCCCCCTTATATCACCTAGACCCATTTGCAGAGGAGATAAGAAGTAAGGTCCATATATCTAAATTCCATTTCTCTTAAATGTTGCTCCTGTCTTCTCCTTCTTTGAGACTCTTCAAGCTATTACTGTCCACATTCTTCTGGGAAGGGCATAGACACTTCACCACCACCTGTCCTGCAGGGTTAGTGCATAAGAGTGGCCCTCGCCATCTCATGTGACTCTCTGGTCCCAACAAAATCCCCGAGTTTCCTTGCCACAGACACACAAAACTCAAGAGACCTGACATTTACAGTAACATGCTTTGTGTCGTTCAGGCATTGGATTGGCTGCATAGAACAGAAAACCCAAATTAACAGTGGCTTAAACAAAATAGGACTCATTTTTCTCTCAGATAATGAGAAGATCAAAGATTGGAAATTCAGGACAGTCTAGCATCCCCACTGTGGTGTCCAGATCCCAGGCTCTTTCTAGCTTTCTCCTCTGTGACTAGAGTATGACTTCTATATTCCTGATCACAAAGTGATTGGTGGAGTCACCACCATTACCCCTACCCTCCAGGCAAGAGGGAGGGTCAAGAACTCTTTAAGGAGCCCCTTTCCCCTTTAACTATATGTTGCTTCTATCTCATTGTTCAACACTGCTTATGTGGCTACCCCGAGCGTCAAAAGAGGCTGGAAAATGTAGTATTTTAGCTGGGTTAATTGCCAACTCCCCAAAGAGTCCAGATGCTATATAATAAGTAAGAAAAGAAAAGGGTAGAGTTGGTCAGGAACTGGCAGCCTCTGTCACTCATTTCTAATGCCAATGTTCCATTGAGAGGTTCTGAGGCTGGCGTATCATTTGTGTCTCCTTTCTGCCCCCTCAGATGATAAACCTCTTTGCAAACAGAGACAAAATGTTTTTCTTTTTTAGGACTGTCTCTTCCCCCACTCCAACTTTGCAGTCCTATTGTCCAGCTCAATAAATGCAAATTAAAAAAAAAAATTCACTATTAACCCTATGTGCCTTGTGGGCATTTCCCATTACTTACTTGAGTCACCATTCTTTTGTCATTTTACCTTTCTTAAGTGTATGGAGTAACTCCTGAACTCAGTTGTAGACTCCTAAGAGTCCGGCTTCCCGGGTGGCTCAGACGGTAAAGCGTCTGCCTGCAATGCAGAAGACCCAGGTTTGATTCCTGGGTTGGGAAGATCCCCTGGAGAAGGAAATGGCAATCCACTCCAGCACTCTTGCCTGGAAAATTCCATGGACGGAGGAGCCTGATAGGCTACAGTCCATGGGGTCGCAAAGAGTCAGACATGACTGAGCGACTTCAAAAAAAAAAGAGTCTGGAAGATGCTAGGAGTGCTTTCAAGAACTGTGAAACTACAGGACCTGGTTTTAGTGGTTATCTGTAACCACAGCAATTGTAATTTGATCTCTTTGTGATGCTTGAGTTTACACAAGCTCCTTCAGCCTCATCATTGCATAGGTCTTTTAAGTGAGTTGGATTGTTATAATTATGCTTTCTTTACAGATGATGAAACGGAGGCCAAGTGAAGGTACATGACATGCCCAAGGGCATGCAGTGAGTATTTAGTCTAGAACTTAAGTGGAGGGCTTTTGACTTCAAGTCTGGAACTTTTCCATCAAACTTTAGGCCTTAATTCCCTCATTTTCAAAATGAAGAAATTAATTTTGGTGATCCCTTATGTACTGCTGTCCAACAGAAATAAAATATGAGCCACATATGTAATTTTACACTTTCTAGTATCTTTTAAAAGTAAAAAGAAATGAGGGAATTAATTTTAACAATTAAATTTTTATTTAATCCAAAATATTATAATTTCATTATGAAATTCATGACAAAGATTATTAACTAGATATTTTACATTCCTTTTTTTTGGTACCTTCACTTTTTTAGTCTTTAAAATTCAATGTGTTTATTACACTATCAGCATCTGAGTTCAGACTAACATTTTAGGTGCTCAAAAGTCACACATGTCATTCAACAGTTCAACTCTAATGTTTGAAGGGTAAATTTAAATTTAAGCTCTGAAATTTCATATTTCATTACCAATATTTTAGAAATTATCTAAAACAATTATTTTCTATGCATTCTTGCAATAAAGAACTGTGTCTCCAGAAACCTTGTTGGGGGCTGGTGGGGAGAAGGCTCTGCTTAAATTCATTACAAAGCACTACTGCCATCTGGTGTCAGCCTCCTGAATTGCAAGCAAATTCCTAAATGTGCTCAACTCACCTCCTTAGAATCCAGCAGACTGCAAAGAGAAAGCAGTGGTCTTCAAAATATAACAGCAGCAGCATGGAAAAACGAGTCTCTCCTCTGACTTTTGTTACCCCTGAATTTTCTGTGGGTGCATTAAGTTAGGCATGTTCTTTAGATCAACGATCCTCAGGTTCCAGTGTGCATGTGGCATCTGGGATCGGTCCTGGAGATTGAGAGTCAGTGGGGTCCGGCAAAGTGCATTTTTAAGAGGCTTCAACGGTGAATCAGATCCAGTATGTGAATGAGAAGTGACTTCCCTGGTGGCTCAGACGGTAAAGCGTCTGCCTACAATGTGGGAGACCCGGGTTCGATCTTTGGGTCGGGAAGATTTCCTGGAGAAGGAAATGGCAACCCACTCCAGTACTCTTTTCTGGAAAATTCCATGGAAGGAGGAGCCTGGTAGGCCACAGTCCATGGGGTCACAAAGAGTCGGACACGACTGAGCAACTTCAATGTCCATGTATGTCAATGTCCTAAATGTGCTTTTCAAAGCATGGTCTACGTGCTGGATCTGATTTACCGTGGAAGTCTCTTAAAAATGCACTTTGCCGGACCCCACTGACTCAGAATCTCCAGGACTGATCCCAGATGCCACATGCACACTGGAACCTGAGGATCGTTGATCTAAAGAACATGCCTACTTAATGCAACCACAGAAAATTCAGTGGCAACAAAAGTCAGAGAGACTCGTTTTTCCATGCTGCTGCTGTTATATTTTGAAGACCACTGCTTTCTCTTTGTAGTCTGCTGGATTCTAAGGAGTTGAGTTGTTTTCTAAATAGAAAAATAACACCCCACTCACCCAACACACACATAAAGTTAATAAGAATCCATAATCTAATCACTTTAAAAAGACTTAAGGAAAGAAGTTTATACGACACCCCCCTCTTTCATGCAACCTAGATATATATATACATAGCTCAAGGCTGCACATGAGCTAGCCCCTGCCGTTCCTCTTACCCGTGCTCCCCTCACATTCTGTGATCCAGCTCAAGATCCTCTCCTCCTTCAGACTTTGCAGATGCTGTTCCCTCATTGGGAACAGCAGTTCCCATCCCCAACCCCCTCACCCTGCCCCCATCTCAAAGACAACTCAGCCCTCCGATTCAGCCTGGGTGGACATCACCTGCTGAGGAGCCCCCTGGGCTAGATAACCCCCACTTTTCCTCCCAAAGTTTCCTGCACAGTTATTGTCTGCTATGTCTGACTTCCCCACAGGACTGTTAGTTGTTAGAGGATGAGGATGTGTCTCTTTTCTGTTTCTCCACAACTAGGAAAAAAATCTGCCACAAAGCAACATCTAAAACTATTTGCTGAGTAAATAAATGTTTTCTAAGGCAACAAGTAGTTAGTCTGAGGTTTAAAACAATAACCATGGTGCTAATGGGGCTTCCCAGGTGGCGCCAGTGGTAAAGAACCCACCTGCCAATGCAGGATATGTAAGAGAAGATCCAGGGGTCAGGAAGATCCCCTGGAGGAGGGCATGGCAGCCCACTCCTTGCCTGCAGAATCCCAGGGACGGAGGAGCCTGGCAGGCTATAGTCTATAGGGTTGCAAAGAGCCAGACACGACTAAAGCAACTTAGCACACACACAATGTATCAGAAGAGACTAACAAGGTGGGCCTCCCTCAGTAAATATATTTCACAGGCACCTTCTGAAGGCATCGTGGTGATCAGCAATTATGGTGGAACTTGGGGCCTACAACTAGCTGAGCAGGAGCCTGGGGCGGCGGTGGGGGAGGCGGGGGGCGAGCATGGACGCCCAGAAGTCAGTGAGGCAGGGAGGGGCATGGGGGGAAGGCAGGAACAGAGCAACCTGGGAATGTCCTCACCACCTCCCAGGAAGAGAGCCATTTCCCCAGAGGACAGAGGCCTGTCACATCTCGCCCAGCTAATCTGACAGAAGCCAGCTGCAGCACTGGCTGGGCCTGCCCCCGGGAAGGCGTGCTCGGGCTAGGAACCACATGCCGTTGTTCTGCCCCCAGGGACAGGGGCACCGAAGGAGGGTAATTGACTTGTCTCCCAAACTTATTTATTAATTCCTAGCTGCACCATTTGATGTGGTTTCCAAGAGGCACGCCGTTGCAATCTGCCCCTCCCTCTGCCTCCCTCCCACCTCCCCCTGAGCCTTAACTACATATCATCCCCCAGGGAGGCGGGTGGGGCTCAAAGCCAGCCCCATGGGGAAGACTGCATGCAGGAGGGGGCTGGAAAGGGTGCCCACCATGGAGAGGGGCTCACAGCCCCCAGCTCAGGCTTCTGAGCCAGTTCAAGAAGCCAGCGGGACAGCACGCTCAGGAGGCCTGGGTGGAATGAGGCAGGGTACACATGGGGACAAGTCTCACTTTTCTGCTTCAAATTCCCAGCTACAAAAAGAAGGAAACGGTGACTGCTGATGGCCCTTCACAAAGCTGTGTGACAAGATCGAACGTGACAAAAACAGGAAAGTGCTGTTGCAAGTGAAGGGCACCCAGAACCAGCAGAAACTCAGACATGGTGGTGTTCACGTGGGCAGAGGTGTGGTTCTCCAAGGCCCGGGTCTACACCACTGAGGTGTCCTGCTTTATGCTTTCTCAATTTCCCATGTTTCCTACAATTAGCATATGAGTTCTATAATCCGGGAAACACCAGAATAAACAAGAGCTGGTGAGACCGTGTGGACCAGAGAGGTCACATGTGCCTAAACTTGCCTCCTGCAGGAGGCAGGCCCTCCTGGCTCAAGCCCAACAAGGAGGGTGGTTACAGGGTGGAAGGAGAAAGGGGGTCCTCCCCCGACCTCTGCTGAGCCAGGAAGGAGCTCCACGTGGAGGGGGAGGGTGGAGACTTCAGGGTAAGGTTGCTTTCTTAGGTGAATGTAACCATAGACCCCAGCCAGAGGGGATGGGAGTCAGGCCCCCACAATTCCCCACTACTGACCCACCTTCAGCCTCTGTAGGATCATCACAGGCGACCTCTATGTAGCTAGTGTGCTGGGAGCTGCCTGGCTCTCAGTTCCCTGACCCTCTCCAAGGAGAGACTCCACCCCCTTCCAGGATGGAGAAGGGACTAACAGTCCAAGTCGAGGGAGCTGACTGCAGAGGCACCCTTGACGCTCTTCACAGCCCTAGGACCCTGGCAGTGTGTGTGTGTGTGTTTGTGTGAGTATGTGCAGCCCAAGTAGGGCTATGAGCTGAGGATGCAGGCTGGGTCCAGCACACCCTTGTCCCAAGGAGGCAGGAATGGCTTCTCCAGAGCACGCATTCGATCTGAGGCCCCAGGCCAGCTGCCCTGGCCCTTTTACCACAGCCTGTGACTCCTCCGCTCACTCCCGTCGACCCTCTGGAAAAGGAGAAATGTTCAGAGGTCTCAAATCGGGCAGCGAGCCAGGGCCTGGCAGTTCTCAAACTGACAAGACGTAGATGCTCACGCCAAGGTGCCTGCCCTTGGTAATTCCAGGAGAACAGGCCCAAATCCTGTCATTCACACTTGCCCTACCCTGCTTCACCTCTCAGCACTGGCTTCTGCTGAACAGTTCAGCGGGCAAAGAGCATCCTGCCCCATGGTCTCAGCCCCACCACTTCTGCATGGACAGGCTCAAACCCTGGAATCTACCCCTTTCTTTCACTCCCCCGCCAAAAACCCACTTGCACAAGGCAAGTGTGTGTGGAGCAAACCCCACTGAAGGTGGGGTGATGGAGGGCTTAATGATCCCCTGTGGCTCTGTAAATGCCTCCCAGCTTTTACGTTTCCCAGTCTCATCCCCTCAAACCTGCCCGCCTTTATAGAAATGAATTCTTTTCACTTTGTTTCACAGATGACTTTTTTCCCCCTCCATCCCAACTCTGCTCCCTGCTAATCTTTCCACTACAAAGACCCACCGTCCTGCTCAGTGAAACCTTAGGCTGGGTCCCCTCCCCCAGGCCCTGCTCCTCAGCACCATGGAAACATTAGCAGAAACTCTGAATCTGTCATCTTTCTCTCCCTTCGTCCCTCTCCTCTTCATATATATCCACACCCTCCGGACTTCACAAGCTACTCCTGGAAAGGAAGAGGTCAACCTTCAAACCTAGTACATTCCAGAGGCCAGACCATGGAATCCTGTCTCTTTGCCTTCACCTCAGGTGCCAGATTTTAGGGACACCAAAATACTCAGTAGGCAAGACAACTCATATTTTAATGCAATACTTTTTATTTATTTATTTGGCTGAACTGGGTCTTAGTTGTGGCATGTGGGATCTAGCTCCCTGACCAGGGATCGAACACAGGCCCCTGGATTGGGAACTCAGAGTCTTAGCCTCTGGACCACCAGGGAAGTCCCTTAATGCAACACTTTAAAAAACTAAAACTAATGCAAACTATCCATGATGGATGAATGAAACACCAGACTTTTCAGTAAAGAGAGATTCGGCATTACTAATTTTTCCTTTTGCTTCAGACTGCAACACGACAGAGCTCAGCACTGCGTAGACTCTACGTCAGGATTAGACCATCACAGGCAGGAAGGCGCTCCTCAATGTGCCAAGAGGATGGTGGAGCAGGCAGCTCAGAGTGGATTTAAGGAGACTCCACAACCAGCCAGATGATGAGCTTTGCAGAGCCTGAGCTGTCTATGTAGCAGCACCCATGAAGCCCCAGAGCGGCTGGAACCTGGAAAAGCCAACTGGCCAGACGAGGGCCATACACTCCAGCTCCCTGGGGAGGGAGACGCAGCGGGGCAAGGGATCAGAAAGGAGGCTTAAGAAGGGGACGGGGAAAGAGAGAAGCGGGAAGCACGGTGGGCAGCCCGCCCCCCCCCACAGCACCTGCGGCCTGCTCAGACCTGCCTGCATAACTCGGGCGGGGCTGGGCCCGATAAGACACTAACTGCTCCTATCAAGCACCAATGCCACCTCCATCTCCCTCAGGGCCACCGAGACCCCTCCAGGAATGAACACCTGGCTCCAGAGACCCCTCTACAAAAGGGTGGGCACCAAAGGCTGGGCAGGCCAGGGGCCCAGGGGAGCCTGGCCTCGGAGCCTCAGAGTCTGGCCCACGTGGTAGGCCAGGGCCCAGGAGTCTAGGACCCTGAGGCTCCTACACACACAGGGATCCCATCACCGCACCTGCCAGAAAGGTTCACTTTCCCAGCCTGGAAAAATTCAAACCAGCTCACGACTCTGAAGGCTGAAATCATCTTCATCTCCAGAAGGGAAGCCCGGGTCTGCTCAAGCAGACCAGGGAGAGAGTGGACGCCTGCCCCCATCGCTCCAGGACCTTCCCAAGGACAGGCATTCCGCCACCTCCAGGCCAGGGTAGTGTCCAGGATGTTCCTGCTGCTTTACTTCATAATTTACAGGAGGCATGAGGCTCAGAATGGCTGAAGAAGGCTGTATTCCTTTAGGGAATAGCAGGGAGGAACAGGGTGGTGTCATGGCCTCAGCCCGACGTACCACCAAGCCTGCCCTGCGTGGGTGGGGGGCGGTTAGGGACACTTGAGCCAGTGTCCACCCACTGAGGCGGCCAGGCAGTCCTACCCTAGTTGATGCAGACCTCTGCTGAGGACAGCTTTAGTTGCTGATTCTGGAATTCTATCTGCCCCAGGGGTCTGCACGGAGCCTACATTCACACTTATTCACTCAACAAACAGAGGCGCCCGCGAGGTGCTAGACCCCTGGCTCATGCAGGCCAGGCTGTGTGCACTCAGACTGCTGTGCACCTACAAACCTGGGCTGGCCGGCGTCCCACACCCCCCGCAAAGACTGGATGGAGCTCACCCTCATGTCCATACCTGGGCTGGGCCACATGACATTCTCTTGGCCTCGTTCATGCCCAAGGTCTCCCTTGGTCTCCTGCCTCTGTCTGCCCTGGGGTGACACCTGTCCCCCACTGACAGATGCCACTCTTGGGTGTGGTGGTTGAGACACTCAGAGGTTGAGGCCCACTGCAGGGGTCAGGGCCACGATGGGCAGGTGCTGAAGGAGGGGCCGGGGCCTGGGCTGGGTCAGGGCCTGGCCTCCATCTCCTGGGCCCACTGGCCTGTGGGGAGGCGCTGTCCCCAGCTGACAGCATTCTCGGGTCAGGGGGATCTAAACGCAGAAACAAGATCTGAAGAGTGTCTGAGGGTCAGAAAATATGAAGTGGATTCAGTTCTTCCACATCTGACCCCACCCATGACCCCAGGCTTCCTTACTCTACACACCCCCACCTCTCCTCCTCTGCTCACAGCCTCCAACCCCACCTAGCGTGTGGCCTGATCATTCGGCCAGTCTTTTGGCAGGCCACTCCCCCCTCAGGAATCTTCACTAGATCCCCATGGCCTAAGGATGAACTCCAGCTGGCATTCAAAGTGCTCTGTGGACAGGAGTAGCAATTCCCTCTTCTCTCTTCCCAAACCCCTCCGGAAACAGTCTCAGCTCTGTCACTCCGTGAAGGCCTTGTCCTTTGCCATCTCTGCATCTTTCACAAAGCCCTCCCTCCTCCTGAAGGGCCTCCTTCTGAGTTCTCCCCACCCTTCAGGGCCCAGCTAAACCCCGTCCTGAGAAGCCTGCTTGATGACCACCGTCTCCGGGGGCCACTCCTCTGCCCCTTCTCTGTACCATATGCATTCCCTGCCCCCCAGGTTCTGCGAGCCTCTCTCAGCCCTACTGCACCCCAGCCGCACAGGACTGTGTGACCTTCCGTCCCTGGAAGGTGTGTCCCTGGCCTCCTCCAAAGGCAGCCACCGTGGCCCAGGCTCCACGCTCCCAGTCAGGCCGTGGCCTGCTCTGCTGGGCGGCAACCACACACATTCCTTCAGAATTAAACAAGGTCTTGCTGGCTCCAGGCTCCACAGCACAACATGGATCCTGTTTGCCTTTGGAAGTAGCTTTTCGCCCTCCCCAGGCAGTGAGGCCTCTGGGTTCCAAAGGCCAAGTTCTCTTGTCTCTGGGGGGCAGAGATCTCAACAGCCACAAAGAGAGGGAAGGGTTCCCACGTGGGGCCATTTGGAAACCCGAATCAAGACCTAAGACTCTCCTCAGCCGCTGAATGCCTGGTACTCATTGTGCCATTCATCTGGAGAGAACACTCACGTGCAAGCACACACTGACACACACAAATGCACAAGTGTATATAGGCACACGCGTGCACAGACACAAGCATGCAGGTAAACACGCATGCACAGACATAAACACGCACACACAAACACACACATGAGCAAGCACATGGTCTCAGACCCAGGCATACATGTTACCACATACACACACACATGCATGTATGTACACATATGCACAGACAGGAATACACGTGTAAACACAAAGAGATGTGTGCACACAAACACACACTTACATACAGACCCTCATTTGGTGGTGCTGCTGGTGGGCGAGCGGGGCCAGCCACCTCTGAGGACTGAATCTCTGGCAAAAAGCCCATCCCTCCCCTCCCCAGAATAAGTCAGAAAGGGCCAAAACCCAATCTGAAGCGTGGCCAGATCATTTTTCACTGCTTTCTTCCAAACAACCTCAGCCCCCAGAGATACTTCTCAGCAAAGACAAAATAAAAGTATCCCAGTCACCCTGCCCCCATCTGCGGCCGAGTGTAGGGACTGAAACAGATCAGGGATGGAGGAAAGGAGTGGACGGGCAGGATGCCACACACCTCTGGACTCTGGGAACACGCTGGCTGCAGTGGCGCATGCCTGCCCACTGGAGAGCAACAAGGGGAAGGCTCTCATTGTCACTTAGGACAGATCTGCTCGATACTGGGGTGCCACCTGCCTGCCCATCCTGGAACTGAGAACATGGGCGTCCTGCCTCTGGGACAGAGGAAAGGGGCCGAACCAGAGGAGTGGCTGAGGGAAGCTCTCGTCCATGATTCCGAAACCCAGCAGGGCCAGCCAGGGACCAGGGCGCCGGGCAAGTAAACACGGGGTAGCAGTGACGCGTGTGGCTTAGGCTCTGGCGGTGCAGAACCAAGCAAACGGCCTCACTCGCAGCCGGCGGGCAGCAAGGGGAAGCGTCAGACAGGCCTGGATTCCCATCTCGCTCTGCTGTCGACTGGCCGTGGGACTTGGGGCAGGCCACCTGCCCTTGGCCTGCATGTGCCGTTTTATGAATCAAGGATGACAGTAGCCGCCTCTCAGAGGGGCTGTGGGGTGGCGCAGGGAGGGGGTGCATCACAAGCATTGGTTTAAACCTGCATTATATTAAGTCATATCTTTGGCATTTGGGGAACTGAAAGCTCAGCCTGGAGAGACTGTAGGCGAATGGTGGTCTCTGGGTTGTAGATGTGGGTCATGCCCTTCTCCGGCAGAATCTGAAGTGGTTGAGAAACTTCCCCACCTTTACTCTCCCCTCCACAGGCCTAGTTCTCAGAAGCCCCCAAAGGCCCCACTGTGGACCCAGCAGAGAGGGGACAGACAAGCCAGGAGGACACCACTGTGCTCCCGGTTCACGGCACTCCCCCAAGGGCTGCAGGTCAGCTCGGGGAGGAAAGGCAGCACTCTGCTCCCTGAGGCCACCCCCACCGCCCCCGCCCACCAGCCGTCCCAGCCCCCACTGGCTCACACTGGCACTTCCATGATCTGGCTTCCCTGACTCCTCCCTTTCATCCTTTCCTTCTCCCAACCTCTCCTGCAAAAGCCAGTCCCTGAATGGAGACGCCAGGAATCAGATGCCCTGTGCAGGGGGCAATGAGATGTGCAGAAGGAGCTTTCTAGCAGAGGTGGGTGGTTTGTTCCAGCATCTCCTGGGGCAGTGAGGAGGATCGGGTGCTCATGCCAGCTTTGGCCCTGGGGCTCCCAGTCATAACGTTCCTGGATGGTCAGAACAGGGAAAATTCAAGACCACCCCTCACATTTCCCTCTGTAGACTGAAGAGGCTTTAGGAGTAGTTTCTGTCATTGTTAGAAAGAATACAGTCATTACAAGATCAAGAGAAGCCACTGCCACATGATGAGCCCAGGCTAAAAGGTTATCGGAGTCACATGACTCCCTCACACACACTCAGCTTAGTCCATGAAAGTATGACAATCACAAGACCCTGCTCAGACTCAGTCAACATGGGTAACCAAGGTCTCCAAGCCAGTCTCGAGTTCTGGACAATCATGTGGCCCAGCCACTGTCAATCCCAAAATATTGAAACTATGTAGAAAAAGGTATTTTTCTTTCGGGATACTTTATTGCCATTAGTCAGGAAATTATCATAATATACTTTAGGGTTAGAATAAGCACCACCTGCCTTAAGAAATACACAAACTGTCCAACTTGGGAGTCAATAAAATCATTATAACAAAATGAAAAAGAATTCCAGATAATAAAACTGTCTGTGCTATGAACTGAGTCCCTTAGGTGTGGTGCCTTTGTGTAATCCTGTGGCACCCCCACCTCTGGCCTCCATCACCCTGTCAAGGGCTGAATTGTGCCCCAAATTCTTATGCTGAAGCCCTAATCCCAGAACCTGAGAATGTAACTGTTTTTTAAAATTTAGGGCCTTTAAAGAGGTTATCAAGTGAAACTGAGGCTCTTAGGGTTCGCCCCAATCCAATCTGACTGGTGACCTTCTGAGAGGAGGAGATCTGGGCACACAGAGGGACACCAGGGGTGCCTGCTCTGGGAAGAGGCCATGAGGGAGGCGGCCACCTGCAAGACAAGGAGAGGCCTCGAGGAAATACAACTCACCAACAACTTGCTCTGGGACTTCCAGCCTCTAGAGCTATGAGAAAATACACTGCTGGTGTTTAAGCCACCCAGTCGGTGGCATTTTGCCACAGCCGCCTGAGCTGGCTAATACATCGTCTTCTCCTGTCCCCAGGACAAAATCAGGGCTTCCCTCAAGATAACCCCTTGGGATGGGGGAGCCATTCGGTAGCCCCGATAATGCAGACTAGCACGCCCTGTCCTGCACCTCGAAGCGTCACACCCCCCATGCACAGGCCTCAACGCAGATACCATGCGCCGGCTACAGCCTTAGCAATCCCAGTGCACACTGATCTGGAGATGCCACCCTTCAGCACCAAACAAAGGCACCGAGAAGGATCTGCCCCGCGGTCCTGTGTAGCGAGCTCAGGCTGCCCTCTGCTCTACCGGGCAGGCCACGCTCCAAGCCCTCTGTTCATGTGGCGCCCAAGCCCCCGCGATGGAAGAAGAGGCCTGGGGAGACTGCGGCTGAGGAAAGCCACAGCCACCTCGCCTCCACCCGTGCAGCGGAAGTGTCCCAGAGAGGAGAGGGGTTGCCGTCCCCACAGGGACAGTGTGGAGGCTCCATGGCAACCATCGGGGTCAACATCTCTCTTAGGTCCAGGGCCTTGGGCCCACGGTTCTTTGAGGGATCCCCCAAATGTTTTCATCTCTTTTAAAACCAGGAATAGAAAAACAAACATAATAATGAATCAGCCCCGATTATATTCACCTTTATACCAGCACAGTCTGAATATTACTTATTTAAAATTGAGCATAATTTTAAGTTTTGTTTTGTTTTTTAATGGAGAAAGTATCTCACGAAAACATAGAAGCTCTGGGCGTAGCGGGTGTTGAATGCCAGGGTCTGAACTGGTGTGGGACTTGCTGCCTGTCTTTGTTTTCTATTGCTCTGCCAACAAGTTGGGCTTTCCGGGGGGCGCTGGTGATAAAGAACCTGCCTGCCAAGGAAGGAGACTTAAGAAATACAAGTTTGATCCCTGGGTCAGGAAGATCCCCTGGAAGAAGGCAGGACAATGGAGGAGAGCAAGGCAATACAGGAGGGCACTCCAGTATTCTTGCCTGGAGAATCCCATGGACGGAGGAGCCTTCTAGAGGCGGCCCCCACTGCGTGATAGGGCTTCCCTCATAGCTGAGTTGGTAAAGAATCTGCCTGCAATGCAGGAGACCTGGGTTCAACCCCTGGGTAGGGAAGATCTCCTGGAGAAGGGATAGGCTACCCATTCCTGTACTCTGACCTGGAGAATTCCATGGACTCTATAGCCCAGGGGGTCGCAAAGAGTTGGACACAACTGAGTAACTTTCACTTAACTACTTAACTTAACCACTGCTTGATTCCAGGTTCTCTTCCTCCATCTCCAAGCCAGCAGCAGTGGGCTGAATCCCCACACGTAATCACTCTGAATGTCCTGCCCCCTCTTCCACTTCTGAAGACCCTATAATCACATTGCCCTTCCCCCAGATAATCCAGAATGCTCCCTAATCTCAAGATCCTTAGCTTAACCACACCTGCTGTGTAAGAGAACATATTCACAGGTTCCAGGGAGTAGGACACAGATATCACTGAGGGCCAGGATTGTGCCTACCATAGGCTTTGTAGTAAGGCAATCATCAAGTATAATTGATCATATCCTGTTATGGAGGAAGGGGCCACGAAGGCAGAAGTTATGTAGGCTTACAGAAGTCATTGTGCGGCGGGTGTTGAAGGTTGGGGTCCGAACTAGTGTGGGGACTTGCTGCCTCTCTCCTTCGCAAGGGTCTAAAATGTAAGCCCCTTCAGGACAAGCTGCCCCAGCAGGTTCCAGAAGCTCATGGTCCCTCCCCAAAGTAGGTCCAACAACACCTATCTTCACATCCATGTAGCCAAACCCACGCTGGAGGCCACTGGGCAAAGCAAGAGTGGTCAGGGCAGACAGGGGGATGGGTTTCGAGCCAGGGGCAACACAGGGCTCGGCCTGGGGGGCAGCAGCCACACCCGTTCTCCCCTGTGCACTGGAGAGGGGCTGGCCAGCAGGTCCCGCTCAAAGGCTCTGTCTGTGTGGGGTGCACAACTCCTTCCATCCAGGTTCAAATCAGCCCATCTGGCTGCACTCAGCTGGTTGCAGTTGCAGCCCCACTGGGCTGGGGTTTCACTTTTAACACTGATTTATGGAAAACACAAGGTTGCCTGAAATCCATTCAAATTCCTCCTCTGTGAAGCAATGGCTCTGTGAGGAAGGGAAGGGCTCTGGCACTCTAGCGTGGGGTAGCGGAAGTGGGGGTGGGGATGCATCCACAAACCTGGAGTTCCTCCCACAAGGAAGAACCCCTAAGGAGCAGAGCCACCCTGCGGGGCTGGGAGAAGGCCTCCTTGGAGAAGTGATGTAGTCACGCAGTGGAATTCTACACAGCATAAGAAATAAGCAAGCCACAGTCACACATGTCCACATGCTGGAATTCCTAAACATATTGAGAGGCAAAAACTGATTGCACAAGAATATATATTAGAATGACATTATTTATACAGAGTTTCAAAGCATACAAAACAACTCTGTAAATACTTTCAGATAACATGCATATGCAGTAAAAAAAAAAAGAAATTTGTGATGCCAAATGTGCTTTCCAGGTGGGGCTCGTGGTAAAGAACCTGCCTGCCAATGCAGGAGATGTAAGAGACAAGGTTCGATCCCTGGGTGGGGGAGATCCCCTGGAGGAGGGCATGGCAACCCACTCCAGTATTCTTGCCTAGAGAATCTTCTTGGACAGAGGAGCCTGGTGGGCTCCAGTCTGTAGGGTCACAAAAGCTGGACACGACTGAAGCGACTTAGCACACACACAGTTATTTCCTGGGGAGGAGGGGAGTGCAGTGGAAGGAAAGTGTGTTTGGGAGGTGCTCACAGAGGCCTTCAACTGCGTTTGTAATTATATTTCTGAAACCAGTATGTGTCTACATAGGTGTGCATTAGTTCACCATGCATTCAGGAGAATGAGGCCTGAAGACGGTGGAGGATGAAAGAAAATCTACCAGCTTCACATCCAGCTCTAGATCCAGAGACCCTGAGGAGCTCTCCCGGTGACTCAGTGGCTCTCGGAGCAACACCTGGGGAGGGTGACCACGCGCCCACAGCCAGACCTGGGGCCGCCTTTCACGCCTGCACTGCTCACAGGTGAGGGCGGGTGGGGTGGGTGACACACTCAGGAGAGACCTCTGGCTGCCCCAGAGGGGGTCTCAGGCAGTGGGGTATAGCAAGCTACTTGAAGTCCCCACTGCGCCCTGGGGTGAGGGCTCCTGCCTGGGGTCCCAGAGCACCGCTGCCACCCTATAGAACGATTCTCCCAGACAGCCCAGCCCTCACACCCCTAGACTTTCCCCTCCCTCCACACAGGCCTCCTAGGAAAAGCTGGGGTCCATATAACTGTTCCAGTCCAGAACCAGGCCTGGGCCACAGGTGCAGCTGCAAACTGCAAGACCACCCAGAGGGCCCAGGCACAGTCATCTCCCGCTCCTGCTCCTCCCAGAACCAGGAGACGGGGCCTGGCCTGCCCCTTCCTACCTGCCTCCAGCGGCAGAACTGGCGGCCGAGCGTGTGCTGGCTGAAGGCTCACCCCCACCACCCCAGAGCCCAGCTGTTCCCTGTGATGTCACCAGAGCGTTGCATTTTAAAGCGTTAAACATTCAGAGACACGAAAGGACTTGGGCAAGTGGTCACTGTGGGGCGGTTCTGGGGGAGGGGCGGAGGGCCAGGCTGCAGCCGATGCTGTAGAAGATGCCCTCAGCCTGCAGCACCCTTGCTCCCAGGATAAAGTCCCAGAAAGAGGGGCCCCGTGCCCCAGAGCTCTCTTGCCTTCTCATTCTGTGCCTGTGGGTGGCCTGCTGCTTGCTGCCAGGGAGCTGGTCTTGCTCACGTATTCAACAAACACAAGCTAAGCACCTGTGGTGTGCCGTGCACCTTGCTGGGAGTCGGGGGTGAAGGAACAGCTCCATCCATGCTCTTAAAGACGCGGCAGATGGAGCAATGGCAGCAGGGTCATTTCAGAGAAGCTGGAGGCTGGATGAAGGCTACAGACCAACGAGACAGACCCATCGACAGACAAAGGACTAATACCTAAGAGGCGACATCACTGCCCAAGTCACAGGCTAATGAAGTGCAGAGCTGAGGCCCGAGCTCTTTCCCTGCCCTTTGATGATCCCCGAAGTTTCAGTGGCCCTGGAGCCAACGTGAGTGTCCCTCCCAAGATTGGTGGTCACTGCCAGGCTGTCCCTGGGGACCCAGTTTGAGCCCAAGAACACCCTCTGGGACAAGACTGGGGCTCTGGGCCTTGCTCCATGCCCTCTCACCCTAGTGGCCACACATAGAGGGAAGCAGAAATGTACCCTCTCAGGCCAAAGGCCACCCTCTCCCTTTCTTTCAACCTAAGAACACGGGGCAAAACCTAGAGATGCCTAGCTCTTCCCCGCAAACACAGTGATTCTCCAGTATTCCCCCTCTCTGGAGAAGGTATCACATCCTCCCACCGCAAAAACCAGAACCCAGGAAGTCGTCTTTGGCACCCATCTGTCACCTGCAAGGATAAGGCTCCCTGACCCAGGGTGGCCACTCCC
This sequence comes from Cephalophus harveyi, assembly GCA_006410635.1. Taxonomy (NCBI): domain Eukaryota; kingdom Metazoa; phylum Chordata; class Mammalia; order Artiodactyla; family Bovidae; genus Cephalophus; species Cephalophus harveyi. Next base: position 258,075 of record SJYT01056450.1, read on the forward strand.
CGTCCCCGTGCTCCAGGCTCCGTAGAGGGGCTCCCTCAGGACAATGCCCAGTGGAAGAGCAGCGCTCTGCGTCCCTGCCTGGAGACCAAGCAAGCCGAGCTGCCCCAGGACAGTGCAGGCAACACACTGAGCTCTCAGGAAACAGGCTGTGTGCGGCCCTCAGCAAGGCACGCGAGCCTTCACGGCACCTGACGCCAGGATTCCCCAGTGAGCTCAGGGCTGAGGCCTGACGTCTCAGCGTACATCCCCGAACACCCACAGAGCAATATCCTCGGCATTTCACACCAGCAGAGGGGCAACCGAGCCATGACAGGCCAGCAGACGTGTTTTGCTTGGCCCACACCATGTTTTAAGTTGGATTTTGTTGCCAACACGTAACATTAGGAGAGTCCACATAGTAGTCCAGATGTGAAAATAGAAGAGCTGGCTTCACTGGGATGGCATTCCAAAATTGCATCCCTTTCCTGCTGTGAAAGCGTCACCCCTTGGACAGAGTACGTGCTCCAAGGAGCTTCAGGGCCACCCCTCCTCACCGATGCCCAACCCTGGGTCCCACCCCTCCTCTCCTTTCACCCCCTCCAGGGTCCGCGTGGGCAGCGGGGCTTGTGAATCCTCATTTTAGGATGTGAGAACATTCTGTTGGTGGGATATTATGGCTCCCTGATCCATATGTTCGGCGGGATGGTGCTTTTCATGGCCTGCAGCAGCCAAAGTGGGAGGTGAGCCGCCTGGCTAGGAAAGAGAGCCAGCCTGGGGAGGGGGCAACCCCAAAGGCCACAGCGAGAGAGGACAGCCTCGCCACAGTCTTCAGTCAAGCAGGGAGCTGAGGCTGGTGAGCCTGACGTTCGGATAACTGTGCTGGTTAGAGCCGGCGTTTCTCTTGGATTCTTCTTCTTTTTGGGGGGAGTATAGTTGCCCTACAATGTTGTGTTAGCTTCTGCTGCACAGCAAAGTACAGCAGATACTAATCAGTGAATCAGCTACATGTGTACACATATCCCCTCTTTTTTGGATTTCCTTCCCATTTAGTTCACCACAGGGCACTGAGTAGGGTTCCCTGTGCTACACAGTAGGTTCTCATAAGTTTATCTATTTTATGCATGTGTGCTGTGTGCTAAGCCGCTTCAGGCGTGTCTGACTCTGTGCGACCCCATGGACTGTAGCCTGTCAGGCCCCTCTTGCCATAGGATGCTCCAGGCAAGCATGCTAGAGTGGGTTGCCACGCCGTCCTCCAGGGGGTCTTCCTGACCCAGGGGTTGAACCAGCATCTCCCGCACTCCAGGTGGATTCTTTATCGGATCTTACACACAGCAGTGTACATACGTCATTCCATCCCTCACTCCATCTCCCCCACCCCGCCCTGGAATCCATGTGCCCATTCTCTACATCTGCGTTGCTGTTTCTTCTTGGATTCTAAAGTAAGCCTTCTTCCAGAGTACAAGATCACCTCCTCGGTGCTTCTGCCCCCACGCCCAAATTCAAAGTCCTCCACTTCTCCCCAGTCCCCCAGCCCAGGGAAGCAAGAGGCTTACAACCCAGGCGACGCCTGAGCCTGCCCCCGAGGCTCCCCAGACAGAGGTGACTGGGAGGCTTGCTCGCCACTAAGGGGCCGCCACCAGCTGAGGAGTGAATTTAACTGCAAGAAAGAGTTTCAGATCCCAGGGTGACCAGAAGGAGGGACAAAGCAGAAACAGGAGGAAGCGGAGGGTCTGAGGGCAGGAGACAAGGGAGCACGCACAGGCAGGGCATGAGGACGGGGCAGGGGGCCATGAGGACGGGGCAGGGGGCCATGAGGACGGGGCAGGGAGGCCTGCTCGGAGAACAGGGCATTCGCTCCACGGAGACACTGAGCTCAAAAGGGAAACCCTGATTCTTCAGATGCCTTCCCCACTGTCCTAGCCTCACGTATATCCAATCTGAATTCAGTTACTGGAAACCAGAGTCCAGACTTGACTGACATCCTTCTGCTTCTCGCCTTCCTCCTCTGTGCACACACCCCGGCCAAGACAAAGAGCAGGCCCTGAAGCCAAGTTTGCTCAGGTCACAGGGAGACAAAGGGATGACCACGAACGCCACCTGGCCAGAGAAACCATGAGACAAACGGACAGCTTCCCCGGACCACCCCAGCTCACAGCCAGGACGTGGATGCCAGACAGTCACCATTGGAACAGCCCAGGCGCGCAAAAACAAGCCTTTGGGCAAAGCACAATTGTCAGTTTCTCTGTGTTTACGTAAATATCAGCTGACTTATCATTCGGCAGGCACCAGAGATTTAATGAAGACTTAGTGGAGGAAAACTGAAGAGGGAAGAACTCCAAACTGTTAACCTAATGTTTTCCTGCAGATCTGGACAAGGCAGCCAAGATTTGGTGTGAGCTGTGAGAAGACCCCTGCTTCAGGCGATGAGGGAGAAGGTGCTTCAGGCACGTAGTCTTGGAGCCACTGTCCTCATAGGCCATTATTATTGCTGGGACACTTAGGTATGACGTGAAAGGCGTCTGCCATCAGGGCCACCCGCTCCATGCCAGGGCTATGGGCATCCAGGAGACTTCCCAGTGGCGGGAGGGGTCTACATGGAGTCTTCTGGACTCTCCAGCCAACCCAGACTGGTTCACTGGCTGGCCAAGGGCAGAGTAGCAAACGCTGGGAGGAGACTGAGGACCAGAGTCCACCAGGCCCTTCCCCAGCCCAAAGCACCTCTTTTCCCTTTTGGTAGGCCCCAAGCACTCAGGGGCGCTGAGGGCCCTTGACCCCCACTCTGGTGACCCCCACCCTCATGGAGACATGCCCCTCCC
>SJYT01056450.1:261411-278322 GCA_006410635.1 Cephalophus harveyi
GCCTTTTCCCGGAGACGTGCTTGTGCAGCAGGCAATGGCTGCTCAAGCTCCCTCCTTCCTGACAGCGCCCCCCAAACAAGCCCGCAGAGCATCCTTTTCATGCTGAAGGCTTTCTGCCAATACTGGAGGGAAACAGAGTGGGAACGATAAAATTTACAACCACGGGAAGGTATGACTGGGCCTTCCTCCACAGCTTATAGTTACAGTCCTTGGCCGGCCAGCAGTAAGGTTCCTTTTGCCCTGAAGCCAGTCTTCCTCCCTTTTAACCTTCGCCCCCCTCTCCTTCTTCCTCAAGCCTCCTCCTCCAGGCGTCTTAACTGCCAACAACTCACTTTCCCAACTTTGATTTATCTCCACCACAGGGAATGCAAAGTTAGATCCAGCCCCACCCCCAAGGCCTTTTCAAAAAGGAACCCAAACACACCCAGCAGAACTCAGATTCAGAGGTAAACACTCAGAGCCACTAAGTCCAAGACAGGGCCACAGAGACACACAGCCACGTGCTTGGAGACAAAGCGTTTGTCCACGCCAGATGCCCTGCACTCCCTCACACTCAGGACAGACCCACAGACACAGTCAGGCATGTACACCAGAAGTCTGCCTTGCCTTGCCAGCATTTGGAATATCTTTTGAGGAAAAACACTTTGCTCCAAAGAAGGGCTCCTACAGGGTTTTTTTTTTTCCCCCCAGAGCGGCTGGATAAATTGCTTTTGTGCAAAAATAAACACAAGTGAACTGCATTAGCTGAGCGAGTGACACATTAGTTACAGATGCGGGGCCTGTCAGAACATTGAGGGAACAGCTTTTATTGGGGAAGGGCTGAGAGACTCATAAAGAACCGGTTGGCAATCTCACATAAACATTTGCGCATTCATATAAACACCGCCTACCACAAGCACTGGCCTGGCTGCCAGCGAGGCCTGGAACAGCCCTCTCCCCTGTCCTCAGAGTAAAAGCCGGCGGGAAGACGGGGGAAGGGTCTCGAGCGTCTTCCCTCCCATAGTCCCAGCTCCTGGACTCAGTGCTCGCACCCTGGGGGGGCAGGGAGGGATGCCAGCTCCATCCTAAATGCCGCCAGAGACGAGGGTCGAGGTCCAGCCACAGCAGACAACAGCTCTGCTTTCCTCCCTCTACACAGAATAGAACGGAACAGGGGATGCTATTGCAACTGGGGGGCTGCCTTATTAAGTAAAATAAGAAAAAAATAAGATTTAGAAAAGGCAGAGGAACCAGAGATCAAATTGCCAACATCCGCTGGATCATCAAAAAAGCAAGAGAGTTCCAGAAAAACATCTACTTCTGCTTTATTGACTATGCCAAAGCCTTTGACTGTGTGGATCACAACTGTGGAAAATTCTTAAAGGGATGGGAATACCAGACCACCTGACCTGCCTCCTGAGAAATCTGTATGCAGGCCAAGAAACAACAGTTAGAACTGACATGGAACAACAGACTGGTTCCAAATAGGAAAAGGAGTACCTCAAGGCTGTATATTGTCATCCTGCTTATTTAACTTATATACAGAGTACATCATGCGAAATGCTGGGCTGAATGAAGCACAAGCTAGAATCAAGATTGTCGGCAGAAATATCAATAACCTCAGATATGCAGATGACACCACCCTTATGGCAGAAAGTGAAGAACTGAAGAGCCTCTTGATGAAAGTGAAAGAGGAGAGTGAAAAAGTTGGCTTAAACCTCAATATTCAGAAAACTAAGATCATGGCATCCGGTCCCATCACTTCATGGCAAATAGATGGGGAAACAATGGAAACAGTGAGAGACTTTATTTTGGGGGGCTCCAAAATCACTGCAGATGGTGATTGAAGCCATGAAATTAAAAGATGCTTACTCCTTGGAAGAAAAGCTATGACCAACCTAGACAGCATATTAAAAAACAGAGACATTACTTTGCCAGCAAAGTCCATCTAGTCAAAGCTATGGTTTTTTCAGTGGTCATGTATGGATGTGAGCGTTGGACCATAAAGAAAGCTGAGCACTGAAGAATTGATGCTTTTGAATTGTGGTGTTGGAGAAGATCTTGAGAGTCCCTTGGACTGCAAGGAGATCCAACCAGTCCATCCTAAAGGAAATCAGTCCTGAATATTCACTGGAAGGACTGATGCTGAAGCTGAAACTCCAATACTGTGGCCACCTGATGGGAAGAGCCAACTCNTCTTGAGAGTCCCTTGGACTGCAAGGAGATCCAACCAGTCCATCCTAAAGGAAATCAGTCCTGAATATTCACTGGAAGGACTGATGCTGAAGCTGAAACTCCAATACTGATAAGAAGAACTGACTTATTTGAAAAGACCCTGATGCTGGGAAAGATTGAAGGCAGGAGGAGCAGGGGAGGACAGAGGATGAGATGGTTGGATGGCATCACCAAGTCATGGACATGAGTTTGAGTAAGCTCTGGGAGTTGGTGATGGACAGGGAGGCCTGGCGTGCTGCAGTCCATGGGGTCACAAAGAGTCAGACATGACTGAGCAATTGAACTGAACTGAAGTAAGGAATTTACAAAGAAAATGCCTCCTGGATGCAACTCTAGTGGGTCCCACGGTAATCAGGGAGAAAGTGAAATGAGAGCAGGGCCACTCTCCATCCAAGGACAAAGTCAGCAGAAGGTGGCACAGACTCGTCTATCCATGAGGACTTCCCTTGGCGCCCGTTGGGAATACCCTTGCCTTGGGCCCTAGGGGTCTCTCCTCTGAGTCGAACACCTCAGAGTCACATGGAGCTGATCCCATAAAGAAGGCAAAACAGGCCATCTGAGCTGACATGAGCTGTCATCTCTCCTTCTCCCATGGTTCCTGCCCATCCAACCTGCTACCCTCACATGCCTCACCTGTCCCAAGCAAAATCTGCTCTCTAGAAAGCACCTGGTATACCTACTTGCCTGGAGGTATGAGTAAGAATTGATGCAAAGAACTGACTCCTTGGAAAAGACCCTGATGCTGCGAAAGGTTGAAGGCAGGAGGAGAAGGGGACGACAGAGGATGAGATGGTTGGATGGCATCACTGACTCGATGGACCTGAGTTTGAGCAAACTCTGGGAGCTGGTGATGGACAGGGAGGCCTGGCGTGCTGCAGTCCATGGGGTCACAGAGTCGGACACGACTGAGCAACTGAACTGAACTGATGAGTAATCATCAGTGGCTGTGTTTCATTCTTACCCCTCACCCTCCTCTCTGTCACAAATGCTTAAGGCAAAGGGACAACATATGAAATGTTAGGATTTAAAGCAAATGGCTAATGCTCAACATTTTTGTTAAATTTTTGAATTAGCCAAGAAGGGAGAAGGGTTGGGATCTTTTCAGGAAAGAGGAAGAGAATGTTCATTGGCCCCAAAATCACATCACGATGATTGGCTTCAAAATCAGCTCCATCCACCCACAGCTCAGTAACTTTCCACTGGTCTTCTACTTCCCTCCATATTAAAGGCCAACATCCCTGGACTGAGTGGCCTTTTTCTTTATTCGTCATATAAAATCTACTCTCCCCCCACCCTTCAGCCTGATTTCCCTCCTTGCCCTCAGGCACTTTGGGGTCCAGCCCAACTGGATTCATTCCTCTCCTCTTCATCCACGTGTTACAATTTTGCACTTTCCCTTACATCAACCCCTCTTCCAAGAAGGCTTTTTCCTTCCAGTTCTCGGGGTGTAGATCCAGCCCATCCTTCCAGCCTCAATTCAAAAGCTGCTTCATCTCTCCCTCCTTTGAACTCTAGAAGAGTTTGTAGGTACCTTATTGTTGACTTTCCTTCTTGTTCTAAGTTAATTGTACACCTGGCCATCCCGCATGGAGATTATTTTTTAATATTTATTTATTTATTTGGCTGCCCCAGATCTTAGTTTCGGCACTCGGGATCTCAGTTGCAGCATGTGAGACCTTGGTTCCCAGACCAGGGATCAAACCCCAGCCCCCTGCATTGGGAGTGTGGAGTCTTAACTACTGGACTCCCTGGGGAGTCCTTCCCTGGAGATTTCTAGATCTCAGATTTCTGTCATATTAATTTCCCAGGTCTCCCTCTGTCCCAAACCCTAGCCAACGCCTGGGAGATGGTAGCTGTGCTGCATCCATGAAGGAGGACCAGGAATGATGCTGTCTGGACTCATGGTCGTGACAGTGGTGGAGACGCGGTGGTGGGGTTGGACGAGGGAGATAGCAGCCGTGATGGAGACTGGCCAGCAAGTCCCCCCCGTGCCCCCGGGCAGTCCCCCTTTGTGCTTTCGTGTTGCCGTTCCATAACAAACAGAGCTGTTGTTGCTTCGGAAGAGAAATTAGGATGCCAGGCAGGTACAGACAGCCAAGCACCCTAGCTCTATTGAGTCCATCTCAGCTGTCTAGGCTGTTTCTTCCTGTCAACAAATGGAATACTTTATAGGAAAATACAAAGCACAGCCCTAGATAGAAATATTGAAGTCTCTTTGGCCAGGACATCCCTCAGGAGGGAACACAGTGTAGCCATAATTTATTGTGCTCGATATTTTTGCTTCCAATCTTATTTTTATAGACGTTATTTCATAGGCTGCAGCTTAAACACAGATGGAAAGGATTCTGGCTTTGTAATGAGAGAAGGTTTACGGCACGCCAGCCCCCTGCTCTGTGTTTGTATGTGGGGAAACGCACATTATTATCATGTCCTTAGGTGGGGCACGGAGATGCCTTTATTATGTGTTTGGACTTTGATCCAGCAAATTCTGCCTTCATCTGTCCCCTTGGCCAGGGCCTCCGGATGCTCCCAAGGGGAGGAAGCGACAAACACCACAGCAGGCATGGGAGGAGGGATGGACCAGCCTTTGAAATGCATTCCCAGCTCTGACTGAATCTGCCAAGGCTTAGGGCTTCTGAGGGCCTTGACCCAGGGACAAGGCCTAGACTCAAAAGGACAGAGTTGAAAGAAAGTGAGCACTGTGGTGTTATATATATGACTGTGTTGTGTGATTTGCACTGTCTTTGGGGGGTGGGGGGAGGTTAGAAAACCAAGTTCATACGGCCTTTAATGCCTTATGAGCACTCCCCCTGCCACAATATATCACAGGTAGGTTCATGGCAACCAACATTCTTAAAAACACAATTTGGCTTATGATGTTCATAGTCTGGAGGTACTCTGGCTGGATGGGTGGAGAAGAGAGAGGAAGCACAGGAGAGGAGGGGAGGGCGGGCTATGGGGAGATCTAAGGAGGAAAAAGGAGAAAAGAAGAGGGACAGAGAAGGGGGAAAGACACACCACACAGAGCAGGGCAGGGGGTCAGGAATGTCTTGGCCCGAGGTGCGGCCCCCTCAGGTTCCCAGGCTCACTGCCGGCAGGCAGCCGCCTAACGGAGCTTGGGCAGGCAGCTTGGAAGCTGTGCCATCCCAGTCCTTCTCTCCTCCCGGGGTTAGTTTTCAGCAGACTCTGAGGAACCTCGGGAGTGTGGGTCAGGAAACATGGGGGCTTTGGGCTGATGGGGGAGCCTGGAGGAAGGGGCAGCGGCTACACTCAGCGCGGAGGGTCAGTGGGAAGGGAATGGGGGGTGGGGAGGGCTGGGGAGGGACCTGTCTCTTATACACATCTAGATGTGTATACCTCGGGAGTGTGGGTCAGGAAACATGGGGGCTTTGGGCTGATGGGGGAGCCTGGAGGAAGGGGCAGCGGCTACACTCAGCGCGGAGGGTCAGTGGGAAGGGAATGGGGGGCGGGGAGGGCTGGGGAGGGACCGTCTAGAGCCTTGGGAAGAGCAAGGCTTCGGCCAGGCTTCTAGGGGAGGCCGTGAGAAGGGGCAGCCATATGAAGTGCTATGAGCCTTCCGCTGCTCCATCCACGGGGCCTCCATCCAGAGCCTGCCAGTACAGCTCCAGGGCTGGGGAATGACCCCCTCATTATCTGGCAGAAATGCTATCTTTCATGTCTATTGTCTAGACGTTTCTATGGGGCACAACTGTAGTGGCATGAGTCTGGGGGAGCCGTCCTTGGAGGACCCCTGAGTTTTCAGATAGGCCAGAGGAAATGGTAACCCCCACCTAGAAAGCCTTCTGCCTTCACTGGGCTCAGGCATTCCTGCCCTACTGGTGACTGTCACACCTGCCCCAGGGGCTTGGCCAGAGATGGAGAGCTTTGAAACAGAAGTGGGTGAAGAATCTGCTTCAGGCAGCCACCGGCTTCCCGAAGATAGTGCCTACTACCTGGGCTGCTTGAGAAATTTGGCCCAGGTGCCCAGCACAATAGACCAAGAAACCAAATTTCGCAAACGGTTATAAGCAGGTGGGGAAGGCATGTTGCCTTCTGGAGGCCATCCGTCCCTGGCAGGGGCCCATGTTCACATCCCCCACCCCCTAACTCCAGGAGTGATGGGAGCCATCACTGCCAGGGCTCCCCAACCCCCACCCCTAAAAACAACATGGGCGCACCTTATCTCTGCCCTGGGACTCCCCAGCTGTGGGAGCTGACGTGTTCTCTCTTTGCTGAAGCCTGTTTGAACTGGTCTTTGGTCACTTGCAGCTGACAATGTCTCAACTGACACCCCAGGCTAATGACTGACTATGAGACATATTGCAAACTGAAGAACTAAATCAGAGCGAGAATGAGTCTTTCAAGGGTCAGAGTTCTGCAGAACTTCAGGAGAGAGGCAGGGCCCTGCCAGACCTGTGCAGCACAGCTGGGAGCAGCAATCACACACACACACACAATTACAGAACATGCAGATGCCCTGCCCCTGAGATCCCACGCTCAGCACTTGCACAGGTGACCCCTAACCCTGGACACCCCTGAATGTGTCCATTCAGGCCCCACAGAAATGCTTCTCTACATCATTCAGATGAAGTCCTTGAATCAAAGGAGACTGTATCTAAATTTAAACAACATGTGGGCTGTGCTGCTCCTGACATCAGAGATGGACGCTGCTCTGGAGTATAGGGAGGACTGGATGGTGGAAACACTTAGCTAAGAGGAGAGACACACTGATTTATCAAATCCTTCCTCTCAGAGCAAGAATGCAACAGAAGTAACACATCCCAACAGCAGCAAGCATGCATTTTCTTGCTTCACTTTGTGGTTCCAGAGGCTCGTAAATTAATACAGCAGTTGTTACCACTGTAAATGGCCGCTGAGGAACACCTTCCAATATAAATAATTCATATTTCTCCTACATTTGTACATATGCAGGTCAAGATGTAACATGCATGCAGTGTGATACTGATACTTTACGTTGGCAACTAGACAGACATGGTACAATCCTACAACTGTGAATGATTATATTTTCATAAAAATATCCACTAGATTTAACTAAATTTTCAAAATCTTTATTAAAATTCAGCTATAAATATTTCATTAAAATTTTTGTATGTATTAGATAAAATGTAATAGCTATACTATTAGTTATATTTGCTTTTAATTTTAACAGATAAATGAATGTTATAAAAAAGTAAAACACAAAAAGGCATTTGAAGTTTTGTTCTCTTTCAAGTTAATTTGCATTTTTTATTAAAATATCTGTAATTTTTCTTTTACATTTGTTATCTGTTGCTGTATAGCCAATCCTAAAACTTAGTAGCTTAAAATAAATTTTTTTCCTCTCCTGCAGTTCTGTGAACGGGCTGGCTCAGGGGTCACTTGGAAAGGGGGTGTCTCTTGTGTGGGTGCAAACGGTGACAAGGTCTAACGTCCAGTGCAGCTTCAGCCAGACCATAAGTCCAAGATGGCAGTATCTTTACTCCCACATCAGCTGGGATGGCTGGAACAAGTGGAGTCTGGTTGACTATGTACCTGTCACCTGTCCACATGGCTAGCGTGGCCTCCTCGGAGCACGGCAGTCTCAGAGGAGTCAGACTTCCTACATGATGGCTGGTTTATCCCAGAATGAGCATCCTAAGAGACCCAGGCAGAAGCCCGAAGGCTTCCTGTGACCTGTCCTCAGAAATCACACATCACTGTTACTGCTTTTTACTGGCAAAAACTGAGTCACAGGGACAGCTTCGATTCAAGCCAGAGGACGGCACAAGGTCATGAAGACTGGAGATGTGGGTCACTGGGGGCTAGTTTCGAAGACTAGCTACCGCAGTCTGCCCTCTGGCCCCCAGTGCGTCACATCCCTCACACTCACTGTCTAAGGCCCCCAAAGTCTCATCCATGAATGAGACTCATGAGGCTTAGGTGTGATTTGAGGATCTGTGAACTAAAGAGACAAGTTATCCATCTCCCCAAACCCAATACACAAAAGGAGGTCAGCACAGGACAACTGCAATAGACACTCTCACTCAAAAAAGGAGGAGAAAGTTGCACAGCTGCTGCTGCTGCTGCTGCTAAGTCGCTTCAGTCATGTCTGACTCTGTGTGACCCCACAGACGGCAGCCACCGTCCCTGGGATTCTCCAGGCAAGAACACTGGAGTGGGCTGCCATTTCCTTCTCCAATGTGTGAAAGTGAAGTCACTCAGTCGTGTCCGACTCTTCACGACCCCATGGACTGCAGCCTACCAGGCTCCTCCATCCATGGGATTTTCCAGGCAAGAGTACTGGAGTGGGTTGCCATTGCCTTCTCCGAAAGTTGCACAGAGCAGTTCGAAAATCAAGCCAGTTCATTGATTAGGGCCTGGTCCTGCACTCTGGGAGTGATTCTCCACTCTCTGAGTTATCCTCCCTTTTCCAAAAGAAACAGTCGGTGTTTGCAGCTGATTTCTCAGCCTGCATCCTGACCATAAAAAAAGGTCTCTTCAGAACTTCCTTGGTGGACCAGTAGTTAAGGCTCCACCCTTCCAATGTAGGGGATGTGGGTTCAATCTCTGGTGGGGGAACTAAGATCCTACATGCCATGTGGCATGACCAAAAATATTTAACTTAAAAAAAAATTTTTTTTAAAGATCTCTCCACTTGGAACTCTCTCTGTCCCTTTTAATCCAAGCTGAAAAAATTCTACTAAACATCTGTGCCTTTATATATCAAATTATAATCTAATCCTTTAAACAAAAATGTGAAAGTGTTAGTTGCTCAGTCATGTCTGACTCTTTGCAACCCCATGGACTGTAGCCCACCAGACTCCTGCATCCACGGAATTCTCCAGGCAAGAATACTGGAGTGGGTAGCCATTCACTTCTCCAGGGGATCTTCCTAACTCAGGGATAGAACCTGGGTCTCCAGCAATGCAGGCAGGTTCTTTACCACTGAGCCACCAGGAACCCCCTTTTAGACAAAAGGCACACCCCAATAATCTCCAAAAAAGAGCCCTTCCTATCTGAAGTCACCTGTGAGTTTGCTGTGGGATTTTTAGTGCTGTTCTTCAACACAGACTTCCCTGGTGGCTCAGATGGTAAAGCGTCTGCCTACAGTGTGGGAGACCTGTAGAGAGTAAAATTTTACATTTTACTCTCAGCACCCTGTACGTTCTCTCTGCTCTGAGACTATTTCTTGCTGTTCTAGCCTTTTGCTGGCTGGAACAATAGACCTGGCTCCTTAGACTTCCTCTATTCTGCTCCAAAGCTCCTTGAGTTCATCCCTACCTTTTCCCGTTTTCAGAGTCAGCTAGAAGAAGCCAATGGGCATTTTCAACCTTCTGCACTTTCAATCTTCTGCCTGGAAATCACTTCTTAGGTACCCTTTCTTTTTTTCCCCATTCTCATGTAAGCCTTCTGAGTGACTATCTTGAAAGTGAAAGTCACTCAGTTGTGTCCGACTCTTTGCAACCCCATGGACTATACAGTCCATAGAATTCTCCAGGCCAGAATACTGGAGTATGTAGCCTTTCCCTTCTCCAGGGGATCTTCCCAACCCAGGGATCAAACCCAGGTCTCCCACATCGCAGGTGGATTCTTTACCAGCTGAGCCACAAGGGAAGCCCAAGAATACTAGAGTGGGTAGCCTATCCCTTCTCCAGTGAATCTTCCCAACCCAGGAATCAAACTGGGGTCTCCTGCATTGCAGGTGGATTCTTTACCAACTGAGCTATCAGGGAAGCCCAACAGACTATCTTAGGTTCCCTCTTCTCCAGTCTCCAATAACAGTTTCTTTACTGTTCCAAGCTTTTAGGAACTCCTCAGCACTCTTCAGCTTCTGCACTCTGGTGGTCTCGAAGTAAACCACAGGCTTTAGGGGTTTTGTTACATCACTCAGGTACAGCACTGAGGTGCCCAGTCTCCAAAGAAGGCCCCATGAACAAGACCTCTGGTATGGTCCTCCCACACTGAATCTGACCTGTGACCTGTGACTCATGCTAACATGTGGAATGCACTGGATATACATTGCATAAGTTTTGGATGTAGTCTTTAAGGGGACTGGCAGTTTCCTCTTCCTCTTTTTTGGAATATTCCCTCTGGGAGTCCTCAGCTGCCCTCTGGGAAGTCCAAACACCCTACTGGAGAAATCACATGGAGAGGGAGGCCCCGATGGGGATGAGACTCTCAGAACTGTCTAGGGGAGCAGCTAGGGATGAAGGCTGATCCTTCCACTGGAGGTCCAGACTCACAGCTCTGGTGTGGAGGGGGCACTGCCTGGGTTTGGGTCCTCATTCTGTCCCTTTCTAACCTGGAGGCCTCAGGCAAATTGCTTAATCCTTTTGTACCACAGTCTCCTAATGTATAAAAATGGACATGATGATGATGATGAAAAAGAAGAAGATGAAGATGATGATAGTTGTTGGAGGATTAAATGAGTAGTGGGTAAAGTGCTAAGAACACAGCCTGGCTCACAGGAAGTGCCTATGTCAACATTTGCCAATGGAGGGAACAGAGCCAGGCTTGGGTAAATGCAGAGAAATTGAGACCATCACCCAGGGCCAGTATCCTGCACTCACAAAGGACAAGGGGATGGGGAGAGGTCCTGAGATCTCAGGCAAGGCTAAAACTTGATTTAGCTTCTGGAGATGAAGCAAGTCTGGCCTCCTTCCCCAAACCATGCTAACCGCCCCCGCCACCCACCCACACAAATAGCAGGGGCTGTGAGCCTGACATTCACTACAGCAGATACCAAGATCAGAGCCATATGAAAGTCCATTCCCTGAGAACAAACACTCTCACGTTAGGTCAGTTAGTCAGGAAACTGGACCGTCCTGCAAGGCTCGGCATGCACGTGGTGGGGGTTCCACGCCTTGTGACATGTCTTGTGGAAGTACATCTACCTGTATGTAGGAGGTACCTTCACATCTGTAGGAAAGCCTGTAGTGGGTCCTGGGTGTCTGTGAGAAAAACGACAGAATAGCCAGTAGTTGCCTGTGTAGGCTCTGAAGCCAGACTGCCTGGGCTTGAATCCCAAGTTTACCAATTATTAATATTAGCTTTGTGACCTTGAGCTGTGACCTCCATGTGACTCAATTCACTCATCTGTTAATTGGGATAAGTAACAATACCTACTTCATGAAGTTGTTGTCATCCTCTTGTATAGCATTAGAACAATGCCTAGAGTGTAGGAACTTTCTAGTAGTCTATAATTACCATGCATAACTGTATATCACATCTACAGATACAGATTCAAGTACTTCTACAAAAAGGTTTAAGGGTGTCTATATGTCTTTGGGTAGGAGAATATACATATCTAGGTGAATGTGTCTCTTTGTATTTCCTTAGGTGTATGAACGAGACCTTTCTGCATGTCCAGTGATCATAATGGCTGGCATTTATTTCGTGCTTACTGTGTCAGGCGTTACCCCCGAGAGTTCTACAGGTATTCACATGGAAACACACGTGAATGTGAACAGCCGAGCACTTTTGCAGACACATGTTGGTAAATACCTGCAAGTGTGGCTTATTAGCCTTGCCTGGTGAGACCTCCTTCCTGAGTGAGCTGTGTGAGGGATGAAGACTCCCACCAGCGCCTGCCTGCCCACAGCATTTGAGCTGGGGGCAGAAAATCACACCCACCACTCACCCCCTTCCCCAGGCTCCTAGTTAGCTTAAATCCTGTTTTCTCTCCTCCAATAGGAGAGGGTGAAGGAGGAGTCTGGAGAAAGGCCCACCAATCACAGCCTTCCTCTCATCCTACGCCTGCCTTGGTCTTGCCTTGGCCCCAGGGAGCTCAGAAAGGATTCACACTGGCTGATTCACAATTCACATTGTGTGCTGTTTTGTTTTGTTTTGTTTTGTTTTGCTGAGTGGCATCTACTTCTGACTCACTGTGTATTCTCCCTAAAAGGACAGAGTCTAACACGAGCAAGATAGTGAATTATCCCCGTGGAAAAAGCCTTCACATTTTACCTGTTATGTTTCCTTTGGGTCCATTATCCAATGTTATTAACATTTCAAGCATAAAAGGATATCTGAAAATCTATGAATGTGTTTTTCTTTCTTGCCTTTATAAATACATGACCTTCATCTTCCTTAGCCCGAGGCATCCTCTCTGCCTGAGGAGAGATGAGGATGGAGTTTTGACACAAAAAGCACAAAAGAAAAATGCTGTAATGTTTGGCATCTGACCTGCAAAATATGATTATGTGGTAAGTCAAAAGTCTTCTAAGCCACGCTATGCTCTTGAGAGCATATTTTCTGGATGCTTTCGTTTCTCTTCTTGGGTGTGATCAAGGCATTTTATGTAAGGGATGCCCGGGCAAGAGGACGAAGTCCCATCTGCTTTGCTCAATAGAGGGGCCCTGGTGCCAACCCTGCCCGTCTCCCAGGCTGCTCTGAACCTACCTGCCTCTGTCTCCAACACCAAGGCTCCAGGTAAGGCAGAGGAGCCTGGGAAGCTCAGCTTCACAGGCCAGCCTCAGTTTCCACGGGCCTACCTACCAAGCTGTGAGCCTGCAGGTCACCCAGGGTCACGGCCACTCAACAATGAGATGCCACAGGAAGGGAGGGGGCACCACTGGGTCAGTGGGAAGCCCTGTGGGAGGCAGCCAGGGGCACCACAGGGGCTCTGGCCAGACAAGCGAGACCAGACCATGAGTTACAAACTCAGCAGGGGCAAGCTACCTTGCCTGGAAACCAAAGGACACCACACCCCAGGACCCCAACACGCGGCTGCTGCCAGTTGTCACACAAGCTGCCCCATCTGTCCACACACCTCCACCTTGTATCGGTGGGAGAAACTTAGGAAGTGCTCATTTTGAAAACAACACTTTCTCTAAGCAGAATGAAAATCACTTAATCGGACAGGCTAAACTCTCAGGTCCCAGGACGTTTAAATCAAGTGGGACATTTCATTGTTTTTCTCATTGCTTATCAGATAGGAGTTGGGGGAAAGGCCAGGTTAGTTATACAATAAATAAAGAAATGACTTTTTACTCTGCACAGACGAATTGAAGTGTGAGCGAAATTTTCAACCCTACTACACACACACACACACACAAATAGCGGACCTTCCCCATTCCCACTGAAGTGCCAGCTGGCCTGTGCAGCTACAGACCATGACCCAGGCAGAGAAGAGGTCCTGGCCTCCTCCAGGTGGGGTGGGACGGGTTGTGGCAGAAGGGTTCCTTCACCCCAAGTGCCCACATTAACCTCCTTGGGCTCACACACAACAGGACTCAGCCCCCTGCCCCCTCTGTGCTTTTTGGAGAGAAAGAGCAAGGTTTTAATTCTCCTTCCAGGCCCTTCCCACCCAGGGCATTTGGGCTCCTGGCCCTGGCCGCTGTCTCAGAGGCTGTTCCTATCCCTCCCACTTCCTCTGGGAGGTGGGAACGTGGGGTGTGAACTGAGTAAGGCCCAAGCTCCGGCCCACCGGGACAAAGAGCACACACGAGAGGCGTGGTGCTGCCACCTGCTGGAGCCCAGAGGGACAGCCATGGGGAGCCACGGTCCACGGCCCCGGGTGGGCCCCCGCAGAACCCTGCCCGCGGGTGATTTTCTCCTTTTTCCAGAACTGTATCTCACTTATTCCTCCATTTGGTCATCTGGTTTGCTGGTTGGAGCAATGTCAGTCATTCCATTTTATGGATGAGGAAACTGATACCCAAGAAAGAGCAGAATGATCTCTGACATCATAAGGATGATGATGGGTTGACGACAACATTTGACCTCCAGCTACCTAGCCAAGAGCTGTGTCTCCAGCTCAGTGCTCAGACCAGGCTGTCCTGGGAAACAAGAAGAGCCCCCTTAGGAACAAGGTTGACTGGGCCACCCCAACATCCAGGGAGAGGGTGTAAGGGAAGGGGGCGTGCACATGTCCCCGCTGAGACTAAAGCAGCAGATAGTAATAACGACCCTGGAATAGCTCAGTGCCTGACTATGCCTACCGCGAGGCATTTCTTAAGGATTCACACACACATGATCACACAAATCGTTTCAGCCACTCTGGCACCATTTTCTGAAATGCCGCAGGAGCATGCTGGCTACTAGGACCAATGCCTGTCCTGATTAACTGGGCTCCTCTGCATCTCAGAGGGCCCACCACACCTGCATGGTCCCTGTTCAGAGTTCTCAGTTTCATGGCCTCCCTGGTTCCCCAGTCCTCAGGATCTGGAAACCAGCCCTGCATTGCTGCTGGTGGGCAGACTCCCCAAGTCTCAGAGTGTCCACCAGAGTACCCACACTTGGCTCGGCTATGCCTGAGGACACTTGCCTCTCAGACTAGCTGAGTAGGGGGCCCAGACTGCGGCCAGAGTCGACGCTGCCATGCCCCAGGCCCTCCGCACGGCAGGGCCAATTCCCCCAGGCCCTCTGCCCCAGCAAGAAGGACACTGGCCCCTGTCAGTCTTTATCCTGCCGGGAGTAACTGCCAAGCGGGGAGACTGTTTGGTTCAGAGACAGGGCTGGAGTCTGAGCCCAAATAGCCTTGAAAGGCACCACCCTCAGGTAGCCTCACCAGCCCTCGGCTCCATCTCAAAACCACAGCACTAATTGAAGTTTCTCTGAGGTGGCTGAGAGGGCAAATTATAAAGCCATGAAAACACAACTGAAGAAAAAGAATGGGGAGCAGATATCAGGATGGACAATGACTTTCCCGGCAAAGAAAAGCTTATACATGGAAAGACGTGACTTAACAAAACACTGAAACTTCTGTACACCCAAAAATCTCAAAATAAAAGGCAAGCAGGACTCAGGGGAAGAGTTTTCCATACCCTTAACACATTTTTCCACCTATGTCTTTTAACATCCATGCTGCCTTTTTGTCGGAAACATTAGATTGGGCTTTTATCTATTAAACAGAAGTTTACTTATTTTGGAACCTTTGAATTTTGAAACTTTGAGTATATTACCTAATGACTAAAAAAAAAAAGGCATCTTCAATATAAATCCAACAAAATATTTTCATTGAGTCTACACGAACAGCTGATGAATGAAAATTTAATATTTAAAAAACATTCTTGGTGGTCCAGTAGTTAGGACGCTACACTTTCACTTCTGGGGTCCGGGTTTAATCCCTGGTCAGGGAACTAAGATCCCACAAGCTGTGCAGCCATCCAAAAATAAAAATCCTAAGGGAATTTCTGCCCCAGCCCCCAGCTCAGACAACAGGGAATGGCAGAACTGCAAACGTGATTAAGTTTGTCTCCAACAGCCCCCCTCTGCTTTCTGCTCCCCTGTCCCACTTCTAAGCACCCCTCTTTCCCAAAGCCCCCCAGCACCTTCCCTCCTTCTTCCCCACCCTCACTATCTGCTCTCAGAGCGGCTTTGCTAAACTGACGCATGCTGGGGGACTGAGGAGGGTGGGGATTGACCCACCGCCCACTTGAGGAAGCACTAAGGAGCAGGGGGAAAACTGGAGCCATTGAGTTCAGGCATTATTTTCTATTCTGACATCGACCCTGCGGCCAGCCCACTGCCTAGCAGCTGTGTCTGTGCTCATCGCTCAGTCACGTCCAGTTCTTTGCAAGCCTTTGGACTGCGGCCCGCCAGGCTCTTCTGTCTGTGGGATTTTTCAGGCGAGAATACTGGAGTGAGTTGCCATATCCTAAGCAGCTGATACATAGCAAAGCCTGGCTTTCTGGCACTGGTGTGGGCTTTGAAGAAGAATTAAAAGTTCGTCCCAGGGATGTTGTCTTTTGACGCATCTCGAAGGCCTGAGCCCTGGGGCAGAGCCTTGGCTGAGTCCTTACATAGGAAAGGTGAGGTGAAGCCACTCAGTCATGTCCGACTCTTTGTGACCCCATGGACTGTAACCTACTAGGCTTCTCTGTCCATGGGATTCTCCAGGCAAGAATACTGGAGTGGATTGCCATTTCCTTCTCCAGAGGATCTTCCCGACCCAGGGATCGAACCCAGGTCTCCTGCATTGGAGGCAGACACTTTAACCTCTAAGCCACCAGGGAAGCCCAGGTGATAACACGTCATCTCGCAAGGGCCAGCATCTTAGGAGCCGGCTTCCCAAGTGCCAGGGCAGCCAGAGGCCAGTTGGGATCTTCTGTGTGGCCTGGCTACAGCAGGGGGCTGGCAGGCGGATGCCTGGGGGTCATCCCTGGCCCCAGCCCAGGCCTTCACTGGACAGAACAGTCTGTAGGATGAGAGAAGTGCCTTCTCTCTGCCCAAGCCCTACCCCTGCACCCACCATGGCGAGGCAAGCCCACTTTCCCAGCGTGTTCTGTGCACACTGGGAGGCGGTTTGGGCCCACTAGTCCCGGGAGACAGTCCCTGCCCCTCCTCCCAACAGCTGCACTCAGCTGACTCCCTCATAGCCATGACTCGGCACTGGTCCAAGCCTTCTCCTCTCCAGACCTCCTGACCCTCCCTCCCCTCTCTTCTTGGCCTGCCAGAGTCCAGGAAAGGCAGAAAGCTCTGCAGAAGCCCCAGGTTGCCCAGTAGGCTGCAGATAAAAATAAAGCTCAGTGCCACTACTCGGGGGAGCCCTCTACCACAGAGCCACAGCGCCACCTGGTGGTAAAGAGCCATCAGCGCAGCCATCTGGGTCAGCCCAGATGCCTCTTGGATGCCTCTTCCTTTTCAGTCTAGTCCCTGGGGGTCTTCCCTAGATCCCAGGAGAGCCCCATCCTGAGAGCTGATGGATGACTGTAAAGCCGAGGTCCCAGCCACCTCTCTGACACACATACACACACACACACACACACACACACA
>SJYT01056450.1:283562-301224 GCA_006410635.1 Cephalophus harveyi
TATTTTTAGAGCAACAGAAAAGTAATACAAATATAAAATCAAAGTGTATAAATTCTGTAATCTTACATTTGAATTGGAAATATCACTATAAACTCGAGCTTTATTTTTCTCTTTTTTTTTTTTAATATTTATTTATTTATCTAGGCTGCACCAGGTCTCAGTTGGATCTTCGATCCAACTTCACACAGGATCCTTCACGCAGGATCTTCGATCTTCATTGTGGGATATTTAGTTGTGGCATGCAGGATCTACAATTGTGGTAAGTGGGATCTAGTTCCCTGACTAAGGGTCAAACCCAGGCCCCGTGCATTAGGAGTGTGGAGTCTTAGCCACTGGACCACCAGGGAAATCCCTACTTTTCTCTCTTTAAAGAAACATGCATGTCCTACTTCTGTCTATTGGAAAGGCTTGAAAATATGACAGCCACAGAGCAGCAGTAAGGAACTCTAGCACACAGACTGTGCTCACCTAAATAACATTTCCCACCAAAAAGAACCAGGCTCTTAGGAGAAATGGCCAGTTCCAGGGCTGAGAGAAGACAAGTACAAAATGCACTTTGAAATACCTTGTTATGCCAGAAACATACCATATCTCAGATTTAAGATTATGTCACAAAGATCTAGGAGCCAACTTAATGGGACTTACCCTGGCCAAATATGGGACAAATTAAGCATCAACAATGGTAACAGGGTCAGTTATAGAATATAGGGTCAGGTAACAGAATCAAGAGTAAACAACAATTGTCAACATTTATAAGGCCAGTAACAGAGCCTCCAACAACATGAAGAAAGAAAAGATGGAACTAAACGGTGAAACAAGAAAATCTATCATTGCAGTTGGTTATTTTCATGCCCTTCTCTGAATAATAGCTAGAACAAGTAGGCAGAAAAATCAAAGATACAGCTTTGCAGAACTCTATAACCAATTTGATATAATTGATATCGACAGAACCTGCTGCCCAACAGCAGCACAGTCTACATTCTCTTCAAGTGCACCAGAATCAGATGAAAATCAGGAAAGCAATAGAAAAAAATATATATATGAAACAAAAAACTAGATATGTGAAAAGATAAATAAAAGTGGAAAACATCTTTTGAGTTTGATCAGGACAAAAAAACCCCACAAATGATCGATATCAGAAGTTAGAGGGGACATCATTACAGATCCTAAAGACAAGAAATGAATATTATGAATAACTATATGCCAATAAATTCAACAAATTTAATGAAATAGACAAAATTTTCTGAAAGACACAAAATGCCAAAACTCATTTAAGAATAAATAAATAACCTGCATAGCCCTCATATTTATCAAAAACAAATACTGGATTTGTAGGGTTTTAAAAATTTTTTCCTACAAATAAAACTGCAGGCCCATAGTACTTTACTAGTGAATTCTGCCAAATATTTAAGGAAGAAATAATACAACATTACAACACTAAAAACTATAAAACATTGTTTAAAGAAATTAAAGGCTTAAATAAGTGAAAGAATTTATTTATGGAATCAGAAGGTTCAACATTGTTAAGGAGGCAATTCTCACTCAACAGATTCCTTGTAAAAATCCCAGGATATTTTCATACAAATTGGCACATTAACCCTAATGTGTGTATGTGTATATATAGTGTTATGTGTTGATTACTATAATCATATAAATATATATAACTTTATATGTGGTATGTATGTATTTGATTACGGTAACCAATACGTGACACCACACTGACATATAGCTCAATAACATAGAATGAAGTCCAGCAAAAGACCAGCACTGCTGCTGCTGCTGCTGCTGCTAAGTCGCTTCAGTCGTGTCCGACTCTGTGCGACCCCATAGATGGCAGCCCACCAGACTCCCCTGTCCCTGGGATTCTCCAGGCAAGAACCCTGGAGTGGGTTGCCATTTCCTTCTCCAATGCATGAAAGATAAAAGTGAAAGTGAAGTCGCTCAGTTGTGTCCTACTCTTCGAGACCCCATGGACTGCAGCCCACCAGGCTCCTCCATCCATGGGACTTTCCAGGCAAGAATACTGGACTGGGTTGCCATTAATCAATTCATTCTTGACAAGCTGTGAAGTCAATTCAATCAGGAAAGGGTATGATTTTCAACAAATGGTGCCAGAATTGGATATCCATACTCCAAAAAAGAAAAATTTAGATCTCTATTCACATCATACACAAAAGTGAACTCCTAAATGGAAGAGCTGAAACACAGAATACAATCTTGGTGACTTTGGCTTAAGCAAAAATTTCTTAGCTATAACACCAAAAGTATCACCCATAATTGAAAAAAATGGATAAACTGAACTTCATCAAAACTTAAAAGTCTGCTTTTCAAGAGACACCATTTAGAAAAACAAAAATCACAACTGAGAGAAATTATTTACAAAACATACATACAACAAAGGAATTATATCTAGAATATACAAAAAGTCTTATAACTCAATAATAAAAACATGAATAACTCAATAAAAAGCAGGCAAAAGATTTTAAAAGATAATTCACCAAAGAAGATATCTGAATATTTAACAAGCACTGGAAAAGCTACTCAACATCATTAATGCAGTTCATTGTATGTCAAACATAACTTTTTTAAAAAGCTGTGAAATAAAAAACTAATTGGTCACCTATGGGAATTGTTAGAGCATCAGTAGATTTTTCTAAAGATTAGTAGAAAAAGGAAGAGTCCAGCAATATTATCTAACCTTTTCTATGTGAATTGTGCTTTAAGAAAACCAAATATTCAATGGAAAAAAAGGGTTTTTGTTTTTTTTTTAAGGTATCACAGTCACAAATACAGAGGGAATAATAGAGTTAGAAAACATTATTGAGTAATCCTTAATATAATAATAAATCTAGACAGAGCAACAACAGCTGCTAAAATCATTAGGTTAGAGGCTGATGGGGCATTTCATAATGCATGGACCAGGCTGACCACACCTGAAATCATCAGTAAAAGGAGAACAACCAGCCATTATGTACTTTGCCTCTTGTGATACAGTAGTATATAGTACCACCTATAATCTTTTTTTTTTTTATTGAATCTTAATATTACCAAGCTTCTAGATCTAAATGTCAGGGAGACTGAAGAACTTTTGAAATAATGCCTTGTTATTCAATTAGCCAAATTCTGTGGGAAATTCTATAGATCAACAAACAAATATCAGGGAATTCTCTGGAGGCCCAGTGGTTAAGACTCCAGGCTTCCACTACAGGGGACACAGATTCAACCCCTGGTGAGACAACTAAGATCCTACATGCTGCGGGGCCAAGAATTAAAAATAAAATAAATAAACATCATAAAAGAGAATGGGTAATTTGCCATCTATGGGATCACACAGAGTCGGACTCGACTGAAGTGACTTAGCAGCAGCAGCAGTATAAATGAAAAAAGAGAGATAGATTTAGATATTTAAGATATATTGATCAAATTTAGTGTGTGGACCTTGCTTGGCTCTTGATTCCAATAGACCAATGGTAAAAATATCTTTCAGAGCTAAGTGCAGACATTTGCACACAGACAAGGTGTTAGATGATGTAAGGGCACTATTATTAACCTTGTTTGGTATAATAATGATACTGTGGTTATGCTCTTTTAAAAAGTGGCTACCTGTTGGGTATACATAGTGAGGTATTTACAAGTCAAATTACACCATAGCTGGGATTTTCCTTTAAAATATTTTGGTGACTATGACAGGGGAAAATGTTGTGAGAATGAGATAAATGACAATTCTCGAAAGTAGTGACGGATGGATATATATTAAATATATATATATATTCTCTACTTTTAAATATACTATTTTTTCTACTTTGGATATGTTTGAAATTTTTCATAATAAAGAACTGGGGATTTTGTTTGTTGAATTTTAAATAGGTTGTGTTCACACAGGTTATAGCCATCAGGTTGAGTTCAACATGAGTATTCCCTATCTTTACCCACACACTCAATGACTGTCGGTCCCAAATGAGAGGAATGAGTCAGTGGTGAAGAAAACAGCAAAGCAAGTGAAGTGGGTAGAACAGTGGCAGCTGGTACCCACCTCTGTGTTTGGGATGAGTGGGGAGTTGTAGGACTACGACAAACGAAAGATCACAAACATGCTCATCCAAAGGGGAGGAAAATGTTTCCATGTGGGAATAAGGGCTCGAGATGGACAAGTCTTCTAATTTTTCACTGAAGACTTGAAATCTAGGCATTGCAGTAAAATCTCCAAATGTATAGACAAATTATTATAATTTTTTCAACACAAGTCAGCGCTAGAAATCCAAACAAAACCTGTCTGGAGGCTAGATTTGTTCCACAGACTGCTGTTTTATGATCTCTGACACCACACCATGTAATGCATTATGTAGAAAGGCATTAATAATGGGATGACATTCTCAGCAGTTGAATCACAGGGCCAGGACGACTGAAGCTGTGCATATTCGATATGACCAGATTCTTTATATGCAAACAGCTGTCAAGCCAGGCACTGACCACACTGAACTCTGAACTGAACACAGGCTTACAATTATCTCTATCAAACTGCATCTTGTCACTTGTCAGAAACATTTGTCTCTTATTCTACCTTCAAATTCTACTGAATTTGCACTCCCTTCCAGCTCTTTGTATCACACACAATTTTAATTAGCCTGTTCAAAGCCATCTACAAAGTTAATGTCAACCTGTGTGTATAGTTCAGTGGAGTTCAATGGGTGGGTCAGGCTTCCCTCCGGCTACACATCTACAGATATTCAGCTATAACTTCACCCTGCATTCTGAGTTTCAGTTCAGTTCAGTTCAGTTCAGTCGCTCAGTCGTGTCCGACTCTTTGCTGCCCCATGAATCGCAACTTCACCCTGGTTTCTGAATTTATCCACCTCATATTTATCCATCTTCCTCCCTACATACAGGTCTAATCCACTAGTTTTGTGGTGATAGGAATGCCACCTCCTTATACCTGTATATGTAGTACTTTATGGTTTTTATAGCATGTTTCCATAATTTTCTGACTTGATCTTTATCACCCTTCACAACCTTTAAAAGTCCGATCAACCTCACATTAAGACACTGACCTACAAATCTGCCACTGGTCTATTTGTTTGTTTGTAATCCACTAATAATCTATCTGGTGATTTCTAGCTTAAACAGAGCAAGGACAACTAATTTAGCTTCTTACCTTCCCACTTCACCGCCTCACTAGAAAAAGAGTTCCCCAAACCACCATCATTCCAGCAATAACCTGAAGGAACAGAAATAATATTTAAGAGGAAGAATGTTCTAACCATTAGAGTTGACAGAAAGTGGAATGCATCACCTTGAGAAGAAATGGCATGCTGATGCTAAAACTTTTCACATAGGAGCTGGGGTTTTGTAGACGGGATTCCCAGTGTGGACAGGGGGTTGGGCAGAATGATCTTTCTTTCATTCGTTTCTGTCCACGTTGGGGGCCCACTCCATGCTCAACTCTTAGCTGAGCTCTTGGAAAGATCTGAGCAGTTCTTACAATGATAACCTCTGAAAGTTAAAAATTACACACTTGGCAAATGTGACTGTTTTTACGCTTTGTACATTTTAACATTAATTTCCTTTTTAAAAATTTTTCAGCAAATGTTTTTAAAATGCCAGCCTTTTCTCTATTCAAAATTGGAAAGAATCCATACAAAACAAGATTATCCGGCCATTAATTAAAAAAAGAAAGAAAGAAAGAAAGTACTGAATGAATCTTGAAAACATTGAAAGAAGCCAGTCACAAAAGACCACACATTATGATTCCATTCATATGAAGGTCCAGAAAAGGGGAAATGTAGAGACAGAAAGTAAGTTAGTGATTATTTAGGGGTGGGGTGGGGTCATAGCTGAAGGATACATGATTTCCTACTGAGCTGATAAGAATGTTTTAAAATTGACTGTGGTGATTGATGGTTGCACCTATCTGTGAAAGTACTAAAATCCACTGAACTGCAAACTAAGTGGATGAATGGTAGGGTATATGAGTTATATCTCGATAAAGCTATTTTTAAAAAATAAGCCAATTTTTTGTGTCGGGATGGCGGATAGATATTTGTTTCCAGGCTGGCTAGATTTCTAAAGGGGAGCCCTCACCATCTGCAGAGGATGAGCCTGTGAGCGAAAGCGTCTGGTCCAGCCAGGTTAGGTGACGTGGGCGGACTTTCTCACATTCCAGGTGGTGTGGGGCTCCCCTTTCGGAACCGGGGGCTGGGGTTAGCAGCCGAGGAGACAAACAAGAGCTCCGCCCACTTTCTCAGAGCTTTCTAGGTCTTTCTTCTCAGCACTCCTGGTAGTATCTCCATCCCAGAGTTTACTAGCACACCCCATAAAAACAGCTGAAACCACGCGTCCGGGAGAACGCGTCCGGGAGGCCTCTCATCCCAGCTGCTCTTGTTCCCCACTTCGCCCCACCTCCCGGGGATGTGGGGCGCCCCCCGCCCACCCATCCGCTGGCAAAGCGGCCCCCGTGCCTCAGGGGTGCGTTCACGTGCTGGGACATTCCAAATCCAGCTGGCAGATTTCCTGCTTAGCGGGGGTACTTCTGAACATGGGGTGTGCGGCGGGCAGGAAAGGGTATCCCTCGAAAACGTCTGTTCTTCCGTCTGCCAGCGAATTCCACCCGTCCTGACTGACACCGGGGAGAAGGGGCACAAATGGGGAGGAAAACGCCCAGGCACTTTTCCCAAACTCCGCAGATCCGCCCAGGGAGGCCTGAGGAGGGGAGAAGGGCCCGCCGTCTAGGGGCTCTGCAGATCCGAGGGAGGGGGCGACGACTAGTTAGTAGTAGTTAAAAAGGAGGACAGCGACCGCTCCTGCTCTGGGCTTCGCGGGAGTGGTCGCTCGGCTCCCGCCCCGCCACCCAGCGCGCGCTCCGCCGCTTCTGGTCCTGGGTGAGGGGCAGCGCCCGGAAACCGGCTCCCGGAGCTCGGGCAAGAAGCTATAACTTCACCCTGCATTCTGAGTTTCAGTTCAGTTCAGTTCAGTTCAGTCGCTCAGTCGTGTCCGACTCTTTGCTGCCCCATGAATCGCAACTTCACCCTGGTTTCTGAATTTATCCACCTCATATTTATCCATCTTCCTCCCTACATACAGGTCTAATCCACTAGTTTTGTGGTGATAGGAATGCCACCTCCTTATACCTGTATATGTAGTACTTTATGGTTTTTATAGCATGTTTCCATAATTTTCTGACTTGATCTTTATCACCCTTCACAACCTTTAAAAGTCCGATCAACCTCACATTAAGACACTGACCTACAAATCTGCCACTGGTCTATTTGTTTGTTTGTAATCCACTAATAATCTATCTGGTGATTTCTAGCTTAAACAGAGCAAGGACAACTAATTTAGCTTCTTACCTTCCCACTTCACCGCCTCACTAGAAAAAGAGTTCCCCAAACCACCATCATTCCAGCAATAACCTGAAGGAACAGAAATAATATTTAAGAGGAAGAATGTTCTAACCATTAGAGTTGACAGAAAGTGGAATGCATCACCTTGAGAAGAAATGGCATGCTGATGCTAAAACTTTTCACATAGGAGCTGGGGTTTTGTAGACGGGATTCCCAGTGTGGACAGGGGGTTGGGCAGAATGATCTTTCTTTCATTCGTTTCTGTCCACGTTGGGGGCCCACTCCATGCTCAACTCTTAGCTGAGCTCTTGGAAAGATCTGAGCAGTTCTTACAATGATAACCTCTGAAAGTTAAAAATTACACACTTGGCAAATGTGACTGTTTTTACGCTTTGTACATTTTAACATTAATTTCCTTTTTAAAAATTTTTCAGCAAATGTTTTTAAAATGCCAGCCTTTTCTCTATTCAAAATTGGAAAGAATCCATACAAAACAAGATTATCCGGCCATTAATTAAAAAAAGAAAGAAAGAAAGAAAGTACTGAATGAATCTTGAAAACATTGAAAGAAGCCAGTCACAAAAGACCACACATTATGATTCCATTCATATGAAGGTCCAGAAAAGGGGAAATGTAGAGACAGAAAGTAAGTTAGTGATTATTTAGGGGTGGGGTGGGGTCATAGCTGAAGGATACATGATTTCCTACTGAGCTGATAAGAATGTTTTAAAATTGACTGTGGTGATTGATGGTTGCACCTATCTGTGAAAGTACTAAAATCCACTGAACTGCAAACTAAGTGGATGAATGGTAGGGTATATGAGTTATATCTCGATAAAGCTATTTTTAAAAAATAAGCCAATTTTTTGTGTCGGGATGGCGGATAGATATTTGTTTCCAGGCTGGCTAGATTTCTAAAGGGGAGCCCTCACCATCTGCAGAGGATGAGCCTGTGAGCGAAAGCGTCTGGTCCAGCCAGGTTAGGTGACGTGGGCGGACTTTCTCACATTCCAGGTGGTGTGGGGCTCCCCTTTCGGAACCGGGGGCTGGGGTTAGCAGCCGAGGAGACAAACAAGAGCTCCGCCCACTTTCTCAGAGCTTTCTAGGTCTTTCTTCTCAGCACTCCTGGTAGTATCTCCATCCCAGAGTTTACTAGCACACCCCATAAAAACAGCTGAAACCACGCGTCCGGGAGAACGCGTCCGGGAGGCCTCTCATCCCAGCTGCTCTTGTTCCCCACTTCGCCCCACCTGCCGGGGATGTGGGGCGCCCCCCGCCCACCCATCCGCTGGCAAAGCGGCCCCCGTGCCTCAGGGGTGCGTTCACGTGCTGGGACATTCCAAATCCAGCTGGCAGATTTCCTGCTTAGCGGGGGTACTTCTGAACATGGGGTGTGCGGCGGGCAGGAAAGGGTATCCCTCGAAAACGTCTGTTCTTCCGTCTGCCAGCGAATTCCACCCGTCCTGACTGACACCGGGGAGAAGGGGCACAAATGGGGAGGAAAACGCCCAGGCACTTTTCCCAAACTCCGCAGATCCGCCCAGGGAGGCCTGAGGAGGGGAGAAGGGCCCGCCGTCTAGGGGCTCTGCAGATCCGAGGGAGGGGGCGACGACTAGTTAGTAGTAGTTAAAAAGGAGGACAGCGACCGCTCCTGCTCTGGGCTTCGCGGGAGTGGTCGCTCGGCTCCCGCCCCGCCACCCAGCGCGCGCTCCGCCGCTTCTGGTCCTGGGTGAGGGGCAGCGCCCGGAAACCGGCTCCCGGAGCTCGGGCAAGCCCCGTAGAGAGGGCGCCGGAATTTTCGATGACGAGACCCAGGTAGGGCCCCATCACCGGTGCAGCGCCCCTGCGGTCCACATCCCCGGTACCGGGATCCGGGACTGGGTGCCGTTAAAGGAAATGCCTAGGGAGAGGGAGCAGCAGGTAAACGTCCGGGTTCGGGCGGCTGGATGGTTCGCGGGCGCAACAAGTAGCTTGGAAAGCGAGTAAGAGGAGCGGATACGAGCGGCTTCCTGCCTGCAGCGGAGCAAAACACGCACGCAGAGCAGTCAGAGACAGGAACTGAAGAGTGTAAAGAGAGACTGATTCGTTTCCTTGAGCACGGAGGTAAAAGTGGGGAAAGGTGCGGGAATCCAAAAGGGTCATGCTCCAGGTGAGGCTCGAACTCACAACCTCGGCATTGCTCTGCATGTACTGCTGTATAAGTACCGCGCGCTAACCGATTGCGCCACTGGAGCTCTGCTTACCCCGCCTCGCGATGGCTCTATCAGGGTTTACTCAGGCCCCGTGCGGGCCGCTGCGGAGCATGCGCACCTTCGGCTCGGCACGGCGGGAACTAGCCGGGGCCCCGAGACCCCGCAGCTTCCGGTCCAGCAGCTCCCGGCCGAGTGAAGGCGGCGAGGCTGCGGAAGTCTCCGTCTGGAATGGCGGGGTCGTGTGGCAGGGCCTTGTAAAGAGCTCAGCCTGCCTCCCTGAGCAGCGCGGGAGGAGGAGTCCTGGCCGCTGCGGTCTTAAAACCACCTCCGAGTCCTCGGTGTGGAGCTTCGCCTGCCGGGAGCAGACCCCGCGAAGCGCCGGTCTCACCCCGGAGACAGGCTGCGGCCGGCGGGCGGGCCTTGTTGCGAGGGATGGGGCGGAGCGGGGCGGCCTGCGCTCCGGGGCCGTAGATGTCCCGGACGACTGTCCCTGCCCCCGCTCCAGCCTGCCTGGTGAGCAGGAAGGCCCCACCCCCTAACCCGCGCTCCCTGGAAGTCGGCGGGAGCCGGGAAACCCGCGAACGAGCGAAGCCGGCGACTGCCGGTTGAGGCTCCAGAGAGTGCCGGGGCCGAAGTGGCCTTCGAGCTTCCAACACCGGACTGGGCGGGGATTTTACCGTCAGACCCTTGTTATGTCCCGAAGGCTTTCTACGGCCCTTACTCTGTCCTGAGTGGGGTGCTCGGGCACTCAGGCTGAAGAAGTGTGCCCGAAAGCTTGTCAAGCCACGGGCGTTCCGGGGACGCGATGATAGCCCGAGTCTTCAAGAGGCTGCAGGCTAGGTTCCACGTCTTTTGTTGGGCCACACAATGTATGTTTTGTTTAAAGCGAGTTCCTAATGTGTAAAATCAAGAGGTCTCATACAAATATCTGGATGTTCATTTCTTTTTTTAAAGCGGAAAGTGTAAACCGTACCCAGGACTGAATTATGACTGTCCCGCGCCCTATGCACTTCGTCTTTGTGGGCCCCTTTCTGCATTAAAAAAAAAAAAAATTTTTTTAATTATGTTTTGCTGCTATAAAACACAAACATAATCCAGGCTGGATTTATCGTTACATTTATTTCCATATTTTTTCTGATCTCAAATTTTAATGTAAACTTTCTGGAGAGTTCTAGGCACTGTGTCTGTTATCCTTGATTGATAACTTAGTGGGGACCTCTGGGAGTTTATCAGCAGCCTCCTCCACCAAGTCCCCCGACCCCTTCCCTCTCGGATTCCCTCCATCGATTGTGTCCGGCGCCTCTGTTGGCATGCTGGTCGCCCTGTTTGATGACCTCTGCTTTGCTGGGAGAGCCAGGACAACAAACAAGAGAACACTATGTCAATAAATTTCAGAGCCATCACGAGCAGGGGATGGGGGCAGAATAATGATCATGCGTAATCACCGTGATGAAGGGGAGGGAAGTGTTAAGTTGCTCAGTCATGTCGGGCTCTTTGCGACCCTATGGACGGGCTCGCCA
Organism: Cephalophus harveyi; assembly: GCA_006410635.1. Lineage (NCBI taxonomy): Eukaryota > Metazoa > Chordata > Mammalia > Artiodactyla > Bovidae > Cephalophus > Cephalophus harveyi. The sequence goes on from SJYT01056450.1 coordinate 294,612, forward strand.
GGCTCTTCTGTCTTTGGGAGTCTTCAGGCAGGAATACTGGAGCCGGTTGCCATTTCCTTCTCCAGGAGATCTTCCCAGCCCAGGGAGTGAAGCCCCGGTCTCCTACATTGCAGGCGGGAACCTTTACCGTCTGAGCCGCCAGGGAAGCTCAATTACATTGATGGTGTAATGAGTCTATAACTTTAACAGGTTGTGTTTGGGTGATGAAGTCAAGAGTAGGATTGTAGAAAAGCCTTGAAATTGGACCAGACGAGACTGGAATGATCAGGCAAAGGCTGAGGTGACAGCACAGGCTCTGTGTAAGGGAGGGGCCTCTGAAGGGGGTGTTTTCAGGAAGGTCAGTGCTTTGCACATACTGTGGTATGCACCCAGGGAAAGGAGATAGGTAAGCCTCTCCAGATGGTTTGTGAACTATGGGAGATAGCATCCAGAGCTCAGGAAGGATGGTCAACACCCCTGCAAGATCCCTTCAGGTACCAGGCTGATGGTGGATGCAGAGCTGTTTACAAAATGCCAGGATTAGGGCTCCTTGGAGCCCACTTTGCCGGGTCCTTGGTAAATCAAGGACAGCAGAGAGTGAGCCTTTGAAATAAGTCCCTCCTAAAACACTGAACAAACTCTAAAGGTAAAGGCATGATTTGCCCACAGGTGGGAATAATTTTTCCCCTAAATTGAAAGGGGTTAATTTCCTGAAAGACAAGAAAATAAGTTATGGACTCAAACACAGCATCTTCTTAGATCCAGTAGCATTTGCAGAGTCTGTTCTTTCTTGCTCCTAGCTCCTCAGGTGGAATATTTCTGGGGAATTATAAGGAGCAAAGATAGCCCCTGGTGGTCCAACTTCCCTTTCCACGCTTCACTTTCAGATCTTGTATTGGTTCAAGCAGATATTGCTTTGTATGAGACCCTTTACAGTTTTGGTTCAGCAGATGTTAACTGACCGTGGTTGCACGGGAACGGAAGGCAATACCTAATACAGCCTTTTAGAACTAAAATAGTTTAATCCCCAAGGAAATTAGGGCTCTAATGGAGGAATCTGGTGAGGGCAGTGCTGAACCTAGAGAGGGTAGTGTCAGAACCTCTGCTACTAGAGAGATTTTTCAGCAAGAACGAGTATACTGAGACCTTCAAATCACTTAACCTCATACACCCATCCTGAAGAGCACTGAACGAAGAGTCTGAGTCTGGCCCTCCCTGGCTGTGCAACTTTAAGTAAATCTCTTACCCTTTCTGGGCCTGTTTCCTCATTTGTGAACTGAGGTCTAAACCAGAGTTTTCTATCCTATCTTGACTGGAGAATTCCTTTTACCGTGTATACTCTTGACAACAGCTTGTGCTGATTTAGTCATGTAATAATTTGTGTGATGTGGAACAAAGAAGTGATTCTTAAAACTTATTTAGATATATGTATGATATTAAAATAAATGAGTAATATCCATAGTATCATAAAACTAGTTTCAACTTCCCATTTACCATGTAATGCAAAATGTTTGATTTACTTTAATTATGTAAGGGAAAAGCATGCTTTGTTAACAATCTTTAAAAGAGCATATACTGGTCTTAGGACGCTACGCTAACGCTAAGTCGCTTCAGTCGTGTCCGACCCTGTGCGACCCCATAGACGGCAGCCCACCAGGCTGCCCCGTCCCTGGGATTCTCCAGGCAAGAATACTGGAGTGGGTTGCCATTTCCTTCTCCAATGCATGAAAGAGAAAAGTGAAAGTGACGTCGCTCAGTCGTGTCCGACTCTTAGCGACCCCATGGACTGCAGCCCACCAGGCTCCTCCGTCCATGGATTTTCCAGGCAAGAGTACTGGAGTGGGGTGCCATTGCCTTCTCCGGTCTTAGGACAAATGTATATTAAAATGTATGAAATGTAATGACTCATTGTAGCATCGAAAATAGACACAAACTGCTTTCCTAAGTGAATGTTTAGAATTTATGCTTTTTGCATTTTAAAAACTGGTTTATTTTTATTACTTTCATGTTTTTTTGTGTCTAAATGATGAGCTAAAACAGAAGGGTTCCAGCTGCTATATGTAAGCACCATTCTGCAAATAACGTGAAGCGGGCGTGACTGGTCTTTATTCCTAATAATGAAAGACCAAATTGGATATAATGATCACCATATTTTGTCTTTTTGGTTTTTGCTTCTGACATACAAGATAAACATTTTGATTAGCCAAATGCAATTTGCACATCAAGTAAATGAAGATCATCTTGAACTAGATTTGTAGAATTTTCATTTTATGGTCTTTTACTTTATTTCAGCAAACTTTTTATATTTTATGTTTTTAGCCAGCATTCCATTATGGTTGTATATGAAGCAATGTATGGTTTTAGATAGGTGCTACAGAGGAGTCAAAACTCACCCCTTAGGACCCACGACTGCTGCTGAATCATAAATACACATCTGGTATTCAGGGACCACTGCAGGTGCTGGTCAACAGGCCTCAGATGTTCCCAGAATGATCTCACATTCATGGGGCAAGAGGTTGACTGAAGAATTCTTTTATTATTTTTCTAAGTAGAAATAGAGAAGATGCTCTATCACCTGTAACAGTGAGAACCATCTTGAATGTCTTTCAGAACTTCTAGGATTTGGCAATATCTAAAATCCCTTCCTATCCTAATAGTCCATGATCCTTACCAGCACCACATGGAGAAATGACCCTTTATTTGCCCTTTGGAAGAGAAAGATGTGTCGGTCTTATGGCCCAAGCTCTAGGCAAGTGTGAACCAATTACACACAGGAGAGGAACATGATAATTTGGGAAAGTACAGATTCCCTTGACTCTGGATTGAAGCTGAAATGACATGGTGAGAGCCTGTCAGAGGAGAAAAACATTTAAAGACTGATGGCATTTCAGTGTTAGAAAGAGTATGGGGAAATGGACACGGTTCAGTTTTTTTTTAAGACAGTTAAGCAGAATCTATCAAATACATGTCCTTTGACCCAGCAGTTCCACTTCCAGGAATCTCTGCCATAGAGATATTCAAACATGGGAACAAATATACCATATTTCATCAAATCTAAGTTGCCCTATCCTATAAAATGTACCATGACTTTATGTGATTTTAAAGAAAGAAAACATGCTGCCATTTTAACAACACTGTGCTTTCATGTCAGACTTTTTATTTTGTACGTATTAAAAGAGCTCTTTTAGACAAACCTAGATGTACATTTTAAAAATCATATATTACTCTTGAGAACTATTTCTTTTGGCTCAGCTTTTCAGCCTCTTAGTTTCTCCCACCTACAAAATGAGCAATGCTTCACGGAGCAAAGCAGCTCAGGCTGCACTTCTTGCTGAATCTGGACCCCTCCACACCTGGGCTGTCTTCAAGCAGATTTGTATGTCTGTATCTATTATGTTTCTAACTATTACCAGTGGGAATAGTTTGACAGAAAATAGTATGTAAAGAGTTCGTGTGACCATGTTTTTATCCTCCAAACAGGGACATTCCTTAGAGTGAAAGGGGATGTTGTAATAACATCAGCGTGACTGGTAACTCCATTAGGAGCACAGGGCTGTGCTAACCATAGGCTGCTATGTACTGCCTGTGGTTTAGTTGCTATTTCGTGTCTGACTCTTGACAACCCCATGGACTGTAGCCCACCAGGCTCCTCTGTCCACGGGATTCCCCAGGCAAGGATACTGGAATGGATTGCCATTTCCTTCTCCAGGGGATCTTCCCAACNTAGGAGCACAGGGCTGTCCTAACCATAGGCTGCTATGTACTGCCTGTGGTTTAGTTGCTATTTCGTGTCTGACTCTTGACAACCCCATGGACTGTAGCCCACCAGGCTCCTCTGTCCACGGGATTCCCCAGGCAAGGATACTGGAATGGATTGCCATTTCCTTCTCCAGGGGATCTTCCCAACCCAGGGATCAAACCTGCGCCTCCTGCTTCGCAGGCAGATTCTTTACCACTGAGCTACCAGGCTATAAGCACATAGAACACAAATAGAAAGGATTCCCTATGAAATGTCGTTTAATTATGAGAACGTAAACAGGGTGTGTGTCAGTTGTTAACTTAGTGCTTCCCTGCTCGAAACACACCATCTCTGCCCTGTGGTCTCGGCAGCCAGCGCCACTGTTGTGCCCCATCAATGGATGGAAGGTGCCAGAGAGCGCTGAAGGGTCTTCTCTTGCTCCTTCTACAGCACAGCTGCCAGCGGGCGGCTTCCAGTCAGATTTTGCCATCCTCCCAGCGCAGCTTCCTGCTTGCCAACCCCAGCCTGCAGCGCCTCGGCAAACTTCTCTGCCATCCAGTGAGCCCTCACCACGCACCCACCAGAGAGTTCCCAGCCTCAGCTTCGGTGGAGAGGGAGGGCCCTTTCCAAGTTTATCCTTCCGTGGGTTTTCTCTGTTATCTCTGGAGGTAGAGGCTGCTCCCTCTCTCCGTTATTCCTATATCCTTTAGGATTCCTTTTACCCCGCTTAGTAGTTAACAGCTCTTTATATTGAATTTTCCCTGTTCAAATTACTGCGTCCTGAGTGGATTCTGGCTGGATCCTAATTATTTCTTTCACTTGTCATGTGAGAACAAAGTCTTTCAAAGAATATGGAGAACATGGGGGCCGGTCAGTTAAAAAAAATAATAACACACAGTGCTTACCATGTGCCAGGCAGTGTTTAAGAACTTAATAGCTTATCAACCAGTTTAATCTTCATGCCAATCCTATGATGTAAGTAGTAGTAGTATTTTATTTTACAGATGAGGAGGTTACCTTAGTAAGTGGTAGAACAAGAATTGTATCACTCAGGTCTCCATACCATCACCACTCTGCAGAGTACAGAGCTCACTGTGCCTTGGAGAAAGAGTCCCATGAGGGGGTCACCCTCAAGAGAGGTACCGATCAGGGCTCACAGAGTCTTGGCATGATGGTGGCCAAAGGGTTCCAGCTAGAAATATGGGAAAGACCAGGTAAAGCTAGGGGCACTAGAAATGAAAACTGGCATCCAGGTATGCTGGGGCATCCAAATAAATGCCCCCCCCCCCAAGCTCTCCTGCCGAGAAGATGAGGGAGTTCCTCTGTCAGTTCTGGCAACAGTTGAACCCAGACCTACTGGACCAGGTACAGGATGTCAGGTCTTAGAAGCTAAGCACAGATAATGGTGGGAGGTGGGGAGTCTTCCCTTTGAGAGAAGGAAGGGAGAGTCTTAGCAGAGGCAGATGTGGAACTCTGGGGTTTCAGAAACATTCAGGGATATCCTTAGGTCAAAATTTTGGAGTTTAAGTAGGAAAATTCACCCTGTGAAGTTGAAAAAAGGTAAGGAACTGGAGTAAAACCACCTTTGTGCATATCTCTGTTTAGCCACCAATTGATTGAGCGGCTTCAGTAATATTTCTTTACGTTTATACACCACAGTTGGTTAGCCATTCTCCTATTAATGGACTTCTTGGGTTATTTCCTGTGTGGAGCTATTATAAACAAAGCTGCTGGGAACACTCTTTTACAAGTCCTTTTGTTTTCATTTCTTTTCAGTAAATAATAGGAGTGAGATTGCTGGGTCATAAGATAGATTTTTTTGTTGTTGTTATTTGGAAGATAATTGCTTTGCAATGTTGTCTTGACTTCTGCCATATAACAACATGAGTCAGCCATAGTATACTCATATCCCCTCCCTCTTGAGCCTCCCACCCACCCTTCGAGCTCTTCACAGAGCACCTGGCTGAACTCCCTGTACTATATAGCAACTTCCCACTAGCTAGCTATTTTACACATGGTAGTGTAAACTCTCAATTCATCCCACCCTCTCCTTGCCTCCCTGTTCCACAAGTCCATTCTCTATGCATCTCTATTCCTGCAAATAGGTTCATCAGTATCATTTTTCTGTAAGATAGATTTTTGTATAGGTTTTTAAAGCATTTTAAAATCATGGTAAAATATAAATAATGTAAAATTTGCCATTTTAAACGTTTTAAGTGCACAATTCAGGGAGTTCCCAGGTGGTCCAGTGGTTAGCACTCAGTGCTTTCACTGCTGTGGTTCAATCCCTAGTCAGGGATCCTGCAAGCCATGCGGTGCAGCCAAAAAGAAAAGTGTACAATTCAGTGGCATTAACGGCAAGGGTGAACGTCGACATTCTAGGAATCAGTGAACTAAAATGGACTGGAATGGGTGAATTTAACTCAGATGATCATTATATCTACTACTGCGGGCAGGAATCCCTCAGAAGAAATGGAGTAGCCATCATGGTCAACAAAAGAGTCCGAAATGCAGTACTTGGATGCAATCTCAAAAACGACAAAATGATCTCTGTTCGTCTCCAAGGCAAACCATTCAATGTCACAGTTATCCAAGTCTATGCTCCAACCAGTAATGCTGAAAAAGCTGAAGTTGAACAGTTTTATGAAGACCTACAAGACCTTTTAGAACTAACACCCAAAAAAGATGTCTTTTTCATTCTAGGGGATTGGAATGCAAAAGTAGGAAGTCAAGAAACACCTGGAGTAACAGGCAAATTTGGCCTTGGAATGCGGAATGAAGCAGGGCAAAGACTAATAGAGTTTTGCCAAGAAAATGCACTGGTCATAGCAAACACCCTCTTCCAACAACACAAGAGAAGACTCTACACGTGGACATCACCAGATGGTCAACACC
>SJYT01056461.1:3008-20813 GCA_006410635.1 Cephalophus harveyi
AAAAAAAAAAAAAAGACATTGATAGGACCATAACTCCTGTGGCTGAGAGAATCTGTGTCTCTGCACACTTGGCACTACTACCAGGCTCCCTGTGACCAAGCAGCTGTGCCATCTTCATGCTCAGTTCTCACTGGGGCAATGTTACCTTAGATTAGAAAAAGTCCTAATACCACCATGTCTCCTGTGACTATAGCCACCAGCCCTCCTGCATATTCAGCATTGCCAGGCTGTGATCTAAGCAAATGTGCCAACTCCATGAATAATCCCCACAAGGCTGCCAGAAAGTAGAAAAAGTCCTTCATCCGTGCAAATGCTGTCACTTTGGTTGTGTTCAATTCTTTGCAACACAAAGCACTGTGGCCTGCCAGTCTTCTCTGTCACGGCATCCTCCAGGGATGAATCCTGGAATGAGTTGCCATACCCTTCTGGAGAACCATATTTCCCATTGTCCTATCTGCCAGATCCCCTAGGTACCTGGTGCTGCCAGGGCCCCTATCACCCTAGCAACTGCATCACCCCAACATCTAGCCTTCATTGGAGGCAGATAAAGTCCTCCATGGCAAACTCAGGGGCAAAACCCTGTGGATGACTGATGCACAGAGATGTAGATAGCAATCGAACCGAAGGGCAGTGTGAATAAGGAATAGGACCCAAAACCTTCCCACCACTTGTACAAATTCATATTAAATACACACAATCAATCAGGCATACTCTGCCTACAGAATATAGAAATGTACAATGAGAATTCATAAAAAAAGAAAAGACATTAGTGCTAAAAGCCATGGATATTGCAGGAAAGAATGCCCAGGTATAGGACTAGATTAGAATCTGATCTGCCCCTGCAGCAGGTCTAGAGACCAACCCAGCACTGTAGGGCATAATAGGGAGGTAAGGTGAAGTATGACTCCCAGTGAGGAAAAGGACACAGACAGCAGATACTCAAGAAAAACACTTATTATACTTTTATTTGACTTGTTCTGTAGTTGCTTCCATATTTCTTCTTTTTTTCTTCCTGCCTCCCCTCATTGCTGTAGTTTCACTCAGTTCAGCTCAATCACTCAGTTATTTACAACTCTTTGCGACCCCATGCACTGCAGAAAGCCAGGCCTCGCTCTCCATCACTAACTCCCAGAATCCACCCAAACCGATGTCCATTGAGTCAGTGATGACATGCAACCATTTTATTCTCTGTTGTCCCCTTCTCCTCCTGCCTTCCATCTTTCTCAGCATCATAGTCTTTTCCAGTAAATCAGTTATTCAGTTCAGGCGGCCAAAGTATTGGAGTTTCAGCATCATCATTAGTCCTTCGAATGCATATTCAGGACTGATTTTCTTTAGGATGGACTGGAGGGAACTAGTTGCTGTCCAAGGGACTGTTAAGAGTCTTCTCCAAAACCACGTTCAAGAGCATCCATTTTTCAGTGCTCAACTTTCTTTACGGTCCAACACTCACATCCATACATGACTATTGGAAAAACTATAGTTTTGTAGTAGATGGGCCTTTGCTGGAAGAGTAATGTTTCTGCTTTTTAATTTGCTGTCTGAGTTGGTCATAACTTTTCTTCCAAGGAGCAACATCTTTTAAGTTCATTTCTGCAGTCATCATCTGCAGTGATTTTAGAGGCCCCCTAAAAGAAAGTCTGTCACTGTTTCCACTGTTTCCCCAGTGATTTGTCATGAAGTGAGAGCCTCTTGATGAAAGTGAAAGAGGAGAGTGAAAAAGTTGGCTTAAAGCTCAACATTCAGAAAGCTAAGATCATGGCATCCGGTCCCATCACTTCATGGGAAATAAATGGGAAAACAGTGGAAATAGTGGCTGACTTTATTTTTGTGGGCTCCAAAATCACTGAAGAGGGTGGTTGCAGGAATGAAATGAAAATATGCTTGCTCCTTGGAAGCAAATTTATGACCAACTTAGACAGCATATTAAAAAGCAGAGACATTACTTTGCCAACAAATGTCCATCTGGTCAAGGCTACGGTTTTTACAGTGATTATGTATGGATATGAGAGTTGGACTATAAAGAAGGATGAGCGCTGAAGAATTGATGCTTTTGAAGCAAGGAGATTCAACCAGTCCATCCTAAAGGAGATCAGTCCTGGGTGTTCATTGGAGGGACTGATGTTGAAGCTTAAACTCCAATACTTGTAGCCACCTGATGTGGAGAGCTGACATATTTGAAAAGACCCTGATCATGGGAAAGATTGAGGGCAGGAGGAGAAGGGGATGACAGAGGATGTGTTGGTTGTATGGCACCACTGACTCGCTATACATATGTTTGAATGGACTCTGGGGTTTGGTGATGGACAGGGAGGCCTGGCATGTTGTGATTCATGGGGTCACAAAGAGTCAGACATGACTGAGCTACTGAACTGAACTGAACACAGTCAGAGGATTTAGCATAGTCAGTAAAGCAGAAATAGATATTTTTCTGGAACTCTCTTGCTTTTTCAATGATCTAATGAATGTTGGAGAAGACTCTTGAGAGTCCCTTGGACTGCAAGGAGATCCAACCAATCCATTCTGAAGGAGATCAACCCTGGGATTTCTTTGGAAGGAATGATGCTAAAGCTGAAACTCCAGTACTTTGGCCACCTCATGCGAAGAGTTGACTCATTGGAAAAGACTTGATGCTGGGAGGGATTGGGGGCAGGGGGAAAAGGGGACGACTGAGGATCAGATGGCTGGATGGCATCATTGACTCGATGGACTTGAGTCTCAGTGAACTCCGGGAGTTGGTGATGGACAGGGAGGCCTGGCGTGCTGCGATTCATGGGGTTGCAAAGAGTCAGACATGACTGAGCGACTGAACTGAACTGAATGAATGTTGGCATTTTGATCTTTGGTTCCTCTAACTTTTCTAAATCCAGCTTGAACATCTGGATGTTCATGGTTCACATACTGTTGAAGCCTGGTTTGGAGAATGTTGAGCATTTCTTTACTAACATGCGAGATGACTGCAATTGTTCAGTAGCTCACGCATTCTTTGACATTGCCTTTCTTTGGATTTGGAATGAAAACTGAACTCTTATTGTCCTGTGGCCAATTCTGGGTTTTCCAAATATGCTCACATGTTAAAGGCAGCACTTTCATAACATCATCTTTTAGGATTTGAAATAGCTCAACTTGAATTCCATCTCACTTCTATCTTTGTTCATAGTTATGCTTCCTAAGGTCATTTTGACTTCATATTCCAAGATGTCTGGCTCTAGGTGAGTGATAATCACCATGGTGATTATCTGTGTCATGAAGAATTTTTTTTTTTCTACAGTTCTTCTGTGTATTTTTACCACCTAATATCTTATGCCTCTGTTAGGTCCATACCATTTCTGTCCTTTATTTTGCCTATATTTTCATTAAAAATTACCTTGGTATCTCTAGTTTTCTTTAAGAGATCTCTAGCTTTCCCCATTCTATTCTTTTCTTCTATTTCTTTACACTGATGAATGATGAAGGCTTTCTTAACTCCCCCTGATATTCTTTGGAACTCTGCATTCAAATGGTCATATTTTTTCTTTTCTCCTTTGTCTTTCACTTTTCTTTTTTCAAAGCTATTTGTGTCTTCTTCAAACAGCCATTTGGCACTTTTGCACTTCTTTTTCTTGGGGATTGTCTTTATCTCTGCCTCCTGTGTAATGTCAAGAACTCTGCCCATAGTTCTTCAGGCACTCTATCAGATCTTATCCCTTGAATCTATTTCTCACTATACAGTGAACTGTATAGTCATAATGGAGTTGATTTAGTTCATACCTGAGTGGTCTAGTGGTTTCCCTACTTTCTTTATTTAAGTCTGAATTTGGCAATAAGGAGTTCATGATCTGAGCCATGGTCAGTTCCCTGTCTTGTTTTTTGACAACTCTATAGAGCTTCTCCATATTTAGCTGAAAACAATATAATTAATCTGGTTTCAAGATTTACCTTCTGGTGATTTCATGTGTAGCGTCTTCTCTTATGTCGTTGAAAGAGGGTGTTTGCTATGACCAATGCAGTGTGGAGAAGGGAATGGAAAACCACTTCAGTATTCTTCCCTTGAGAGTGCCATGAGCTGTCATTTTATGAGTACTATTAAATCTTTTTAAACTTTTAAGCTTTATTAAATTTTATTTTCAATTTTTAAATTTATTTATATTTTAATATACATTTATGTATTTTAATTGGATACTAATTAGATAATATTGTAGTGGTTTTGCCATACATTGACATGAATCTATCATGGGTGTACATGTGTTCCACATCTTGAACTCGCCTCCCACCTCCCTCCCCATCCCATCCCTCTGGGTCATCCCAGTGTACCAGCCCCGAGCACCCTGTCTCATGCATTGGACCGGGACTGGTTATCCACTTCCCATATGATAATATACATGTTTCAGTGCCATTATCCCAAATCATCCCACCCTCGTCCTCTGCCACAAAGTCCAAAAGACTGTTCTGTACATTTGTGTCTGTTTTGCTGTCTCCCGTATAGGGTTATCACTAACATCTTTCTACATTCCATATATATGCATTAGTATACTGTATTAGTGTTTTTCATTCTGGTTTACTTTACTCTGCATAATAGACTTCCACTTCATCCACCTCATTAGAACTGATTCAAATGTATTCGTCTTAATGGCTGAGTAATATTCCATTGTGCATATGTACCACAGATTTCTTATCCATTCATCTGCTGATGGACATCTGGTGGCTTCCATGTCCTGGCTATTATAAACAGTGCTGCAGTGAACATTGGGGTACATAGGTCTCTTTCAATTCTGATTTCCTCCGTGTGTATGCCCAGAAGTGAAATTGTTGGGTCATATGGCAGTTCTATTTCCAGTTTTTTTTTTTTTAAGAATCTCCACACTGTTCTCCATAGTGGCTACACTAGTTTGCATTCCCACCAACAGTGTGAGAGGGTTCCCTTTTCTCCACAGCCTCTCCAACATTTATTGCTTGTAAACTTTTGGATAGCAGGCATCTGACTGGTATGAAATGGTACCTCATTGTGATTTTGATTTGCATTTCTCTGATAATTAGTGATGCTGAGCATCTTTTTATGTATTTGTTAACCATCGGAATGCACTCTTTGGAGAAATTCTGTCTAGTTCTTTGGCCCAGATTTTGATTGGTTCATTTATTTTTCAGGAATTGAGCTTTAGTGGTTGCTTATATATTTTTGAGATTACTTCTTTGTCTTTGCTATTATTTTCTCCTATTCTGAAGGCTGTCTTTTCACCTTGCTTATAATTTCCTTTGTTGTGCAAAAGCTTTTAAGTTCAATTAGGCCTCATTTGTTTATTTTTGCTTTTATTTCTACTACCTTGGAGGTGGGCCATAGAGGATCCCACTGTGATTTATGTCAGAGGGTGTTTTACCTATGTGTTCCTCTGGGAGTTTTATGGTTTCTGGTCTTACCTTTAGATCTTTAATCCATTTTGATTTTATTTTTATGTATGGTGTTAGAAAGTGTTCTAGTTTCTTTCTTTTACAAGTGGTTGACCAGTTTTCTCAGCACCACTTGATAAAGAGATTGTCTTTCCTCCATTGTATATTCTTACCTACTTTGTCAAAGATAAGGTGTCCATAGGTGTGTTGATTTATCTCTGGGCTTTCTATGTTGCTCCATTGATCTATATTTCTGTCTTTGTGTGAGTACCATAATGTCTTGATGACTAGTTTTGTAGTATAGCCTGAAGTCAGGCAGGTTGATTCCTCCAGATCCATTCTTCTTTCTCAAGATTGCTTTGGCTATTCGAGGCTATGCTATGGCTGCTGCTGCTGCTGCTAATTCACTTCAGTCGTGTCCGACTCTGTGCGACCCCATAGATGGCAGCCCACCAGGGTCCTCCATCCCTGAGATTCTCTAGGCAAGAACACTGGAGTGGGTTGTCATTTCGTTCTCCAATGCATGAAAGTGAAAATAAAAGTGAAGTTGTTCAGTCGTGTCCAACTCTTTGCCACCCCATGGACTGCAGCCTACCAGGCTCCTCCACCCATGGGATTTTCCAGGCAAGAGTACTGGAGCAGGGTGCCATCGCCTTCTCTGATGCTATGGCTATTTCCATACAAATTGTGAAATTATTTGTTCTAGTTCTGTGAAAAATACTGTTGGTAGTCTTATAGGGTTTGCATTGAATCTGTAGATTACTTTGTGTAGTATACTCATTTTCACTATATTGTTTCTTCCAATCCATGAACATGGTATATTTCTCCATCTACGCCTTCTCTGATGCTATGGCTATTTCCATACAAATTGTGAAATTATTTGTTCTAGTTCTGTGAAAAATACTGTTGGTAGTCTTATAGGGTTTGCATTGAATCTGTAGATTACTTTGTGTAGTATACTCATTTTCACTATATTGTTTCTTCCAATCCATGAACATGGTATATTTCTCCATCTATTAGTTCCCTCTTTGATTTCTTTCATCAGTGTTTTATAGTTTTATATATATAGGTCTTTTGTTTCTTTAGGTAGATATATTCTTAACTATTTTATTATTTTCATTACAATGGTGAATGGGATAGTTTCCCTAATTTCTATTTATGTTTTCTCATTATTAGTGTATAGGATTGCAAGAGATTTCTGTGTGTTAATTTTATATCTTGCAACTTTACTATATTCATTGATTAGTTCTAGTAACTTTCTGGTGGAGTCTTTAGGGTTTTCTATGTAGAGGATCATGTCATCTGAAAACAGTGATAATTTTACTTCTTCTTTCCAAATCTGGATTCCTTTTATTTCTTTTTCTGCTCTGACTGCTGTATCCAAAACTTCCAAAACTATGTTAAACAGTAGTGGTGAGAGTGGGCACCCTTGATCCTGACTTTAGGGAACATGCTCTCAATTTAAAAACAGTGATAATTTTACTTCTTCTTTCCAAATCTGGATTCCTTTTATTTCTTTTTCTGCTCTGACTGCTGTATCCAAAACTTCCAAAACTATGTTAAACAGTAGTGGTGAGAGTGGGCACCCTTGATCCTGACTTTAGGGAACATGCTCTCAATTTTTCACCATTGAGGGTATGCTTGCTGTGGGTTTGTCATATATAGCTTTTATTATGTTGAGTTATGTTCCTTCAGTTCCTGCTTTCTGGAGGGTTTTTAACATAAATGGATGTTGAATTTTGTCAAAAACTCTCTCTGCATCTATTGTGATAATCATATGGTTTTTATGTTACAATTTGTTAATGTGGTGTATTATGTTGACTGATTTGTGGGTATTGAAGAATCCTTGCATTCCTGCGATAAAGCCCACTTGGTAATGATGTATGATCTTTTTAATATGAGTTTGGATTATGTTTGCTAGAACTTTGTTAAGGATTTTTGCATCTATATTCATCAATGATATTGGCCTGTAATTTCTTTCTTTCTTTCTTTCTTTTTTTTTTTGGTAGCATCTTTGTCTGGTTTTGGTAAGTTTTCTTTTTTTTTTTTTTTTAGGCATCTATTTTATTTTCATTTTACATTTATGCCTCCAACAGAGGCAATGATTCAGTGCAGTGCAGTGTTTTTTTTTTTTCTTTTTAAAATTTTATTATTTATTTTATTTATTATTATATTTGCTTTTCTAATTGTTCTTTTATTACTACAGTTATTGTTTAATATATATAAATCTTTTTCAGGTCCGTTCAGTTGCTAAGCTATATCCAAATCTTTGCAACCCCATGGACTGCAGCACATCAGGGCTCCCTGTCCATCACAAACTCCTGGAGTTTGCACAGTCATATCCATAAGTCTGTGATGTCATCCAACCATCTCATCCTCTGTCATCCCCATCTCCTGCTTTTAATTTTTTCCAGCACCAGCGTCTTTTTCAATGAGTCAGTTCTTTGCATCAGGTGGCCAAATATTGGAGTTTCAGCTTCAGCATCAGTTCTTCTAATGAATATTCAGGACTTCCTGAATTTCCTTTAGGATTGACTGGTTGGATCTCCTTGAAGGCCAAGGAACTCTTGAGAGTCTTCTCTAACACCATAGTTCAAAAGAATGAATTATTTGGTGCTTAGCTTTCTTTGCAGACCAACTGTCACATACATAAATGATTACTGGGAAAACCATAGCTATGACTAGGTGAACTTTTGTTGTCAAAATAATGTCTCCCCTTTTTAATATTCTGCATAGCTTTTTCATAGCTTTTCTTCCAAGGAGCAAGTGTATAGATAGAGTGTCTGATGAACCATGGAATGAGGTTCGTGACATTGTACAGGAAACAGGGATCAAGACCATCCTCATGGAAAAGAAATGCAAAACAGAAAAATGGCTATCTGGGGAGGGCTTACAAACAGCTGTGGAGAGAAGAGAGGTGAAAAGCAAAGGAGAAAAGGAAAGATATAAGCATCTGAATGCAGAGTTCCAAAGAATAGCAAGAAGAGATAAAAAAGCCTTCTTTAGCGATCAATGCAAAGAAATAGAGGAAAACAACAGAATGAGAAATACTAGAGATCTCTTCAAGAAAATTAAAGATACCAAGGGAACATTTCAGGCAACGATGGGCTCGATAAAGGACAGAAATGGTCTGGACCTAACAGAAGCAGAAGATATTAAGAAGAGGTGGCAAGAATACACGGAAGAACTGTACAAAAAAGATCTTCACGACCCAGATAATCATGATGATGTGATCACTAATCTAGAGCCAGACATCTTGGAATGTGAAGTCAAGTGGGCCTTAGAAAGCATCATTATGAACAAAGCTAGTGGACATGATAGAATTCCAGTTAAACTGTTTCAAATCCTGAAAGAGGATGCTATGGAAGTGCTGCACTCACTATGCCAGCAAATTTGGAAAACTCAGCAGTGGCCACAGGACTGGAAAAGGTCAGTTTTCATTCCAATCCCAAAGAAAGGCAATGCCAAAGAATGTTCAAACTACCACACAATTGGACTCATCTCACACACTAGTAAAGTAATGCTCAAAATTCTCCAAGCCAGGCTTCAGCAAAACGTGAACTGTGAACTCCCTGATGTTCAAGCTGGTTTTACAAAAGGCAGAGGAACCAGAGATCAAATTGCCAACATCCGCTGGATCATCAAAAAAGCAAGAGAGTTCCAGAAAAACATCTATTTCTGCTTTATTGACTATGCCAAAGCCTTTGACTGTGTGGATCAAAATAAACTGTGGAAAATTCTGAAAGTGAAGGGAATACCAGACCACCTAACCTGTCTCTTGAGAAATCTGTATACAGGTCAGGAAGCAATAGTTAGAACTGGACATGGAACAACAGACTGGTTCCAAATAGGAAAAGGAGTACATCAAGGTTGCATATTGTCACCCTGCTTATTTAACTTATATGCAGAGTACATCATGAGAAATGCTGGACTGGAAGAAACACAAGCTGGAATCAAGATTGCCGGGAGAAATATCAGTAACCTCAGCTATGCAGATGACACCACCCTTATGGCAGAAAGTGAAGAGGAGCTAAAAAGCCTCTTGATGAAAGTGAAAGGGAAGAGTGAAAAAGTTGGCTTAAAGCTCAACATTCAGAAAACAAAAATTGTGGCATCCGGTCCCATCGCTTCATGGGAAAGAGATGGGGAAACAGTGGAAACAGTGTCAGACTTTATTTTGGGGGGCTCCAAAATCACTGCAGATGGTGACTACAGCCATGAATTTAGAAGATGCTTACTCCTTGGCAGAAAAGTTATGACCAACCTAGATAGTATATTCAGAAGCAGAGACATTACTTTGCCAACTAAGGTCCGTCTAGTCAAGGCTATGTTTTTCCTGTGGTCATGTATGGATGTGAGAGTTGGACTGTGAAGAAGGCCAAGTGCCAAAGAATTGATGGTTTTGAACTGTGGTGTTGGAGAAGACTCTTGAGAGTCCTTGGACTGCAGAGAGATCCAACCAGTCCATTCTGAAGGAGATCAACCCTGGGATTTCTTTGGAAGGAATGATGCTAAAGCTGAAACCACAGTGCTTTGGCCACCTCATGCAAAGTGTTGACTCATTGGAAAAAACTCTGATGCTGGGAGGGACTGGGGGCAGGAGGAGAAGGACGACCGAGGATGAGATGGCTGGATGGCATCACGGACTCGATGGACGTGAGTCTGAGTGAACTCCAGGAGATGGTGATGAACAGGGAGGCCTGGCGTGCTGCAATTCATGGGGTCGCAAAGAGTAGGACTCAACTGAGCGACTGAACTTAACTGAGTCACTATCTGCAATGATTTTGGAGCCCAAAAATATAAAGTCTATCACTGTTTCCACTGTTTCCTCATCTATTTGAAATGAAGTGATGAAGCCAGATGCCATGATTTAAGTTTCCTAAATGTTGAATTTTAAGCCAGTGTTTTCCCTGTCTTCTCTCACTTTCAACAGACTTCTCAGTTCCTTTTCGCTTTCTGCCATAGGGTATTTTCATCTGCATATCTGAAGTTATAGATGTTTCTCCTGACATTCTTGATTCCAGTCTGTGCTTCACCATGCCCAGCGTTTCACATGATGCACTCTGCATATAATTTAAATAAGCAGTGTGACAATATTACAGCCTTGGCATACACCATTCACAATTTGGAACCAGTCCATTGTTCCATGTCCAATTCTTACTGTTCCTTCTTAACTTGCCTCCAGGTTTCTCAGGAGGAAGATAATGTGGTCTGGTATTCCTGACTCTTGAATAATTTTACATATTTTGCTGTGATTCACACAGTCAAAGGCTTTGATGTAGTCAATAAAGCAGAAGTAGATGTTTTCCTGGAATTGTCTTGCTTTTTCTATGATCCAGTGAATGCTGGCAATTTAATTTTTGGTTCCTCTGCCTTTTCTAAATCCAGTTTGAACATCTGGAAGTTCTCAGTTCATGTACTATTGAACCCTCACTTGGAGACTTTGAGTTTATTTTGCTAGTGTATAAGATGAGTAAAATTGTGTGGCACATTGAACATACTTTGGCATTGACTTTCTTTGGGATTGGAATAAAAACTGAGCTTTTCTATCTACCTGTATTTAACTTTACTTTTGTATTATTTCTTTTCTTCCTTTTCCTTCTTTTTGATTCCATATTTGTTTGCCTGTCTTGCTTTTGTGGGTTTAGTCCCCATTTGGCACTTGGGTTTTTTTTTTTTTTTTTTCGTTTTGTTTTCAATTTGTGCTTTATTATTATTATTATTATTATTTTGGTATCATTTGTGGTTTCCTTTGCTCACTGAGTCACTGTCTTGTATTATCTCTCTCTCTCTCTTTTGGACTGTTTTGTACTTGTTTATATGTGTATGTATATGTTCCATTTTTTTTTTTGTTTGTTTGTTTTTATTTGCTTGAATATGTGTTCCCAAAATCTATGGTTCATCTTTTGTTTGTTTGTTTCTTTATTTCTTTGTTTCTTTTTTCTTATGTTTCTTTTAATCCACTTTAATACCATAACAAACCGTCTGTGGAATCTGAGTGCTTCTACAAGAGATTGGGCTCTGAGACTTTGGAGTCAGAGCACTGAGTACAGAACCATATTCTGCTAGAGAACTTCTAAATGCTAGGAGTATTAATTAATGAGAACTCCAACAAAGGCCTCTGCCCTGTATTCAAGACAGTGCATTACACAACTGCCAGCAGTACCCTCTACAGGACGCCTCATCCAAACAAAAAACAAGACAAAAATACAAATACAATCATCAGCAGACAGGATCACACACTTACACAGGCCTGCTCATCAGAGTTGTGGGGGAAACTCACCTTCTCCCACCAGAACACAAGCACAAATCCCACCCTATATGAAACTTACACTAACAACTAAATTTTCTGTTTGAGGGCAGAAACCAAAAGGAAGGACTTTGACCTTGAAAAGTAGGAAAGGAAACCTAGAACACAATATAGTAAAAAGAAAAGAAAGGCAGATAAATATTGAACAGATGAAAGAATAAGCTAGAAACACAAGCCCAAATAAATGAAGAATTAATAGGCAAAGTATCTGATGATAGTACTTTGATGTATTAAAGATGATTCAAAACCTCGAAAATAAAATGGAGAAAATACCGGAATCAATTAACACATTTAATGAAGACCTAAGAGAAATAAATAATTAACAAGAAGAGTCAAACAACACAAATGCTGACATTAAAAAATATCTAGAAGGAATCAGTAGCAGAATATTTGTGGCAGAAGAATGCAAAAGTGAACTGGAAGATAAAATGTTGGCAATAACTGCTGAAGAGCAGAATGAAGGGAAAATAATGAAAGCAACTGAGGGTAGTCTCAGAAACAGCTAGGACAATGTTATATACACTAATATTTTAATTATAGAGGTCCCAGAAGAGAAAAAGAAACGTTCTGAGAAATTTTTTGAAGATAATATAGTCAAAAATTTCCCCAATATGGGCAAAGAAATTCAAACAAGTTCAAGAAGCACAGAGAATCACATACAGCATAAACCCAAAGAGAACCATGGCAAGATACATACTAATCAAACTAACAAAGATTAAAAACAAAGAACGTTAAAAGCAGCAAGGGAAAAGAGCAAGTAGTGTACAGTAGAAACCCCACAGGCTTAATAGCTAACCTTTCAGCAGAAACTCTGCTGGGCAGAAATTAAAGGTTAGCTATATTTAAACTCAGTTAAGTTCAGTCACTCAGTCATGTCCAGTTCTTTGTGACCCTAGGAACCAGAGGACAGCAGGCCTCTCTGTCCATCACCAACTTCCAGAGTTTACCAAAATTCATGTCCACTGAGTCGGTGATGCCATCTTGTCATCTAATCATCTCATCCTCTGTTGCCCCCTCCTTCTCCTGTCTTCAATCTTTCCCAACATCANCAGGACAGTAGGCCTCTCTGTCCATCACCAACTTCCGGAGTTTACCAAAATTCATGTCCACTGAGTCGGTGATGCCATCTTGGCATCTAATCATCTCATCCTCTGTTGTCCCCTCCTTCTCCTGTCTTCAATCTTTCCCAACATCAGGCCTTTTCGAGTCACCTCTTCGCATTAGGTGGTCAATATTTAACTTACTGAAGGGAAAAATCTACAATCAAAATTACTCTGCCCAGCAAAATTCTCATTCAAAATTGGTGGAGAAATCACAAATTTTGCAGACAAGTAAAAAGAGAATTTAATAACATAAAATCAGTTTTACAACAAATATTTTAGGGACTTATATGACAGGAAACACAGAGAAAAAACAACAACAACAACAACAAACACTACAAAATCAAATCCCAAACAATCAAGAAAATGGCAGTAGGAACACATATGTCAATAATTGCTTTAAATGTAAATAGATTAAATACTCCAACCAGAAGACACAGACTGAATGGATACAAAAACAGAATCCATGTATAGGTGGTCCACAGGAGACCCACTTCAGACCTAAAGACACATACTGACTGAAAGTGAAAGGATGGGAAAATATATTCCATGCAAATGAAAATCAAAAGAAAGTCGAATTAGCCATCCTCATATTGGACAAAATGAACCTTAAAATAAAGAATATTGCAGAGATAAAGGAGAACACTACATAGCTATCAAAGATGAATCAAAGGGGAAGCTGCAACAATTTGAAATTTTTATGCACCCAACATAGGGACACCTCAATACTTAATGCAAACACTAAGAGACCAAAAGGAGAAATTGACAGTAGCACAATAATATTAGGGGATTTTAACACCCCACTTAACCAATGGACGGGTCATCAAACCAGAAAATCAATAGAGAAACACAAGCCTTAAATGATACTTTAGATGAAATGGACCTAATCGATATCTTCTGGGCATTCCATTCAAATGCAGGAGAATATACTTTCTGGTCAAGCACACATGAAACATTCTTCAAGATAGGCCACATCTTGAGCCATAAATTGAGCTTCAGTAAATTTAAGAAAATTGAAGTCATATCAAACTTCTTTACTGAACACAATGCTATGATTAGATATAAATTACCTGAATAAATAAACTGAAAGCCACAAATGTATGGAGATTAACCAATTCATTTCTAAAGAGTGGGCAGGTTACTGAAAAAATAAAAAGAGAAATAAAAAATTTCTAGAAGCAAACAACAATGAAAACATGATGGCTCAAATCCTATGGGATATAACACAAGTAGCTCTAAGAAGGAAGTTTATAACAATACAATCCTACTTGAAGAAACAAGAAAAAAATCAAATAAATCCTCTAGACTATGGATTAAAATTATCCTAGATTAATGGAAAGAAAAACAAACAAACAAAAAACAAAAAAAACAAGTGGGAACTAATTAAACTTAACTACCTTTGCACAGTGATGAAATCTATAAGCAAGGGGGCAAAGACAATCCTCAGAATGGGGGGGAAAATAGCAAAAGAAATAACTAACAAAGAATTAACTTCCTACTTAGATAAGCAGTTTATACAAATCAGTACCAGAAGTACAAACAACCCAATTAAAAAATGGACCAAAGACCTAAACAAACAGTTTTCCACAGAAGACATACAAATGGCACTTGAAAAGATGCTCAGCATCACTCATTATTAGAGAAATGCAAATAATAACCACAGTGAGTTATCATCTCATACCATTCATGGTAGCACTTTTTAGGCAGGTGGATAAGGAGTTCATGAGCCCACTGTAGTCACCGAGGTCCTGGAATTTACAGCCTTGTAACCAACACCAAAAAGAGCTAAGAATCTGGTCAATTGATAACACTGGAGACATAAGAACTGGTTTCTTTAATGTTGTCAGGGAACCAACCTTTTTACAAAATCTAAGAAAGACAAGTTGACCTCATTTTATACCAAAACTATTTTTAGTAACAGCTCAAAAAGTGCATAATAAGATATCTTAAAAGTTGTAGGTGGGTCTCTTCCTACCCCCTTTTGATGTCTATGCCAGAAACTGTCTTTGATATAACTCTAAATAAAATGGTTACACTGTTGCAAAGACCTGAGCAACTGTGGTCTTTTGGTCCTGGATTGAAATATTTCCTTTGCAGACTTTGAACCCATAGCCAACACTGAACGTTGAGGAACAGTCAGAAAGGTCATCATCAAAAAAATCTATAAATAATAAATGCTGAACAGGGTATAGAGAAAAGGAACCCTCTTGCACTATTGGTGGGACTATAAATCAATAGTGTCACTATGGAAGGTAGTATGCAGATTCTTTAACACCTAGAAATAAAACCACCCAAAATAGAAAAACAAATAACATATATTAATACATATATGGAATCTATAAAGATGGTATGGATGAACCTATTTGCAGAGCAACAGTGGTGACACAGACATAGGGAACAGATTTGTGAACATGGGGGAGAGAAGGTGAATGTGGGACAAATGGAGAAAGTAGCATGGAAACATACACACTAACATACACAAAATATGTAAAATAGATAGCCATATGTAAATGGAAATTTGCTGTGTGCAAACTCAAATCAGGGCTCAGTATCAACCTGAAGGGGTGGGATGTAGAAGGAGGTTCAAGACAAAGGGGACATACATACATACATGACTGTTTTTTGATGATGTTTGACAGAAAGCCACAAAATATTGTAAAGCAATTATCCTTCAATTTAACAGAAATAAATTTCAATATCTATATGAATATACATTAAACATAATATAGTATAAGGAGAGGTTCAAGACAAAGGGGACATACGTACATACATGACTGTTTTTTGGTGATGTTTGACAGAAAGCAACAAAATATTGTAAAGTAATTATCCTTCAATTTAACAGAAATAAATTTCAATATCTATATGAATATACATTAAACATAATATAGTATATATATATATATGTGTGTGTGTTTAATCAAGATAACACGAAAAATATATGGAAATAAAAATAAAACATAGGGTAGTACTTGCACTTCCCTAAGATGCCCTCCCAACACGTGCTAGTCTCTAAGTGCTGTGGGGGCAGCTCAAACTGTAATTTGATCGTGCTTCTGTGTGCTCTTGCCTCCAATGTCCACAACTGTCAATGTCCTTTTATATATTCTGTTGACAAAGGGCCTACCTAGTTGATCTTGTGGGTGTAATCTGCAGCTTGTACAGTTGGTAGGACGGTTTGGATCCTCTTCCTTAACAACTATGACCCTGGAGTTCAACTATGATTTAATCCCTGCCCCTACATGTACTCATCCACGTGGTTTGCTCCTGAGGCTGTCCTGGAGGACTTGGCTCTGTCCCAGTGAGGACTAATATGGAGATGGTGCAGCTGCTTAGATCACATGGGCACTGCAAGTGCCAAGTACACTGGAAGATAATAATCATGGACCCAGGAGATATGGTGCTATTAGGGTTTTTCTAGCCTCTAGGAGCCACTCTGTCCCTGTGAGGATTGTGCATGGAGATGGCACTGCTTCTTGGATAGCAGGAAACATTTTGGTACCAGGTGTGCAGAAAACTAGTGGCCATGGGTGCAGGAGATAATGTGCTATTAGAAACTTTTCTAGCTTGTGGAAGCTGGTGTTCAAAGGGCTTCCCTGACTGGTTGTTGTTCTGTTGCTTGACATAGCAGACACACAAAGGGCACCCTTGACTGGAGGCTTCTCTATTGCTCAATGTAATAGGCACTTAAAATCTACCTTGTCTGGGGTCTTTCTTTGTCAGTCAGCTGCCAGCATTGCCTAGTGGCAAGAGAGAGAGAGGATGCAGTGATGGTATTGGTTGTTCTGTTGCTTGACATAGCAGACACACAAAGGACACCCTTGACTGGAGGCTTCTCTATTGCTCAATGTAACAGGCACTTAAAATCCACCTTGTCTGGGGTCTTTCTTTGTCAGTCAGCTGCCAGCATTGGCTAGTGGCAAGAGAGAGAGAGAGGATGCAGTGATGGTTTCATCCCTTGAATATGACTCAGTGGTGTTGCCCTGGCTCCATGGCTGTTCATCTTTCTCCAGAGGCATTTCCCACTGTGATCTCCTCTTATGTCCTTTCAGGCCATTTCCCCACAGTCAAAAGCAGATCTAACCCTGTGCTTGTTCTCCAATCCCTATGTTTCAGCTCCCAGCTGCCAGACATTCCAGGGGACTTATTTCTCTCACTGATGTATGTAGGGTTGTGGAATGGATTGCCTCTGTGGTTATCACTCCATTCAAACTGTAACAGATCAGTTGTTTCACTTTCCCAGCAAGTTCAAAAGTCTCCCCTCTGTCCCAAAATATCGCTTCTGAGTGGAGATCTCATCCTTGCTTCAGTTCTCATAACCCTGGGGTGCTGGTTCAGTCCTACTCATTCTCCTCTTTGTTTTTGTTTTTTTTTTTTTCCTTTCTTCATCCTTTTGAGTTTTGTGTAGATCTACATATTCCTTTCTGGTGGTTATGGACTCCTGCTCAATCTCAGCTGGTGTTCTGCAAGATGTCCTGTGTCTGAAGATGTACTGCTGATGCATCCATGGAGAGAAAAGTACTCCAGCCCACTTACTCCTCCCCTATCTTGTGTCTTCCTCTTTACCCATTTTTATGTAATTCTTGCTAGTTAATTGTATGAGCTATTTGCATATTTTGGATATTACTCCCTTCCCCAATATATCGGCAAAAGTTGTTTTTGCCTCATCTGTATGTTGTCTTTTCATTACTACTATTATTTTTATTGCTGTGCAGAAGCTTTCAAATTTGGTGTGATATTATTTGTTGATATTTGCTGGTTTTATTTTATTTTTTAATGTCTTGTTGTTATTATCTAGGAAATTATTGTTAAGACCAGGGCCAAAGAACTTCTGATTGTTTTCATGGCTTTTATGGCATTGGGTTTAAATATTTGATCAACTTTAAGTTAATTCATTTTTAAAAACAATTAATTTACTTTTGTTGGTGAGGGGTATTATTTACATGGTAGGCTTTTTCTAGTTGCAATGAGCAGAGGCTACTCTTTGTTGCAGTGTGCAGGCTTCTTATTCTGGTGACTTCTTTTGCTGCAGAG
>SJYT01056464.1:0-32063 GCA_006410635.1 Cephalophus harveyi
ATATAAATGTGTATTGACCACTTACCACGTGTATCAGATGCTTCACTTTACTTCCATTGTCTTAATTAATTATTCAGAAAGTGCTATGAGATGATTACTATTATTTCCCTCATTTAGCAGGTGATGAAACTGAGGCTCAGGAAAATAAATAAATTTGCCTATTCAGAGAACTATTCTATGGAGGAAACTGACTCCAATGCTAGCAGACTACCTGGCTTGGACTAGTTACTCAGTAAATATTTCAAGAAGTATTCACTAAGTGCCTAAGAAATGGTGACTAATCTCAAATATCTCACTGTCTTGCAAAAAAAAAAAAAAAGCTGAAAAAAAAAAATGCATGAGTTACCTAAATAAGAGGGCACTCCACTCATTCTGACAAGGCAGGAGGAAAAACACGAGAGAATAAAATAAGATGGCAAATAGAAAATGATCTATCTGGTGTGACTTTAATATAGGATGATTGTGAGAAAGAGGTTCTAGAAAACATGCAAGCTTAGGCAAAGGTGAAAGCTTTTTAAAAAAATGAAAATGTTAGTCACTCAGTCATGTCTGACTCTTTGCAACCCATGGACTGTAACCCGCCAGGTTTCTTTGCCCGTGGAATTCTCCAGGCAAGAATACTAGAGTGTGCAGCCATTTCCTTATCCAAGGGCTCTTCTTGACCAAGGGCTTTTACGTGCATCTCCTGCATTGCAGGCAGGTTCTTTACCATCTGAGCTACCAGGCAAAGGTACTAAGTGTAAATAAGAACATAAATACAAAATAGACTTCTAGGCCAAATGGAAAAATTGGGTTGACTATATGTAAGTGAGAGGCAGATGGTATAATCAAGGAGAGGCTCTTGAAACTTCTGACTTGATGACTTCATGGCTAGCATCCATGTGCTCTCAGTCGTTTCTGACTGTGATCCCATGGACTGTAACTTGCCAGGCTCCTCTGTCCATAGGATTTCCCAGGCAAGAATATTGGCGTGGGTTGCCATTTCCTTCTCTTGGGCATCTTTCCAATCCAGGGATTGAACTGTGTCTCCTGCATGGGCAGGCAGATTCTTTACCACTGAGCCACCTGGGAAAAAAGAAGGATTACTACATGGCTAGTAGCACTAAATTGATACAAGGATAAGCTTTGAGGTTGTCATACTTTGAATTCAGATATAATAAGAAAAATCACTGGGATACATAAACAGAGACATTTGCAAGCCTTAAAAAATCTGGATCTAAAAGTCAGGAGATGGGTCAAAACAAAACTAAAGAAATATAAAATGATATTTCATGAATACTGCAAAGAATTGGCTATTTTTGAGAGCTGAATTTTTTGAATAGTACAGGTTCGTGACTTAAAGCACAGAAAAATTTAAAAAGTAATCACTTAGATGATCTTTCTAAAATTGTACTGCACGGTTTTCTGCCACCTTAAATGGTGCATCTTGAACCAAATTTATTTTTCCTTGTTGGGTTAGAGTCATCACTATTTCTTTTGATAGCATGCTGTAATTCAGTGATGCTGTTGGAATAATTGAGATAAATAGAAATGTCTCCCTTTGTTAAACAGCTTCAGATCACTGTTGTGCCTTTTGGTTTTCAATTTCATTTTTATCATTTCTATGATTTCGCAGTTGTTGTCAGCTGTCACTTGTTGCAGCTCTCTGTGTGTCACCATGAACTGATACACTGTATCTTTTCAATCATTTACTCTTCAACTAACACTAGTTGGGAAACCAGATAATCATATGTATGATAGCTATCTGCAGAGCATGCCCAGAGAGTTTTGGAAGGAGGAGGAGAGCATCTTCTTAAGAGGAAATAACAGGAGCTTTAATGAAATAGAATTGGGATATTTTCTTTTGACCCTTTAAAGGATTTCTCTGTTTATTTTTTAGTTCTTGGCTGTGTTTCATAAAGGTATCAGGGCCAGAATTTGAGGTCTGAATTAGTAAAATGTTTTTGTATACATCCCCCAAAAGGATAAGATAAACCAATAGTTCAAGACAGTATAGTCTGACGTATAGTTTCATTTCTCAGACATAGAATCTGCTTTGATTCCCATCAATTATTTGGATTAATTTTTCATATTATTTTTTCAGTTCATTTGCCGCAAGAAAAAAAATGTAAGGTCTATTTGATTAATAGGTCTTCGGGGGTGTTTAAGACTGTGTAAGGTCAGTGCTTTAAATTAGAATACTTTGTTAATTTTTCCAAGGTGACTAGATCAAATGCAGTCAGTTGAGTACTCCGGTGTTTCTGCAGGCTGCACCCTCATGTGTTTGTGCATGTGCTTTTGCATTGTTTTCCAGGCAGGTTTTATTGATTCATTATCTTGTGCTCCCCTATGTTAACACCCTGGAATGCATTGCTGTCTCTTTCTCTAGTTAAAAGTGTCCTTCTCCATTTGTCACCATGTGTCACCACAAGTGCTCCTCTGAAGCTCTTTTTCTCTCCCACGTGCATGGTTGTTAGCAGTTTCTTGGTAGTGTCTACTGGGTTATTTGTCTCCAAGGAATATCATTTTCAGTTTATTTCCTCTGATATTCACTTAATGACTTGTCGCTTTAACTCAAGCTATAATTTCCTGTCAATTATATTGTAAATTTCTCATGCATCAGTCAGCATGTCTCTTGATGTTCCTCCTGTTATGCCTTGTCTCTACAAATTTCCTTCCCTCTGTGACCTTTGATTTCCTCAGAGTAGTGTCTTGCTCTCTCCCTACCAAATGGCCAAGAATCTATTGCCTATTTTTACTCTGGAAGCTACAATATCAGCAAAACACATGAAAACATATGAAGCAGCTCCCTCCACTCTCATCTTTTATATCTTATACTATCTAGGCAGACATGCACGCACAAGGAGAATGCCATACAAAGATTGGAGTTATGCCGCCAAAATTCAAGAAACTACTTGAAGTGAGGACTGAGGTCTAGAGCTGAACCCTCCCTGGTATTTTCAGAGGGAACATCACCTTGCTGACACCTTGCTTTTGGATTTACCTTATGGGCTTGTCTGATGGCTCAGATGGTAAAGAATTTGCCTGCTATGCAGTAGACCTGGGTTCAATCCCTGGGTTGGAAAATCCCTTGGAGAAGGGAATGGCTTCCCGATCCAGTATTGTTGTCTTAGAAATCCCATGGACAGAGAAGCTTGGTGGGCTACAGTTCATAGGGTCACAAAGAGTTGGACATGACTGAGCGATTAACACTAACACTTTATGACTGTGAGACAATACATTTCTGTTATTTAAGCCACTCAGTGTGTGGTAATTGTTATAACGTTGCTGCTGCTGCTAAGCTGCTTCAGTCGTGTCCGACTCTGTGCGACCCCATAGACGGCAGCCTACCAGGCTCCTCTGTCCCTGGGATTCTCCAGGCAAGAATACTGGAATGGGTTGCCATTTCCTTCTCCAATGCATGAAACTGAAAAGTGAAAGTGAAGTTGCTCATAGTCCTAGACAATTAATATAACCCTCATGAGCTTTTTAAAAACAAAAGCACAGATTAATTCAAAGAAAAATATTTTGGAGAATCTGCTGTGCCCACCTCAAGAGAGAGACTTTATATTTTCTATGTTAAAAAAATATAGAAAGGCTTTTCATTCAGCTCAAAGAGCAACTTTCAAAGACAGTGCTTCCCAAACTTGGCTACACACTAGAGACACTTGGGGGACCTTTTAAAAGATCCAGATGTCTAAGTTTTACTTTCTGAAGAGTCAGATTCAGTATGTTTGGGAAATAACTTGCTTATCTATTTTGAACAATCTTTTTAGGTAATTTTTATGATTAGGTAAGTGTAGGAAGCACTGATCTAAAGAGCTGAGTAATGAAGGAGATGTATCAAAATAATTCTTGGAAAAAGAGATCATCTAATAAACTTTCAACTCCATCACCTCCAATTTCATTAATTTTAAGCTTGTATGAGCTAACCAGAAAAACCTCTGCCCTGAACTTCATTCTTGAGAAACAAAAGTGATGGTGACCTTGGGAGAGAAGAATGTAATAAACTTATAGGAGCTTTAACAGCCAAAGAATAAAATTTGGCGGATAGTCGAGTACTTTAAGAAATCAGACTTCATTCACTATTCATTCAGCAGAGTTACAGAGAACCTGCAATGAATCAGTTAATATAGACTCAGGCAAAGTTGAGATATTTTCCTCTGACCAGAGCTTCTAAAAAGAGAGATGGCTCAAAAAGTAATGACAGCAAGTTTAAACATGTAATTTTGAAACTAGGACCTCAGGTAGTTACAGAAAACAACATGGCTATCCAAGGAGCCCTCTCAAGCCTCTGGATTCTAAAAATCACATGCAGAAGATGGGAGAGAAACACATAAACAGAAATACAAAAAAAAAAAAAAGAGCATGGAGATAGGAAAATTGTGTGAGAAAAGCTTGAAGTAGCAGAGCAGGTAATGCAGTCTCCATTTATAGACAAATAAACTAAAGTTAATGAGGGTTAAATAACTTGGCTATACCTTGGACCTAGCCAAATGGTACTGTGTCCCGTTCTCCATTTCCTCTATATGCTGGGGCCCAAAGCTAACCCTGATGTTTCCTGTGACATCAACCTAAAGGAATCAAGTGGGTTCACTTTGCAGAAGAGAGTCAGAACTGTCACTTCACCTCTTATACATATAAACCTCCTATCTACAAAAGAAGAGAATACTCATAAACCTTCAAAATAATATTTTTAGCTAACACCTGCCATATTATCTAAGAGAAAAGGGACATCCGTATTCCTTTTGGTAATGCCCCAAATCAGGATGTATCACTGTTTTTGCTTTTTCTATGTCCATTTTTATAACTTTCCATATCTTTTTTAATAACTGTTGTAAACTCTCTGATTTTGAAAGGGTGCTTGACTGTCTTTGAGTGCCAGGACTTGAGAGTCCAGAAATGAATCCTTCTTCATGACCAATTTATGACTTCCCCTTTCTGTCCAGATATGGTTATAACTTCATCTTTTAAAGCTAGCTCTTAGTTTATTTTTGATGAAAATAATTGACACCCCACTGAATATAGAGTTTTGGCTGTAAATGCCCAGCTGTGCTACCAAAGACTAGGAGTGTAGTTGCATGCTCAGTCACTCAGTCTTGTCGGATTCTTTGTGACCCCCACAGACAATAGCCTGCCAGGGTCCTCTGTCCATGAGATTTCCTAGGCAAGAATACTGGAGTGAGTTGCCATTTCCACCTCCAGGGGATCTTCCCACCCAGGGATCGAACCCATGTCTCCTGCATTGGCAGGCAGATTCTTTACCCCTGAGTCACCCAGGAAGCTTGAAAGATTAGGAGACAGGCTTCTAAATCATTTGTTGACTGCTTGATGTATAGTGGACAAGGTCAAAGAGTTTGTTAATTACCTAATTGATCCAACAAGTCTTTGAGGTAGAAGGCTAATTTCATTGAACTCATTTTTCCAGTGGAAAACGGAGGCATTGCCTTTTATTCCTCTGTTATGAGCAATCTTGGAAAAAAGACTTGTTTTCTTTCCCACCTTAGTCTGGAACAGGTTATTTTCACAACACATGATGGGAATAAGAATAAGAGAGAAAATACTAAATAATAAGAAACTAATACAGAACATGTTGGACTAAGCTTGGACAGAAATTAACTTTTTTTTTTTTTAGAAAATCCTTCTGTCATCACAGATATATTTATAACGCTTGCCTAAAACATCAGAACTGACTGACATACTAAATTATTGAATCGTGATCTATTTTGGAAGGGAGAACACAGTCAGGATGTCGACAAAAATGCAAGTAGATGTTTTATTCTCTTTGAAAGGAAGAATTAGGGTCATGACCCATAACTTACAGAGAGTGCTATGCAATTTTGGAAGAATTAAATGCACATCAGAAACACATCATGAGGCTTCCGAGCAAACAGCAAGGATATGCACAAAAAGGTCTTTCTCAGGAGATGAGAGATGAGAGATCTGAACCCAGTCAAGGGAGTTACAGGGGACACATGGATGGGGCTGAAAGGCCAGGTGGTTGGAGAAGGAAATGGCAACCCACCCCAGTGTTCTTGCCTGGAGAATCCCAGGGATGGGGGAGCCTGGTGGGCTGCAGTCCATGGGGTTGCACAGAGTCAGACACGACTGCAGCGACTTAGCAGCAGTAGCAGTAGCAGCAGTGTTTCATTGAATTTCCCTGCCTTCATTAGTCAGTTGAAAATGTGCATAAAAATGCTGTGGCAAGGTCTGGCATTCACCACCATCTATTTCAGGTGGCATGAAAACCTCATAGCAACCTCTGTGTCGGAACCCACTGGGATCTTAACGCTGCCATCATACAGATACAGAAATCAGGTATAGGTGAAAAGGCTTGCCCAAGGTCACAGAGCTCATAAGCAACAGGCTATGGACTGAAGCCAAGGGTATTGAATTCCCAAGTTTTTATTTCATGCACAATGTATTGTCCCTGTGCTTGCATGCTAAGTTGCTTCAATTGTATCTGACTCTATGTGACCCTACGGTCTGTAGCCTGACAGCCCCCTCTGTCTATAAGATTTTCCAGGAAAGAATACTGGAGTGAGTTGCCGTGCCCTCTTCCAGGGGATCTTCCTGACCCAGGGATTGAATCTGGCTCTCTTACATCTCCTGCATTGATAAGCAAGTTCTTTACCACTAGCACCACCTGGGAAGCCCGTATTTTTCTTATTTTTTTATCAACTCATTCCTTCATTCAACAAGCATTTCTTAAGTGATCAATAAATTCTAAGCACTCTACTAGGCATTAGAGATTCAAGGACAGATGAAGCAGTTTTTGACCTTAGACCTCATAGTCCACTGGAACAGTCATATCTGAATTAAGATACTGACATAAAATGATACATGAGAATGGCTGTGGGAACAGAGAAGAGGGATGCATTTGGAATGACACAGAATATTTTTTATTAGTAGGCTTGACTTTCCAAAATCAGTTATTTACCTTAGAATTCTAATCAGATCATTGATCTGAAATGAGATCTGCTATAAAAACAAGCTTAGATTTTTCCTTTCTTATGAATATGAATCAGAGCCATCATAGTTTTGGAGGTTTGCTTTTTTTTTCAAGCTTTTATTATGGTTTGAATTGTGTCCCCAAACAAGATATGATGAAGTCTTAACTTCTAATCCCTCCAAATGTGACTTTGTTTGGAAACAAGAATTATCAGGTTAAAATGAGGCAACTAAGTTAAAATGAGGTCCTTACAGGTGTGCAAAGTTGCTTCACTCATGTCTGACTCTTTATAACCCTATGGACTACAACCCACCAGGCTCCTCTGTCCACGGGATTCTTCAGGCAAGGATACTGGAGTGGGCTGGTTGCAAGCCCAACTCCAGGGTATTTTCCCCACCTATGAATCAAACCTGGGTCTCTTAAGTCTCTTGCATTGACAGATGGTTCATGTACTGTTGAAGCCTGGCTTGGAGAATTTTAAGCATTACTTTGCTAGCGTGTGAGATGAATGCAATTGTGCAGTAGTTTGAGCATTCTTTGGCATTGCCTTTCTTTGGGATTGGAATAAAAACTGACCTTTTCCAGTCCTGTGGCCACTGCTGAGTTTTCCAAATTTGCTGGCATATTGAGTGCAACACTTTCACAGCATCATCTTTTAGGATTCAAAACAGCTCAATTGGAATTCCATCATCTCCACTAGCTTTGTTCATAGTGATGCTTCCTAAGGCCAACTTGACTTCAGATTCCAGGATGCCTGGCTCTAGGTGAGTGATCACACCATCGTGATTATCTTGGTCATGAAGATCTTTTTTGTACAGTTCTTCTGTGTATTCTTGCCACCTCTTCTTAATATCTTCTGCTTTTGTTAGGTCCATACCATTTCTGTCCTTTATTGGGCCCATCTTTGCATGAAATGTTCCATTGGTATCTCTAATTTTATTGAAGAGATCTCTAGTTTTTTCCAGTCTATTGTTTTCCTCTATTTCTTTGCATTGACCACTGAGGAAGGCTTTCATATGTCTCCTTGCTCTTCTTTGGAGCTCTGCATTCAAATGGGTATATCTTTCCTTTTCTCCTTTGCTTTTTGCTTCTCTTCTTTTCTCAGCTATTTGTAAGGCTTCCTCAGACAACCATTTTTCCTTTTTGCATTTCTTTCTCTTGGGAACGGTCTTGATCACTGCCTGCTGTACAATGTCACGAACCTCCATCCATAGCTCTTCATGCACTCTGTCTATCAGATCTAATCCCTTGAATCTAATTGTCACTTCCACTATATTATCATAAGCCATTTGATTTAGGTCATACCTGAATGGTCTAGTGGTTTTCCCTACTGTTTTCAATTTAAGATGTTCAAGCTGAATTTAGAAAAGGCACAGAAACCAGAGATCAAATTGCCATCTGCTGGATCATCAAAAAAGCAAAAGAGATCCAGAAAAAAAATCTACTTTTGCTTTATTGACTATGCCAAAGCTTTTGAATGTGTGGATCACAACAAACTGTGGAAAATCCTTAAAGAGATGGGAATACCAGAAGACCCGACCTGTCTCCTGAAAAATCTGTATGCAGGTCAAAAGCAACAGTTAGAACTGGACATGGAACAACAGACTGGTTCTAAATTGGGAAAGGAGTACATCAAGGCTGTATAGTGTCACTCTGCTTATTTAACTTACATGCAGAGTGCATCATGAGAAATGCTGCATTGGATGAAGCACAAGCTGGAATCAAGATTGCTGGGAGAAATATCAATAACCTCAGATGACACCACCCTTATGGCAGAAAGTAAAGAATAACTAAAGAATCTCGTGATGAAAGTGAAAGAGTTGAAAAAGTTGGCTTAAAGAGTGAAAAAGTTGGCTTAAATCTCAACATTCAGAAATCTAAGATCATGGCATCTAGTCCCATCACTTCATGGCAAATAGATGGGGAAACAATAGAAACAGTGAGAAACTTTATTTTTGGGGGTTCCAAAATCACTGCAGATGGTGATTGCAGCCATGAAATTAAAAGACACTTGCTCCTTGGAAGAAAAGTTATGACCAACCTAGACAGCATATTAAAAAGCAGAGACATTACTTTACCAACAAAGGTCTGTCTAGTCAAAGCTATGGTTTTTCCAGTAGTCATGTGTGGATGTGAGAGCTGGACTATAAAGAAAGCTGAGTGCCGAAGAACTGATGCTTTTGAACTGTGGTGTTGGAGAAGACTCTTGAGAGTCCTATGGACTGCAAGGATATATAACCAGTCTATCCTAAAGGAAATCAGTCCTGAATATTCATTGGAAGGACTGATACTGAAGCTGAAACTCCAATACTTTGGCCACCTGATGTGAAGAACTGACACATTTGAAAAGCCCCTGATGCTGGGAAAGACTGATGACGGGAGGAGAAGGGGATGACAGAGGATGAGATGGTTGGATGGCATTACCAATGCAATGGACATGAGTTTGAGCAAGCTCCACGAGTTGGTGATGGACAGGGAAGCCTGACATGCTGCAGTTCATGGGGTCACAAAGAATCGAACTCGACTGAGTGACTGAACTGAACTGATTGACAGATGTGTTCTTTACCACTATCACCACCTGGATGTCCTTAGTATGGACACTAATCCCATATGTGTTTTATAAAAAGGGGTGTCCTTATGAAAGGGGGAAATTTGGACATGTGCCAAGGAAAGGTGATTTGGAGACATGCAGGGAGAGGAGGCTGAGTGTATGTACAAGCTAAAACATGTCAAGGATTCCCTACTAGAATTCTAGAATTTTGATTTTGGAATTCCAACCTCTAGAACTGTGAAACAATACTTTTCTGCTCTTTTAAGTCACACAGCTTTTTGTTCTGTTTTTTACTTTATCACCAAAGCTCTAGGAAGCTAAGCTTCCTGGACAGTGATCAAAGAGTAAGACTGATTTTTATTCCTAATACTTTGCCCCAAATTTAAAAAAAATCTGGCAGCTATGCAGCCACATTTGATTGAGTCATATGGACTGTTGACTCCAGAGCCAGTGCAGCTGGACACTTGCACAGGGTTCTCTAAGTACTGAATCAGGATTTGGGGACATTCACATTCTCTGGCTTCAACTCATTCAAATTACTATTAGTATTCCTTCAGTAAACCTTTATTGGTTTTTTTAAAAAACATTTTTTATTGAAGTATAGTTGATTTACAATGTTGTGTTTGGTGTGCAGCAAAATGATTCAGTTATACATATATATTCTTTCTCATTATAGGTTATTACAAGATGTTTGGGCTTTGTGGTGGCTAATTGTTAAAAATTCTGCCTGCCAATGCAGGAAATGTGGGTTCAGTCCCTGGGTTGGGAAGATTTTCTGGAGAAGGAAATGGTAACCCACTCCAGTATTTTTACCTGGGAAATCCCTTGTACATAGGAGCCTGGTGGGCTACAATCCATGGGATCGCAAAAGAATCAGACACGACTGAGAGACTAAATAATAAGAGACTGAATATAGTTCCCTGTGCTACACAGTAGAACCTTATTGTTCATCTCTTTTATATATAGCGGTTTGCATCTGCCAATCCCAGACTCTTAAGGGGGCAGGGGAGAGGGATAGCATTGAGCTCTAAATGTAGTCTCACAACTATCTCATAAAAATTATAAACAATCAACCAAGCTAAACACAAAAGCACCTTCAGCTCTCTGACTTTAGAATGTCATGTTTTTCACACTGAAATAACTGGTCTTCCAAGTTTCCATTGAAAACTTCTAATATGGCAGTTGTGATCAAAGTAAGCTGATATTTTAAAAAACAATCTTGATGATCACAACTGCAGAACAGGGCACAGTGCTTTTTAAAAACCATATAACCATGAACTGCAGGTGGCATTTCAAGCATATACTCTTCAACTGTAAAAGCATCTGTGAAAGTTATTAGGCAGCATTTTTGAGAGCTGTATGATTTTACATATAAGAGTGTATCAATGACTTAAGGACTAAGTTGCTTGCAGTTTAGGTTAGGAACATCAGCTCTCTATCTCTTATGCAATTGACCCACTGTGCGCCTTACTTGATACACTTCTACTCTCTGAGCTGCCATTTCATGGAGTAGAAAACCTGAAGAATGATATTTACTTCTTCCTTAAAATATGGTGAGTGAAGTGAAGTCACTCAGTCATGTCCGACTCTTTGTGTGACCCCATGGACTGTAGTCTACGAGGCTCCTCCCTCTATGGGATTCTCCAGGCAAGAGTACTGGACTGGGTTGCCATTTCCTTCACCAAATATGGTGAAGGAGTAGACATTTGTGTCACAGATGTTTTTGCAACCCAACAAGTAGGGGAAAAAACACTGTTTAAAATAGTTTTCAAAACTTTATCATGCAGATTTATTTTTAACTGATGAGGGAGAGGAATAACTTCCTTCCTGTATGCAGAAGTCTTCCTTGAAAGGCTTTTATATACATCATCGTGAATATCACAAACTCCTGGTAGAAAATGCTGGTGACCAATGAGTCACAACGAGATCACAAGAATGGACTGGAATCTAAAGCCTTGGTCCCCAGATACAGGTAAAAATTGTGCACAGCCAGTCCTAGAGCTGGGAGACTAGAGCCTCATGTTGCTTTAAGACCTGGTTATGCAATAGAGTAGAATCTGAATATCTATATTATACACTCAGACATGAATAGGAATAGAAAAGCAAATCTGGAAATACAATAGTATTGAAAGTTTTCTTCAATATAGTACACAGCCCCACAGAAGACAGCCCTTTTAGAAATTTCTTAAAGGGTGATTACCTGTTTTACACACAGTGAGCATCAAAATCTTCAGATAGAGCTTCCATCTTCAGGTAGAGCTCATCATTTCCAGATGTTTATTTATTTATGTTATAGACAATAATATTGATCTTTAGATAAGCATGTTAACTTGAGACTTCATAAAGAAAAAACTTTATTGAGAATGATTGAGCCCATCCCTAGGGTAGGGAACTATATGCAGTTTATCCATACACATACAATGACCTGTACAGAATATTTCCAAGTGTTCTGTCAGTATCTAATTCTTCTTCACTAACAGACTGGTGACTGTGAAGAAAGCTGAGCGCCGAAGAATTGATGCTTTTGAACTGTGGTGTTGAAGAAGACTCTTGAGAGTCCCTTGGACTGCAAGGAGATCCAACCAGTCCATTCTGAAGGAGATCAACCCTGGGATTTCTTTGGAAGGAATGATGCTGAAGCTGAAACTCCAGTACTTTGGCCACCTCATGCGAAGAGTTGACTCATTGGAAAAGACTCTGATGCTGGGAGGGATTGGGGGCAGGAGGAGAAGGGGACGACTGAGGATGAGATGGCTGGATGGCATCACTGACTCAATGGACGTGAGTTTGGGTGAACTCTGGGAGATGGTAATGAACAGGGAGGCCTGGCGTGCTGCGATTCACGGGGTCGCAAAGAGTCGGACACGACTGAGCGACTGAACTGAACTGAACAGACTGGTGACAGTGTTTACCCAATATAAACAGGAATGTTGTCACTCTTCTGCCCTTATCTCGTCTCCATCGTTTTGTGGACATTCCAAGTCATCCTTGCCTTGTGCTTCCTGCCATGGGGCACTGTCATCCTTTCAGTTCTTCTGGTACTAATCCCTGAAGCTTCTAGACTTGGAGTGTTGGCTCCCAAGCCTGCCAGATGCTGCAGCTCCCTGCCTCTTTAAACAGACTGCACTGAGTCTAGGTTCTTCAGGGACAGTTGGAGTCTTTTGGTAGAAACACAATTTTCTTTGAGCTTAGAGGGATTAAGATGGGGGCAGTTAAACATTACGGTGGAATCTTTTAGCTTCTGATGCTGGCTTGTTGATGGTACCATGTCATTCCCTAGGCAGGTAAATTCTCACTCTATACCCTGAACAGCTCAAGGACCTGTGTTGCATTAGAGTTCCTTTCCTAATAAACCTTCTCTCTTCTTCTTTCTTTCTTCTCTTCTTCTCTTTTTCTCTTTAATTCTCACTGATCATTTAGTACACGCTAGCCACTCTATAAAGCACTGCTGCTGCTAAGTCACTTCAGTCGTGTCCGACTCTGTGCAACCCCATAGACGGCAGCCCACTAGGCTCCCCCATCCCTGGGATTAGGCGTATAAAAATAAAATAACCATATTTGTTGCATCCTACCCTAAACATGGGCTTCCCAGGTGGTGCAGTGGTAAAGAATCCACCTATCAATGCAGGACATGAGAGTTCAATCCCTGGATTGGAAAGATCCCCTGGAGTAGGAAATGGCAACCCACTCCAGTATTCTTGCCTGGAAAATTCCATGGACAGAGAAGCCTGGCAGACTACAGTCCATGAGGTTGCAAAGAGTTGGACATGACTGAGCAAGCCCACATCCTAAGCTTACAGTCTTGCAAAGGTGATAGTCAAGTAGGCCACCCCCCCAAAAAAAAAATAGTAAAAAGTGTGATATGTGCTGAGTGAGATACAAACTACTGTGGAGATAATTATTATTGTTGGAGAACCAGGGAGCTTTCATGGAGATGAATCTTGAAAGGAGAGTACATTTTTCTTCAGGGAGAAGGTGTTATATAGAATAAGAACAAAATGATAGGGGATTCCTGGGTGATGTGCTATCCACTGCTACTTTTCATTCCAAGCCAACATCAGTCATAATCATGGCAGATGAGTGTACCTTGTGTATATTCCACATCAAAAAATTCTTCAAATACTCAGTTTAAATTTTCTTGCCTCCAGGGTACCCATTCCCAGTTTTTCATCTCTTATATAATAATTTGTCTTCCTCTTCCCCTCCATACCCCACAAGCACAAATATGTTTTCAATCTGCTCTCAGTGAACATGTCAAAGTTTGTTACCAGCCTTTGTCTGGGAATATCTGTAAAGCCAAGAGAAGACTAATTTCACTCACCAGCCCACAGAAGACACACAACCCTCTTCTGCAGGAGTCTCCAGATAGACAACGATGGATTCTTTAGGTCAGTTCAATCCATTGTGCTAGAGATTAGATGGATAGATCCAAGGGCTGCTACTAGACAAAACTGAGAATATATCCCGCAAAATTGCTGCGTTTTGCTTGCTTCTACAAAACTGTCTCCACCTCTCCACTTCGCAAATGTTTTCAGGTACTTAGTCTAAAATGCAGGAAGCAGGGACACTGCTAAGGATTTCCATAGTTTATCATAATTATAGTTTTTATATTAGTTTCAAAAGTTGCTTTTGTTCAAAATGGATTAAATAACTCACTTCTTGCCTTGGAAGAAATTCAAGCAGCCATCATTTGGCATGATGCCTCAGATCATTACAAACTTTACTATAGCAATGAATTCAACATAATTCAACAAATATTTGAAGATCAATTATATGGACAGACACTGTGTTAGGCTGTGGGGGGATGTAAAGATGAATGAGGCAGATCCCTACTTCCAAGGAGCTTGTAATTCAGTAGCTAAAATAAATATTCACAGAGCAAACAGTATTACAGATAATAAATAGCTTTCTATGGGAAACAAGGAGGCAGAAATATTTTCACACTCACTTAGTAAATGTGTACAGGCATCAACAAAATTACACCATTTGAACCAAGAACATTGTAGAAGACATACTCACATTAAAATTCCAGTAATCTGTGGATATACTTGCCTGAAAAATGAAAATCTGAGCCCTACTTTACCACTTATTATGTGGTCTTAAGTTGTTCAAACTCTCCATGCCTTAGTTTTGCTTTATTTTTGCCTATATTTTAATATAGAATAATAATGCTAACCTCATAGGTTGTTGAAAGGATTAACTAGGAAAAATAGATGAAAAGTGCTTTGCCATTTATAGAAGAATTATAGTTTTTAATTATTCCTATTATTGGCATACTATGCCAATTATAGTTTCTAATCATTACTATTATTCTTTTGGTTAACCTCCATAAGTAAAATAAGACATGCCTTCCTATAGAATACAATGGGGCTTCTCTGGTGGCTCAGATGGTAAAGAATCTACCTGCAATTCAGGAGACCCGGATTTGATTCCTAGGTTGGGAAGATCCCCTGGAGAAGGAAATGGCTACCCACTCCAGTATTCTTGCCTGGAGAATTCTGTGGACAGAGAAGCCTGTCAGGCTATAGTCCATGGGGTCACAAAGAGCTGGGCACAACTGCATGACTAACACTTTCATATGAAGAATTAAAATTGCTGGGTAGAATACTATAAACAACATACCTATTTAAGAGGTAGAATTCACTAGAATTTCAGTGAATTCTCCATGGACCAGTGGACCAGTACCTTCTCCATACTTTGTCTAACAGAACAGTGGTTAAGCCTGGACGATCCATTTTCTGCCTATTTTAGTGGTGTGATATAGAAGCAAACAGCTGTATTCCTGGGATTTCCTGGGATGTTTCTGAGGTTAGCTGTATTGTTCAGAAGGCATTCACATAGAAGGACAAATTATACCCTGGTACTAGATAAATTTATTTTACATGGCATCTTCCAGAGCTCTACCAAGTGCTCTATTGAGAAATGGAATACCATGTTCTTTATTATTTTTTATTAATTTATTTGTTCTTAAACACTAATTGAGACACCCAGGCTAGTCTGTTCACTTCTTATTCTGTAGGCTAAACCAGAAGTCTTTATTCTGTCCATGATAATCATCAGAAACAAAGGCCTTTAGTAACTGTGTTGAAGATTTGTGACTCTCTGAATGGCAACACATATTACTGGAGTTTGCTTGCTTTCCAAAGTGAGCCTGTGGTTTTGCTCTGGAGTCTCAATTATCTCCTCTTGCTATAGAACAGAGATGCTAGGTAACATTTCATTGCTTCTTGCCACCTCTAAGACAAATGAAGAACTAGCATAGCAGAAAACGAATATCAAACTCATTAATGGGCTTTGGGGGTCACCAACTGAAATGCTACCTAAATCAGTTTGAGGACAAAGAGAGTGAATTATAAGAAATGGGATGACATGCTGATGAGTCCTATCTCCATGAAAACAGATGATTCTGTAGGTTTCGGAACAGATGTACATTCATCTTGTATTTTCCTGAGGCTATTGGCAAGTGACTCTGGCTGAACAGTCTAAAATAAAGGTGAAAAATCATCCTGGTTCAGTAAAGTCCCTGCACCAACCTTTCTTGGTCTTCTCCAAAGATTCACTTTGTAAAGTACAGAGTAATAGTCCCTAGGGTCTTGGACCACTGAAGGTCTGGCATAAGCGAGGAGGAACTCTGATCCCAGGAAATAATACATACCTGTGAATTCCTGGCATGTTTGGTTTTCTTTTAGCTTTATGCCTGTGGAATTAAAATTAGCATTG
Source organism: Cephalophus harveyi (assembly GCA_006410635.1). NCBI lineage: Eukaryota > Metazoa > Chordata > Mammalia > Artiodactyla > Bovidae > Cephalophus > Cephalophus harveyi. The sequence goes on from SJYT01056464.1 coordinate 16,203, forward strand.
TGGGAATTTCTCTTCCTCTGTCTTCACACCCATGCAAGCCAGTAGCTCTGTCTCCTCTCCACAAGTGGATAGTTCCAGTTAAAAGAGATAATTTGGTGCCCTCCAGTGGCTCAACCTGACAGGCTTTCTCTTGACCTCTCGAGCTCTTTCATACCTGCAGGAATGGAGCATCTCCGTCCATCTTTGGAGGGCTCCTTGGTAATTTACAGGTAATCACCATTATTAGCAAAGGAATACATCATCTCCTTAATACTGTGTAATTCTCAGAGGAGAAGAAATTAGAGAACAAAGACAAACTTCCCAGGCTTTTATCTGTACCAAGAGTTAAAAACAATGAAAATCCAGTATTTAAAAAAATCCCAGTAATACCACTATTGCTTTTAATTATATGGTCCCAATAAAAACTACTTACCCTTTTTCCTGAATGCATTTTCCATGGAGTAAAGTGCAGGACTAGATGATCTTTATTAATGATCAATTGAATTATCAATCACTCAGTGATTATCACTGAAATCCTATGGAAGGAAAAAATAAGATGACTTTCACTCTTCAACACTTGATAAAATGACTTTATTATTTTGACAACTTAATTTGCTTAAAGACTTTAGAAAAGAAGTTAGGATAAAATGCCCACTTAGGTTATGCATGGTTCAAGTGAGTATGCACTTAACATATCCAAAGATTCTTGTTGCTGCTTCCCTTTAGGATACTTAGATGGTACCTTGAAAAGTCATCAAGAAAAAGCATTCTAATTTCTTTGTTTGATGAGGATGGAGAACATATAGTTGCATTTTTATAGCACTAAGTTAGTGCTTGTTCCATAATGATCAATAAATAGATCACTAAACTAATAAACAGATGAATGAATGAATGGGGGATAAATGTTGATCTTAACTCCTATAATTCATAAGCAGAGAAAGCAACTGTATTTATGATATAAAGAGCAAGAAAAAAAATCCACCTAGACCTTAAATTATCCTTTTTGTTTCTTTTCCTGACCCCTAACTTAACTTGAATCTTACCATTAGAGATAAATTTATCCCTTAGGGGAGCAGCAGTCTACTTCAGTGTTCCTCTTAAAGAGGTAGATTTCTGGAAGAATGATAGTTGATGGTGGGTAGCATAAGCTCAATAAAAGACTGTTGAATAAATAAAGAAATGTATCAAGGTATTATTAATCATGAACATTCATGCAAGACTTGATTTGGAGATTAGTAGATCATTCTCATGAAGAGAGGTGTAAAGTGAGAAAAAGCTGATGGTAGTATAATTGTAGTGGTGGGAGCTTGGTAGTGGTGGTTTTAATTCCCTAGAGCATGAAAATTTACTTAAGCCAGTAGCTCTATTTGGAATTTTAAAATGGGGATATTGGTTAGGCAGGTGAATACACTTTTACTCTAGACTTCTGCTGCATAATATGGTAGCAACTAATCACCTGTGGTTATTGAACACTTGAAGCATGGCTAGTACAAATTGAGATGGCTAACCCAAATTAAGGTGTGCTCTAAGAATATAATACACATGAGGTTTTGAAGACCAGGATGTAGCAATGGTAAGAAGTGATTGAATTCTGAGTATATGTTGAAGTTGGAACCCACAGGATTTGCTGGGAGATTGAATGTAGGAATTGAGAAGTAGGAGTCAAGAATGGGTTCTCAGGGTGGATCAGCTATCAGTTGAGATGAAGGTGTGTACACTGGAGGAGATATGAAGAGAGTCAGGCTCGAAGATATTAAATGATTCCTCTAAGATCACACTGGTAAGTCAAAGAGAAACAGAGTTCTTCAGGCTGATAGGGAACTGAGAGATATGCTGTTTTGTCTTTTTATTTTATAGATGAAGAATTTGGGGTCTAGTGAAGAGAAGTGACTTGGTCAATATCACACTGCAAATGATGAACAGAATTTTTAAGGTAGACTTCCTGACTGATGCCCTTGTGATTCTTTTTTTTATTGTTGTGTGGTAAGTCGCTTCAGACTCCTTGAGACCTCCTGGACTGTAGCCTATTAGGCTCCCCTGCCCATGGGATTTCCCAGGCAAGAATACTGGAGTGGGTTGCCATTTCCTGCTCCAGGGGATCTTCCTGACACAGGGATCGAGCCCAGGTCTGCTGCATTGCAGGCGAACTCTTTACCATCTGAGCCACCAGGGGAGACATTAATAAGAATATCTTAGGTAAGTACAGTTTTTTCTATCTTTTTGCATTTGCTTATTTCTACTCCACTTGGTTATAAGCAAGGTTTCATGCCTTTGACTATAAGAACATACAATATAACAGGAAAATCATAATTAACTTTGGCTTAGAAAGAGACTTTTTTGTTTTTCATTTAGTAACAAGTTTAACTAAAGTTCTTTCATGGGCTCTCAGAGGTGTCTTAGAATATGTGGTGTCTTAGAATATGCTGTCAATGGCACAGCAGCACAAAAACGGTGGCAAGTCGTGATTGAACTTTTCTTATAGTGTCTCTCAACTCAACTCTCCGGCAGAGCAACAAGCACGGTGTTATAAAAACAATTCCATCAGTAGTCCAGTTTTAGGTGAGGGTTGTAATCCAGTTTGAAGTATCTAGCAGAGATTCTCAAGTTCCAAGAGAAATTACAAAATAGTATGATTTATTTTTTAATAAGGACATTGGAATTGCACATCCAAATGACTACTATCATTCCAAGTCATCACCTTAGGAAGTTGTGAATCTGTGCTAATGATGCAAATGTGGCTCAAAACTGTTTCTGAAAATCTGCATTCAGTGCCAGCTTAAGGAATCAAACAAAGCCACTGGTCTCACTTTTTTTATAGTCTCAAATTGCATCATTCAATTTTTTCCCTAGCCATCTGACCCACCACACAATCTTACCCAGAGACTTACAAAATATCTTTGGCTGTTTTAAAGTAAAAAGGCATATTCAAAGAAGGTAGATTTGCTGCCAATAAAGATGATCAAAATAACTTGGTTGGAATTTCAGGGTGCCAGTATTTAACATCCCTATCTCCCATCGCTGAATTTGGAAGCAGCTGCCACTGTGCTGTGTTCTGTTGTTTCCGACTCTGCGACCCCATGGACTGCACAGCCTCCCAGGCTCCTCTGTCCATGGAAGCCTTGAGGCAAGAATACTGGAGTGGGTTGCCACGCCCTCTCCCAGGGGGTCTTCCTGACCCAGAGATTGAACATGCATCTCCTGCATTGGCAGGCAGATTCTTTACCTCTGAGCCACCTGGGAAACCAGGATGTAGCTAGAGAGCAACTTACCATATTTACAGTGTTAATACTGATTGAAACATCTGACTTGAGATTTCTGGAAATGTATTGCCTTGCAGATCCATCAACCCTAGTATGACACAGTGATCCATCCATTCCCTGACTGACGAGGCAGAAACAGATGTCTGGCTCAGGGACAAGCCCCTTACCCTTGGTGACCAAACTTGTATACACGTCTTAGGCTGCCCTGCAGTAATGGAGGCAGAGAGAGAAGAATTGCAAGAGGTCCCCAGGGCCTCCAGATTTTGGGCCAGTTAATGGCACCTGGAGAAGGAAATGGCAATCCACTCCAGCACTCTTGCCTGGAAATTCCCATGGATGGAGGAGCCTGATAGGCTACAGTCCATGGGGTCGCAAAGAGTCGGACAGGACTGAGCGACTTCACTCACTCACTGGCACCTAACAAACAAGGAAGAAGGAGTCAGAGGATGAGATGGCTGGATGGCATCACCGATGCAATGGGCATGAACTTGGAGAAACTTCAGGAGGTGGCGAGGGACAAGGAGGCCTGGTGTGCTGCAGTCCATGGGGTTGTAACGGGTCGGACACAAGCAGGCTGCTGCTGCTAAGTCGCTTCAGTCGTGTCTGACTCTGTGCGACCCCATAGATGGTAGCCCACTGGGCTCCGCCATCCCTGGGATTCTCCAGGCAAGAACACTGGAGTGGGTTGCCATTTCCTTCTCCAATGCATGAAAGTGAAAAGGGAAAGTGAAGTCGCTCAGTCGTGTCTGACTCAGCGACCCCATGGACTGCAGCCCACCAGGCCCCTCCGTCCATGGGAGTTTCCAGGCAAGAGTACTGGAGTGGGGTGCCATTGCCTTCTCCGAAGCAGGCTACTGAGCAACAACAAACAAGGAACCCATCCCTCCTGCTAGAAGACACTGCACTGAGATAAGCAGCCAAACCTTGACTCTGGCTGATATTGCCTTCTGGAAACATGGGGCCAAGGGAAAGGAGGGAAATGCTTAACAACTATCCCTTAAATAATACAGAGACTCTGAATGCAGAGAGGTAGTGAGAAAGGCTCTAATTCTGGAATGAACATAGACACTCTCGAGGCAACCATAAAGGGAAAAAATGTATCTGGTTCAGTAGAGTTTAGCACTTTGGTAAACTAGTAATTGCAGTGACTTGACAGAATTTATTTACAAAATCCAACACACCACACATGTTTAACATAGGTATGAAAGAGGAGTATGTACAGAGCTTGTTAGTTAGTTGGGTGTAGTTGTGCAGGACCTGAAATGGTACTGCATCTGTGAGTGATTCTGATTACCTGAAAAGGGTCTCAGGTGTTCATCTTCAGCCATTTGCTGGGCTAATCACGTCGGGGCATAAGACCATGACTCCAGAATGCATCAGAAATACACAGACAGATTCCCTAGTCTGGTAAAATCAATCCTGGCAGGCTAAAAATGTTTGGTTTTAACCCTATAGACAAGGTGATTGCACATGATGTAATTATTTTTTGAACATGTAAAATGCAATTAAAGAAATAAAATATATAGAGAAAGAAAACATGGGAAATTATGAGTGAGGGTACCATTTCTTTTGTATAAATGTTTTTAATGCATCCAAAATGGATAAACATGTTTGATAACCCCAGCAAATTAACTAGAAAAATGTAATTCTTGAATTGGGTATTGTCTAATAAACTATAAAACTAAGTACATAGAATATATGTTCTAAATTGACTTCTGGCAGTTTATTTAAGATATCTTCTACTGTTAACAAATAGTATAGTATTCTGATTATTTACAGACCAGTTTATTGATCACCTTCTAATTATTGCCAGTCCCTCTTTCCAACTGCATGTTCCTTCTATTTTACCCCTATTCTACTGTTTCCATCTAATCACCCTATATGAGTTCCTTTCCACTTCTAATTTAGTCATTTACAGAAAGATATGGCGTTATATTGTTTAAGTGAAATAAAGTTAACTCAGAAACAGGTACTTCTTTAGTGAGATTATAATCTATAAAGGGAGAATAGTATAAATTACTCTAACCTTCCCTGGTAGCTCATCTGGTAAAGAATCCGCCGGCAACGCAGGAGACCCTTGTTCAATTCCTGGGTTGGAAAGATCCCGTGGAGAAGGGATAGGTTAGCAATCCAGTATTCTTGGGCTTCCCTGATGGTGCATCTGGTAAAGAATCCACCTGCAATGAGGGAGACCTGGGTTCGACCCCTGGGTTGGGAAGATCCAGAGCATAGGATCCTCCATGGGAGGAGGGCATGGCAACCCACTCTGGTATTCTTATGCGGAGAATCCCAATGGCCAGAGGAACCTGGTGGGCTGTAGCCCATGGAGTTGCCAAGAGTCAGACATGACTGAGTGACTAAGCACAGCACAAGCATAGTCAATGTGATGGACAAAACCCAAAAAATGTGCCATAGAAATTCAGAGATGGTAGTGGCTATTTCCACCTGGCAACATCAAGGAGAATTTCATGGGAGAGGTAATGTTTGAACTGGATCATGAGTGGATAAGGTCTGAGAAAGAAGTGATGTAAAGAAGGAGGCAGATTCAACAGAATACAGGATTGAAAATATAGAATTGTAGACATTCCTTAAGATTAGAGAATACTTAATTTGCAAAGGGAAAAAGGAGAAATAATATTGGAGAGAGAGTATAGGATCAGGTTTTAGATGATGGTGAATGCTTAATAAGTAGCCAGAATTAATAAGAACTATTGAGCAAAATCAAATAGGAGACCAGACCTATGTGCTCAGACTAAATCTGTGGCCCAGGAAGAATAATCAAGTACCAATAAGAAAAATGCATGGAGTATCAAAACACTGAAAATTCAGGGGAAAGTTTGTAGGCTGTTGTGAATTGCTGGGTTAAATATAATATTCTTGGGTTTACTCAGAACTCTTTTTCTCCACTTAACGGCTTGCTTTACTCAGTGCATCATCACACACAGAATTCTTCTCTGGCTCAAGTCCTTTGAGTCTTTCCTTCAACGTAATTCAGATCTTCACTGACTTCAGTGTAATCAGTCATCTGTGTACTGAGAGCCCCCAGCCACCTGACATGAATGTGTGCACATGTACATCCACGTTCGTGTGCACGTAACTAATTTTTTTCTGGTCTTATGGATGATTCTAAGAAAACAAGCAAGCACTTATTCTGTTAAAACATGACTTGCACCAGACCTATGTTCTTTACTTTAATCTTCACAAATTGCAAAGTTTATCTCTCACTGTTTTTTCTTGTCCTCTGCCCCTTCCTTCCTCTGATTTTGAAACCCGTGACATATACAAGTTACACAGAATGCCAAGTACAGGTCAAGAGGCATCCTTATCCAAAAGATAAAGTCTGAGGGATAATGTAAGATAGTTTAATATTTCAAATTGCACATTTTGATTTTGTAGTGAGAGGCAATATGAAATGATTTTTGAATCTCTTCTCTAAAAACGTGATCCTAACCAAAGTGTCCATTTCTAGTTTTCTTGAAGGAAAAATTATGCCTATTCATTTTCATATTTCCAATGTCTGGCATGGCCTGGAACACAGTAAGTATCCTCCAAACACTGATTGACTGAATGAATGGCTTTCTGGAAATTTTTATAGCATTATAAAAATAGCATTTCATCCTGTCTATACTTTGGCCTGGGTTGTAGAATTTTTCCAATTTTCTCCGTTTTATTCCTTTATTGTTATCTACAACCATTTATTCACTCCTCTCCTTTGCTTTTCTGTCTCCCTCAATTTTCCACTTCCCCTTTAAAAGAGCATGACGAATGCTAATTATGTTTTAATATACAAAAATAGCACCCTCATTGCCTTTGATTTTCCTTTGACTTGTTCTTACTCTTTCCTGTGTCTCTTTTGATATTCCATTATTTCATGTGAAGCTTAATCAATGAGTCCCCTTTCCTCATTTTATCTTCTCACTTCTTGCCTTTGCAACTGGCTTTTCCTTCACTTTCGTTTAACTATTTTTTTTTCTCATTGTCTTCAAATTGTTTATGGTCATATCCATCTCTTTATACAGGTGGCATCTAAATGCAAATATTCTTCCAGAAAAATTACAGAGTGGCAGAGGAAAATAATGCTTTGAAATAAAGACTGTATATTCAATTGGTTTCCAAATCAGCACCAGCTAAACAAACGCCTAATAGCAGGCCTTAGCGAGACAAGATTAGTATGTTTTGAAATCAGAAGTTATCTTTTTCTCTCTCTCTAACTTCCCCTTCCATTTTATTTTCTTTTACAATACCATAAAGGAATTTTGCAAATGACAAAGGAGATTTTAGTTGAAACTTTTGGCTTCTTATCACAGAGTGCATATGTATCTTTATACACACAGGTAAAGAACTGGAATTTGGGATGGGTAACATCAATTAGAGTTGCAAGTAAGTCATTTTAAAGCAAAGAAATGAAGATTTTGTATGTTATCCAGTCTTTCTGTCATGTATGTGACTCATGAAAATATTCTCAAAAGGTTTTAAGTCATGAGAATCATCAGTTATACTTGACTAAGGTGAATACCTGGTTAAGTTAATGATGGAGCCAGTACTATCTAAAGTCAGACTGCAGTCTACCTATTGAAACAGCACAGGTGTCAAGACATCGAACTTATTTAAATGTCATTTTGGCATTTACTGGTGCCTCAGATGGTAAAGAATCTGCCTGCAATGCAGGAGACAAATATGTGAATTTGGTAAAAAAGTCAATAAGTCCAGACTCAGAGATTCAGTGGGCTTCCCCAGTGGCTCAGACAGTAAAGAATCTGCCTGCAATGCAGGAGACCTGAGTTCAATTCCTGGGTCGGAAAGATCCCCTTGAGAAGGGATGGCAACCCACTCCAGTGTTCTTTCCTGGAGAATTCTATGGACAGAGGAGCCTGGAGGGCTACAGTCCATGGGATTGCAAAGAGTCAGACACTACTGAGTAACTAAAACTTTCACTTTGGCGTTTACTAGCCCTGTGGCTTTGGGCAAGATATAATCTGTTTGAGCTCCAATTTTTTCACCTGAAAAGTTAAGTGAATTCTAATGATCTCATAGGGTTTATGAGGATGAAATGAGAGCTCATGAGAGTATCTAACACTCTTTGGAGCTGTAACTTGTAAAATTACACCACTACTATTACCGATGCAATATATTGATATATGTAATAACTCTAAATACTAATTCTTCTTGAATATTCAGTGATGTGTCTCACATTCTTGCCTTTGCAGCTCTCTTTTATTAAATGCTCTCCCTTAAGTTCATCAGGTAACATAATGAATTTTAATTCATTCTTCGAAACCCATGTGTTCATGGATCATCTCTTTAGGAAGTTTGCCCTGACCTTCTTGAGGAAAGCTGATGACTTCATTCATTGCATCATTCAACCAATATTCACCCAACACCTTCTATATTCACACATTCTTCTAGCAAATATGAAAATGGTTTTAAACAAATCATTAAAAAAATCTGTATCTCATGGAGCTTACATTCCAGTAGGGGATGTGAATAATAATCAAAATAATAAAAATAAATTAGTGAAATATGTAGAATGAAAGATAGTCATCAGTGCTATGGAGAAAATAAAGCAGGAAAAAGTTTAGGGTACTAAAGCTAGGGAGAGAGGTAGTTTCAATTTAAAAATCTTGAACAGCAAAGACACATGAAGGAGGAGAAAGAATGAGCCACGTGAAAACTAGGGGAAGAATTTTCCAGACAGAAAAACAATAAATGTGAAGGCTCTGAAGAACCACTTTTTTTCATGTTACCCCTGAACTGTATCCACTTCTATTAACACATTGATTAAAATATTTTGTGATTATTATTATAATTTTAATTACATACATTTTATATTATATAAAGTATATATTTAAGTGTCTGAAACTATGAGGATTGTGTCTTATGGATCTCTGTATTCTTATTACATGGTGTAGGATCTGGTCAAAAATGCTCAAAATTGTCTATTCAATTGCATTTAATAATGATACTAATCTTCCTGGATGGAGTGGGTACAATGTTTCAACTGTAGACTGATCAGATCAGGAACTTTATCATGAGGTGCTGTTCTGTTGTTGGTTACAAATCAGTGGATATATTACTTTGGGTTCACTTGCATTTTCTCCCCTCTTATGTGAAATAACTTCCTTGGAGGTTATTCTCTGATCAGAAGAAAGATATTTGGGATGCAGTGGCAGCCCTTGGCATTGTACAATAAAAAAAACAGTTGCTAGATTTTAGCTTTTTTTTTTTCTGTAGATGTTCTCACTACTTTTGCTGTTTACAGCAATTATAATAAATTGGAGGCATGGCATCTTAAGGATGGAAGGGATCTAGTAGCAGTGAGTTCAGGTGTCATGCACTCCTGTGCCTATGGAGTCAGGTAGGTAACAATGAGGAATAGGATTCCAGCTAATGGAGAGTGACACCTTGTTTAAACATGCCAACTGTACCTCTGATCCAGATGTTTGGCCTCATGTTTTAATTAAGTTTGAGTAACTTTAAGGTGTTCTGAAGGAGCTGTAAATCTGTATGTTGTGTAAAATCTCTTCATTTTTCAATGTTGGCAATGTTATTTCAAAACAAAATATATGTCAAAACAAAAATGCCCAACAAAATACACTTGGGTCCTGAAATCAGTTGTTTTCAGTTTCATATTTAAGCTAAATTTCATATTTAAAACTAAATTTAAACATAGTTAAACTCTCCCATTTTATTGGTAGAAAAAATGAGATGTAGAAAAACCAAGTGCCTTGTCTAGTCACAGAGTTGGGATAGGGACAGAGTCAGGACTGGAATCTCCCCAAACCCAGGCAATTGTGGACCTCATTTCATGTCCTCCAATGCAGATCATGTCTACCTGTTTTAAAATAAACATGCAGCCCTGATATTCAAATGCATTCATAAACATCACATATCCTTTTGCTTTCAGTTTGTTTGAAGGCTTAGTGTAGAAACAGCTTCTGTTACATCAAAGATCAAAACATGGGGATTTGGAACATTATGTGCTCATTAGAGTTAGTGTCAAACCTATCTCCCAGGCTCACACCTACCTGCCATTGAAGGGGAAACGTCTCATCAACTATTTACAGAACACCCCAGGGGCTTCCTCTTGAGAGAACCTGAACTCGTAATTTTCACCACTGCATGGCAACTGCCACATTTCCGCCCCCCCCCCCCGCCTCTGCTCTCAAACAACCCTTTAATAGTCACTGGTATTGGCATTAATGTAAGTTTGACTTACCAAATTGATGATTCTTAAAATGGCTGTCTTAATTTTGCTCCAGGTGAGTGTCTCTACACTAACAGCACACTATGGAAAAGGGGAAAATCTGGTTCCTACTCACACATTATTCCATCATGTCATTTTTTTTTTTTGCCAATAACAAGGAAATCTTTGTTATCCTTTCAGTGTTTCAGAAAACTGTGTGTGTGCATTTGTGTGTATATGCATGTGTGTATAATACAGAGAGACAGAGATAGATCTTTCAATTTTAATTTATAGACTACCAAAGGATGATTTATTGATATGAGAAAATAATAATGATACAATACCAAATGCTAGTTAAATATTTTTCAATAATTTCAGTTTTCATAATCTGAAAACAATTATTAGAAATTGTTTGAAAATATTTGATAATTTAATTAATGCATCTCTTGGTCCATTTTTTAACATTAGTTTTTTGGAATATAATTTACATCACTAAAATTTATCCTCTTAAGTAGACAGTTTGATGAGTTTTGAGAGATGTTAACAATCTATAACTACAATCATAATCTATATATGTGAAATAATTTCTTCACCCTCAAAAGTTCCCTTGAATCCTTTTATAGTTTATCTCTTCCTCTGACCTCAGTCCCTGGCAACTAGTGATATATTTTTCATTCTATAGCTTTGTCTTTTCTGGAATGTCAAATAAATGGACTTATACAGTATATAGTCATTTCAGTTCAGTTCAGTTGCTCAGTCGTGTCCGACTCTTTGTGACCCCATGAACCGCAGCATGCCAGGCCTCCCTATCCATCACCAACTCCTGGAGTCTACCCAAACCCATGTCCATTGGAGTTGGTGATGCCATCCAACCATCTCATCCTCTGTCATCTCCTCTTCCTGCCCTCAATCTTTCCAAGCATCAGGGTCTTTTCAAATGAGTCAGTACTTCACATCAGGTGACCAAAGTATTGGAGTTTCTGCTTCAACATCAGTCCCTCCAATAAACACCCAGGACTGATCTCCTTTAGGATGGACTGATTGGATCTTCTTGCAGTCCAAGGGACTCTCAAGAGTCTTCTCCAACACCACAGTTCAAAAGCATCAATTCTTTGGTGCTCAGCTTTCTTTATAGTCTAACTCTCACATCCATACATGATCACTGGAAAAACCATAGCCTTGACTAGATGGACCTTTGTTGACAAAGTAATGTCTCTGCTTTTTAATATGCTGTCTAGATTGGTCATAACTTTCCTTCCAAGGAGTAAGCATCTTTTAATTTCCTGGCTGCAATCACCATCTGCAGTGATTTTGGAGCCTCCAAAAATAAAGTCAGCCACTGTTTCCCCATCTATTTGCCATGAAATGATGGGACCAGATGCCATGATCTTAGTTTTCTGAATGTTGAGCTTTAAGCCAACTTTTTCACTCTCCTCTTTCACTTTCATCAAGAGACTCTTTAGTTCTTCTTCACTTTCTGCCATAAGAGTGGGGTCATCTGCATATCTGAGGTTATTGATATTTCTCCTGGCAATCTTGATTCTAGCTTGTGCTTCATCCAGCACAGCGTTTCTCATGGCGTACTTTCCATATAAGTTAAATAAGCAGGGTGACAATATACAGCCTTGACATACTCCTATTTGGAACCATTCTGTTGTTCCATTTCCAGTTCTAACTGTTGCTTCCTGACCTGTAAACAGATTTCTCAGGAGGCAGGTCAGGTGGTCTGGTATTCCCATCTCTTTCAGAATTTTCCACAGTTTATTGTGATCCACACAGTCAAAGGCTTTGGCATAGTCAATAAAGCAGAAATAGATGTTTTTCTGGAACTACTTTCCTCTTTCACTTTCATCAAGAGGCTCTTTAGTTCTTCTTCACTTTCTGTCATAAGGGTGGTGTCATCTGCATATCTGAGGTTATTGATATTTCTCCCAGCAATCTTGATTCCAGCTTGTGCTTTCTCCAGCCCAGCATTTCTCATGATGTACTCTGCATATAAGTTAAATAAGCAGGGTGACAATATACAGCCTTGACGGACTCCTTTTCCTATTTGGAACCAGTCTGTTGTTCCATGTCCAGTTCTAACTGTTGCTTCCTGACCTGCATCCAGGTTTCTCAAGAGGCAGGTCAGGTGGTCTGGTATGCCCATCTCTTTCAGAATTTTCCACAGTTTATTGTGATCCACACAGTCAAAGGCTTTGGCATAGTCAATAAAGCAGAAATAGATGTTTTTCTGGAACTCTCTTGCTTTGTCCATGATCCAGCGGATATTGGCAATTTGATCTCTGGTTCCTCTGCCTTTTCTAAAACCAGCTTGAACATCTGGAAGTTCACAGCACACGAGCATGGCTGAGAGGAGTGACCCCGTGCCTAAGGGCAGGGGCGGTGGCCAAAAGGAGCTACCCCGCATCAGAGGTAAGGAACAGCGGCTGCGCTTTGCTGGAGCAGCCGTGAAGAGAGACCCCACGTCCAAGGTAAGAGAAACCCGAGTAAGATGGTAGGCACTGAGAGAGGGGATCAGAGGGCAGAGAGACTGAAACTACAATCACAGACAGCTAGCCAATCTGATCACCCAGACCACAGCCTTGTCTAACTCAATGGAATATTAATTGGCTATTAAAAAGAATGCATTTGAATCAGTTCTAATGAGGTGGATGAAACTGGAGCCTATTATACAGAGTGAAGTAGGTAAGAAAGAAAAACACCAATACAGTATATTAACATATATATATGAAATTTAGAAAGATGGTAATGATGACCCTATATCTGAGACAGCAAAAGAGACACAGATGTAAAGAACAGACTTTTGGACTCTGTGGGAGAAGGCGAGGGTGGGATGATCTGAGAGAATAGCATTGAAACATGTATATTACCATATGTGAAACAGATCGCCAGTCCAGGTTTGATGTATGAGACAGGGTGCTCAGGGATGATCCTGAGGGATGGGATGAGGAGGGAGGTGGGAGGGAGAGTCAGGATAGGGAACACATGTACACCCATGGCTGATTCATGTCAATGTATGGCAAAAACCACCACAGTGTTGTAAAGTAATTAGCCTTCAATTAAAATAAATTAAAAAAAAAAAAAGATGGAGCAGCCAGAGGAGCTTAAGAAAGACAAATATTTTGGAGGGGAGGTTTGGCTAAGGCATTACACAGATCTTAGTTCCAGTCTCTCCAATGCCATGTGAATCTACATGTTCTTGGGTAAATAACAAGTGTTTCTTACTCTCAATTTGCTTCTTTGAAATCTCAAGAAGAAAATTTATTGTATATAATTCCAGGAGGACTTGAGGGAATGAGGGAGTTTTGCTAAATATCTGGCATTTTTCCTATTAGTTTCTGTCACTGACATCTGTCATACTGTCCTTCCAACGTTTCCTTTCCTCCTTTTCTCCTATAACCTCTCTTGGAATTATTCCATATGATGCTAGGGGGCTGACTTTGTTTCCCTTCAGACATAGAAGTATGTGACTGAACCACATCAGAATACCCCACCCCCCTGGCCAGGGTGACCATTCAAGGCTATGGGCACAGTCCAAGCCATCCCGTGCCACTTACTTGCTGGAATCTTGTTTGAGTTACTTTGAAGAACTCCCTGCTGGGGATGCAAAGGAGGTGCTACGCGATTTGGGACTGCTGGCCTGGCAGGCATCTTACCTGCCTTTGTCCAAGAGCTAGAGTAGCCACATGAGCTGGTCATGCTGTTTGGGTAGGAGTCATTGGGAATAAAGCTAAGCAGAAACAAGCAGTGCCTGGAAACAGGGAAAGATGGAGCTTTGGGCATAATCTCTGGGTCTCTGGATCCAAACAAGTCTGAAGCTAAGTGTACCTTGGCTGTTTTTATTTACAGCTGCCGAGTCCTCCCCCTCTCCCTTTTCGGAGAAGGCAATGGCACCCCACTCCAGTACTCTTGCCTGGAAAATCCCATGGACAGAGGAGCCTGGTAGGCTGCAGTCTGTGGGGTCGCTAAGTGAGCAACTTCACTTTCCCTTTTCCCTTTCATGCATTGGAGAAGGAAATGGCAACCCACTCTAGTGTTCTTGCCTGGAGAATCCCAGGGACGGGGGAGCCCGGTGGGCTGCTGTCTATGGGGTCGCACAGAGTCAGACACGACTGAAGCAACTTAGCAGCAGCAGAGGCCTCCCTTTAATCGGTTGGAGTAGTTGGGATTTCTTGCTCCTGTAGAAGGAGGAGTCCATTACAATTCCCTTTTGTGCTCTGGCATTCCTTTTCCCAAATTAGAGAGGGCCTTGCGTCTCCCTCTCTCTCAGTATAATAATTTTTTCTTTGAATCCTTACTATTTAGAAATGTTGCAAAAATTATACAAAAGAAAATAAAAACCACCCTACTGTTTGGTTGTTATCTTTCTTGCCTCTTTTCTACACAAAGTTGTATTCACTTTCATTCAATATCAAATTCTGCCTTTGTAACCTATTTTATATCATAGGATTGTAAAATTAGTACATATCCACTGAAGAAAATTTAGAAAATAGAAGAAAGTTAAGAAGAAAAATTAATGTTTAACACATAGATTAATCATTACTAACATTTTTTATTTCTTTCTCCCTTCCTTTCTCCCTCTCTCCCTCTTCCTTTCCTTTTTAATTTCAATATCAGGGTTAGATGGTAGGTGGCATTTTAGAAAAAATATATTCTCTCTTATTAAACACTTATGTAAGGCATTTTAATGGTTTCCATCATATCTGTGTACAAAATTTCATTGATTAAATAACTTCTTAAATTTATTAAGATTTAACTTGTTGGACATTTCATTCTTAAAATTTTCATTATTTTAAATCTTAATGTGATAAATATCCTTGTTTATAAATTTTTGTGCAAAAGGATTTCCATTTCAAATATTCCTTAAAGCAGAATTTCTAGGTCAATGCTCAGAAGTCAATTTAAAAATGTTATTAAACTGCTGTCTCTTATACACATCTCACTATGGAGAACAGTGTGGAGATTCCTTAAAAAACTGGAAATAGAACTGCCATATGACCCAGCAATCCCACTGCTGGGCATATACACCGAAACCAGAACTGAAAGACACACATGTACCCCAGTGTTCATCGCAGCACTGTTTACAATAGCCAGGACATGGAAGCAATCAAGATGTCTGTTGACAGATGAATGGATGAGAAAGCTGTGGTACACATATACAATGGAATATTCAGTTCAATTCAGTTCACTTGCTCAGTTGTGTCCGACTGTTTGTGACCCCATGAAATGCAGCACACCAGGCCTCCCTGTTCATTACCATCTCTCGGAGTTCACTCAGACTCACGTCCATTGAGTCCGTGATGCCATCCAGCCATCTCATCCTCGGTCGTCCCCTTCTCCTCCTGCCCCCAATCCCTCCCAGCATCAGGGCCTTTTCCAATGCTTCAGCTCTTTGCATCAGGTGCCCAAAGTACTGCAATTTCAGCCTCAGCATCA